>VSDK01000925.1:128448-168448 GCA_009767595.1 Symbiodinium kawagutii | reverse complement strand
TACTCCTAGGTGATCATCCACTATCACCCAATATCACATATTAAGAGGATTGGTGGATGAACATGGCGGTTTAGACGTTGCAATAATCCGTTGATATGATCAATTGGTGATAATAACAATAAACTAACAAAGTGATGGGAAACTGCTGGTTGATAGTGCTTAATGATGGTCAACAATGGGACTTGAGGACCCCAAAAAAAGGGCGGCCAAGAATGGCCATACAGTTGACCAATGATGGCTCATGATGCTTGACACTGGTTTATGATGGTTAGATGATGGTCATTGACCCATCGGTAATGATGAACGAAGCTTGATGATGGCTAGGGATGAGTGACTGTGGTTGATGATGGTCAAAAACTATATGCTAGTGATGATGATACATTATGGCAAATTCATTGATATTGCTGTTACATACTCATGGTCAATAGGCAACAGGTCCTCCAACCTCCCTTTACAAGTCATGAACAACTCCCAACCAAGAGGTGGTTTGGGCATCCGCAACGCATGCTTCACCAAATGGTACCAGCTGGGATCACAACTTACCAATGGGTAGTAGTGATCGCCAGGGAGTCGTTGATTGCCAACAGTTGCCGGTGAAAGTCACCACTGCTGATGCTGAGTCAGCTGGCTCAAACATCAGCAATGATGGAATGGGATAAAGAGACTTATACGCAATGCTTATTTGATATCCCATATTTCATGATGGACAAACAAAAGCTCATCTTTTGATCTACTAATCGCTGATTTGCTTATCGCAGATTTTTCGGTTTATAATCCAATATATAAACGTGAACAAATCATCATCGAACCCTGGACAAACGGACTAAGGAACAAATGACCAGTTGTAGGGTTAGTTACCGCAAGTGAGCAATCATTTGCTAGTGCTACATTCCTATTGCCGCATGCCTCTCATTGTTGATTATTATCCTCTTTGATTCACAAGCTTCTGACCCAGTAACAAGCAACCATCAACCATTGTCATCTACAAACTCCCGACTATCACGAACCGCTGCATCAAGTTCCAACACAAAAAACCAGTGGCTAATAGGGCAATGTTAACATTGGTCAATTTTTTAACAAGTGTGAACCAGCTGTTAATTAGCCTTCACATTTTAATTACCATTGGTGAACAGCTTACCATTGGTTTAATTGGGCAATTTTTGTAACAGCTGCTGTTTAGTCATCACAAACTACTAACCCCGGTCTCACCACCACCATCAGTCCAAGACTCTGATCACGGCGTCTTTCCCATAGCTCTTCATGCGGTGGTTTCCCTGCAGCGATGGATGTTGCCATGCCCTTGGCATCGCAACCACTGACCTGTCAACCACGAAAAAATGCTATGGGGTAAGCCGCGTGTAGGAAACTACTTGTCAGAACCATGAAATTGGGGATGAACCTCCCATGGCTTCAGGATCAGAGTAGTTGTGTCTCTTCATGTCTCTGGCAAGTGCGAAAAAAAAGGTCAAATGGCAGTGGGTCAAAACCCCGTACCCCTGGTTCCCACCACTAACCATTGTATTCCCTTATTATTGCTGGTATTAACCACCATTATTGGTTGGTTAATATTGACCCATGGCCAGATCTCAGCATGACTTGGTGGTTTCCTGGGGTTGACTGTCCACAGCCAGGCCCATCGCCATTGACCAGTGATGACTAACCGTTGTTTAGCCAATCTAATGACTGGTACTAATCAGTTGGCTGATTGACCGTGGGGAATCATTAACCAGTTAGCCAACGGTCAATCATTAACCATGAGTGCTGGTTTGTATTACCATTGTTGTGGTAAAGCTCTTTAGCCAACCAAACACGATGCTGGGTGTCCACCATCTGGTAGTTTATGGGGGTCATGCCTCATTGTCAATCACTAATCAAACTTATTGTTGTAAGCATGAGGATCTAAGACCTGGTGGTCGACTCATCATGATGAAACATTTGATTAAGCAGTCAATCATCTTTTGGCTTACTAGTTGTTCTCGCTCTAGCCATTGCTACTTACGAACCATTATCATTGCCGGCTATCAAAATAACCACTTGTTGTGAGCAGAAGGTTAATAACCAACAACTATGACGGCTACTATCCAATAGTATCGAATAGTAGCCATTATCAACTATCATAGTCACCAAAGTATTCGATACCAACCAACCAGTTCTATTACTACTGGTTGAGAGTACTGGTGGTGCCTAGTCAACCAAAGTTCCTACCAACCAGTGAACTAGGCACCACCAGTAGTGCTATTCCCGTCGTAGCTGTTGGAACCACTGGGGCTTCTCCGCGCCGGTGCGGCCTGCAGCTGCAGCTGCGGAGCCTAAGTGATGTTGCGACTGGTCGAGCAGATGAGCAGCTCAATGGATTATGGTAAATAATAACGATTGAGTCATGGTGGATTATTAATAATTAGTAATTAATGGTGGACCATTAATTCATTATTAATTAGCAACCATTGATTATTAACATGTAATGATTGAAACAGGTGGATTGATGAATGTCAATAATTGATTAATAACTAATGGAGGATTAATGTTAATAATGAGCAGCTTCAGCACCAACTGGGCAATGATACATGTTTTGGACGATTAACTAATGGTGGATCATGGTTAATAATAACGATGACTTACCTGGTTGAGTTAAGCCCTAAATTGATGGTTTCAGGGTGATGACCGCTCCAATTTATGGATTATGATGGTTAAGGGTCAACTGTTGTTTTGAACCCAGGTTAATGATGGCATCTTGAAGGCTCATGCTGGTTGGTTAAAGCTGAAAACTGGTTATTTGATGGTTAATGCATCACATTATTCCAACGATTCACAATGTGCTCGATAATGCCTCATAATGATAAGATCCATTATCAAGGCATATTATGAACCACATCATGAATTGGTTGACTATATTACCATTTGATTTGCCGTATTATCAACCTGATCCTCTGTTGATGAATGTGTTTAGGTATACACACAGCATAGTTCATTGGCCGACCGCCCGGTGCCCCTGGTAACCATCAGTGGGTACCAATGCAGCAATGGTCCGTGATGGTCATCAATCACTACTAGTGAATATCCATTATGATGATATAGTGGTCAGTAACGGACATCACTATCCATTGTAGGTAGAAATTGTTAGTAATGACAAAAATCCAGCAGCGACAATGGATCTTATCAAACCGCTATTGAGGTACGAGTATCTTCAGAAAACAACACCAACCATGGTCCCATTTGAGGTATATTGTTGGTCAACGGCAATTCTGTTGCGTACGAATCAACTTCCTGGTTGCTGGTTGTTGCTGGTTGTTGCTGGTTGTCAAACCCCTGTACTGTAGCTCCAAACCATTGTAGTTAATTATCATGAACCATAAGCACTGTTGACCCCAGCCTTTTAGCTAATTCTTTGGCTAACTGGCCACTGATATTGTTGGCTATTGGATCATTAACCAGTATCAACCATGGTTGCTGATTATTCAGCATCATTATTAACCACCAACTCAAGGTAGTCGTTCTGAACCATCAAAGTTATTGACCACTATTAATCAATCATTACCAACTCCATGATTCTAGGCATTGTGAACCATCAATTTTCCAAGGCTGTCAAGCATGATAGTCCATCACTAAGCAATCCTCACTTCCCCCAGGGCAGCTCAGGCACGCGAAAGCCGTAGGGTGCGCTGCTGTCGGGTCGCCCCCAGGAAACTCTGCAGAGCTGGGCTCAGCAGCAATAGCAACAGGCCATAGCGGCGTAAGCGACGGATCGCCGCCATGGGGACTCAAGGAGGGGAAGGGCTCAAGTTCCTTGAAGATGCTGAAGTGCATGGTTTGTGCCGGATGGTTTGTTGGTTACCTATGATCGAAGATATGTATTGATAATGTTTTGTCAATGATTGATACTGTTGGCTTTGTTCCTTTGTTCCGGATTGATAATTACTGTTTTGTCGACGATGCTTTTGTTGATGGTTGGTCAATGATGCTGGTACTTCATGAAAGAAACAATGTTTGAACACAGGTCGCTGCGCGTTATTGATATGTCAGCATAAACCAAAATACATTGATGTCTTTCCTGCGAAGAGCATTGGCTTCCACATTTGCCCTTCTTGCTCGAGCAGCTCACGTGAACCTCCATCCTGCAAGCCCAATGCCATGCCGGAATTTGCCTTGAGTAGTTCCCAGTTGCAAATAAAAATTGCATCTCGATCTTCCTATGTTCTTGTTGTTGTTGCTGTTGCGCTCCGGAATATGAACCAACAAAAACAACAACTCATTATAACACAAGGCAAGAAGTGCAAACCATTATCAACAATAGTGGGTGACAGTTGTACTGTGTTGGCAACAGGCTTTAGGTCTGTCACATTTCGATCCGAAGGGAATCACTTATGGCAACACCAACAAGCACAAAGTACGTAATCAACCAACAGCGATGACCAGTGCCAAAATTCCAACCAATGATCATTCCCAACATTAACCAGGACCCCCCAGAGCATCCAATATTGACAATTTATAGTAATATAATAAACCAACCATTTTTTGCGATCCCCTATGGTAAGAAACACCCATATTGCCCTGTATTAGCCAAGAACCTCGTGAGATATCACCAACAATCAATTCTAGACAGCACTGGTGACCGATTTCCCCAGGGGAACAACTCCCCGGGTGCCAAGCGCTGATCAAGGCCTGTGCGCAAGTTGTGACCCTTGGAAACATGAAATATCAAGCAATGGTTAAGACAAGACTTTGGTTAACAATGGTCAACACTAGAATGAAGCAATGATTAATGAAGCAATGCTTGAGAATTACCGCTAGAATTATCATCACCAAGGATTATGAAGCAATGGTTAACAATGGTTGTCTTCACCAAGAATTTTGAAGCAATGGTTAACAATGGTTAACACTAGAAATATGGTTGATGTTAACCCATTGTTCAGGAGCTGTTCTTTATTGTTAAGATTAGAAATCATTACCTAATATTCACAATGGTTCACAAGGGTTCGGAATGGGTAAGCATTGTCCCATCATTAACAACGCTTAAGAAGTATGGCAATGGCTAGGTAACCATAGGATTTAACATTGGTTTAGAATGAAAATGGTTCATGATTCAGAGGTACCATTAGAATAGTTCATTGGTAATAACCATTGGCCATTCCAAGCACAATTAACCATTGTCATCAACTATCATGAACCATGATGGGCAATGATGTTCTAGAACCGGTCCTCTATTTTTGGTCAATAACTGTGACTGCTCAGTTCAACCCACAGAAAAAGAAACCCGATCACCAGCTGAATGATATTACTAGTGTGGTTCGGTCAATGAGTTGATATTGGTCGATAATTATGTCTAATGTTTAAACTCAGCTAAAACTTCAAGAGCAGTTTGATACAACCTTCCCAATCGGGGTGCAAACAACACTCATCCTGTTGAAAAAGCTAGGCACGTTCAAACTGCACCTTATCAAGCCTTATCATGGTGGATGATTCCGCTTTTCCTGATGTCTTCGCACCGGTGATCATCTCGCATTGCGATTGATCAAAATTACCTGCAGCTCGACCGGCGGAGCATCACATCTCCGATGATCGGTGCAGTGACATGCACTTGGACAGCATCCTGATTCGAGCAGTAGAGCACCTGAGCATCCGCTGATCATTGGTGCCCAACCGCTGGTGAAGCATTACTTGGTGGCACAGCTAGATCCCTTGCCATGGATTTTTAGTGGGCGCTAAACCCATCTGATTCCAAAACACTAAAAACTACGCTTGGGGCTGTAAGCCACCCATATATGTATATATATATATATGTTTATTCATTCATTTATTTAAAAACAATATATTCAAGCTTTCATGAGCCATCAGCTCGAGATGTTGGGCATGGCCATGAGAACTACCCCGCCGCCAAACATGACATCTCTCGCTCAACATAAAACCGTGACAAATGACCCCAGACTCTTCGCACAAAAGAAAGCGACAGATTTCTCAACCATCGTTGATCATCATTGAGCAGCTTCAACCGTACTTGATCATCATGACGCAACATTTCACAAACAAATGATCCACTTCGACAAAAGAGACAGGGCATCCGTTTCTACCGGTTGGCCTGTTGCATAAGCGTCTGTACCAACAGTACCTACCAGGAGTACAACGCAGGGTAGTGATGGAAGTTCCCCAAAAATAGGAAGCCTATAGGAGAGGGAGGCCGGCTGCAAGATGTTCGTTTCTCTGTCTATCTGCCGATCTTCCAACTATCAATCTATCGATCTATCTAATTTTGAATTCCAAGCTTTGCAGCGGCGCTTGCGACAACTGAACGCTATGGAAAAAAACGCGAAGCTTTCGACTTGCAAACGTGCCAGGGGCGTGCAATTTTTGTTGCAGAGCTGCACATTGTGCGCAAAGCTTTCGCCATGGACCCATAGACACTACCCACCCGCCGCTTTACCAACCTTCTGACCATCCCGGAGCACATGACTATTGGAAAACACAGCATCGCTTCTGGGGGAGCTGCTACAACTATTCACCACTACTGATCTGGTAGCTAGTGATTGTTGCATCATTACATTCACCACGGTTCCTAGTCCACTTTTAGCATTTCATATATCACATGATGGACAACGTTCTTAGATTTTAAGAAGCAGTAACCATTGATCGATCATCATGTCAATCATCATTGGAATGATCATTGCACTCATCATTATGATGACTATCACTACCATCAATGAACCAGTGTTTGACCATCAATGAACCAGCGTTAGCCAGGAACCAACCATTTTTTGACCATCTGTCATCCTTTACGCATCAAAAAAGTGGCCAAGGAACACTGAACTTAAAACCACTGATGCCACACTTGGCGTAGTTCAGGCTGATGTATTGGCCCGACTTTCCTGAGTCCAAAGCACACGGCGAAAAAGAAAAAAGCAGAATGGCTCATCATGGTTTATGAATAGTTGCGGTTCGTTCGTGAATGCATCATGAATTGAACCGTTAACCAATGGTTGCTGCTGGTGAATGAATGGTTGTCCACGTCTGTCAAGTGCCCTCTACTCTTGGCTGTAGGCATCACGTTTCTGGGTGCAATTGATTCTTCCTCTGATTCAGGGTTTCAACCCCTCTGAAAAACATAAATCAAGAAACATCCCAAAATATGAGGGACAAGTAAAAAATGTCAATCAAACCACCAACCTGTAGTTGTTGAACCACAATTGTTGCCTATCATTTAATATTCCCCATTACTAGCCATTTCGTACCATTAGAACCACCAACCAGTCCTTTTCGCACATCATGGACTTGTGTCAGCTTAACCTGGGAAGACCTGATGCTGCGCGCCTCTCGATCGCTTAAGCCCAAGCCCTCAACAATGGGTTCAATCAGAACCTCAGCTGTCTAACAAGCAGCTTCATATCTAGCTAACCAAGTACGTTCATGGCCGGAGCCATTTTTCAGCACTCTGGGTTGTTGGAGCGCCTGTATTTATACTCAAACCAGTTCGTCAATCAAAATCGATCATATTACAGCATCAGTCACCAGGCATTGCACCCCTTAGAGTGGATAGGGAACTATCACCAGCAGCTGCCCATGTGCAAAAAGGGATTGCATTTTTTTGACATACTGACAGTGTCAAGGTATTCAGGTCTACTTGTTCAAGATCATTTGTGATGTTGCATACGCCTATGACGATGTTGGTCATAGTTCGACCAGAGTACCCAAGGGCAAAGGAAAACGATCAATCATATCGAACCATGCTTAACCACTTTCATTTGTGGTCAACAGTGGTAATCATAATTTCAACCCATAGAGTGGTTATTACTCAAGATCGGCTAGAACCAATATTCAATAATCATGACTAATTTCGTTGTAACAACGACGATTATAAATAGCAATCAACTTCACGAATTACTAATTTCTTGCTCACGAATAAACCATGATTATCCCATCCTTGTCCATTCGTACAATGTGGGCATCCTCGGTTTCACGGCCCAGTGCCATTCACATGCAGCTGGCATATTATTAGCTGCTATTCAGTGGTTTGTAAAGCTATTATTAGCTGCTACTATTGTTGGATAGTAAGCTATTATTCAGTGGTTGGGGATTGTTGGACAACTGTTGTGAATCAACCATGAATCATGTGCCAAGAAGCGTCATCAGTTATCACTAAAAGCCACTACTGGCTAGTAGTAGTCGTCATTAATGGCCATCTACCATCTTTTGTTACCATTCGTCGGCTTGGCTTATTAGCTGGTTATATGTATATCAATTCTCATGAAGCCATCATCCTTTATCGCGCTTTAACATCGTTACCTCGTATCATCAACCCTTATCGTCAATCACTTGTTAATTGCCTAATGGGCAAAAAACCTTAAAAACGATGCTGCATCTAAACATCGTGATTATCAACCATTAGAAACTATTCTGACCATCATTGCAACGCACCATCATTAGCATTAGAACTGACCGTTACTGACATAACTAGCAGTTATCAACCATTGTAAACCACCACCACCAACCACTATTACAAGTATGAACCATACTAACCATTACTAACCATCATAAACCACCACCACCAACCAGTATCAACCATTATAAACCATTACTAGCCGATTATCCATCGTCCACCATGGTTGTTTCATCAAATCACCATGGGCGCCCCCCAGTTGCGTCCCAAGTTCGGAAGCTGACCCCGTAGCAGGAGCCGCTCTTGGGACCAGTGGCCTGCGCTGGTGAACAGTTGAAGACCCAGACCTAACTTAATTGATGAACATTCATCATCAATAATGGCCATGAACGGACTACGTATGGTTGCCCTCTGGTTCTGCTATGTGGTTGCGCGGCGCAGGCTTCACCCTTCTGTTTTTTTCCTGCTGCCGCTGCGAATCTTGAAATTGATGCTGCGCTGCTTGGGTTTCCAATTCTCAACAAAACAAAATCAGTGGGATACTTTTGTAATTGAGATATAACACGTGCAACAGTGATAGAACCACACAACAGTATAATCATACTGATATACGATGGTATGGAATTACAACAATGATATAACGATCAATCCGATGCAAACACTGATCATCATTACTCATTCAGCGTCATTAATGAATTGCTCCAAGCATTATCAGTATATACTATAACGCAAAGGTCGTTAGTCGCACCAAGTACTTTCATTATATACTATAACGCAAAGGTCAATAGTCGCACGATGATCAGCTAGCCATCATTGATTTCCAGAGTTGTTATTACTTACACTTGGCCGTGGTAACAGTCCTTGAGATACAACAACCATTATGCGAAACCATCAAGTATCAGCGGCTTGAGCATCACCCACCTGCCCACAGTTGATGAGTGACCCTTGATGCTCCATTAGTAAATCCAGTATTAGCCCGCCATGAGCTGGTTATATGCCTGTAGTAGGCTAGTAGCAGGCCAATAGTAGGCTGGTTACCATGCCTATGCTTGCTGATTAGTGTCATTGCCCATCATCAATCACCATCAGCCAGCATCAACCGATGAGAATTAGCCTCCAACAATCATCATCATGTTTAACCATCCTCAACCATCATTTTTAACATCACTAGCCATCATGAGGCATTGTTTAACCTTCATAATAATCATCAATTAAGCATCAATGGAGGACCAGTGAATCACCAGTTCCTTACCATGATTGACATCATGTTTAACGATCAATCCACCTTCATTGACCGCTATTTTTAACCATCACCCATAATCATTATCACATCTAAACCCATCATTCACCATTCCTAACCATCAATCATCACTATTAACCATCATTAACACCACCATGGTAGCACCCTCCTTACCTCAACCCCCGCACCACCGTCGTTACCCCGTGCCCTCCGCACGCCTTGATGTCCACACGACCGCTGCTGGAGCTGTAGGTGTGAACCTTCACGAAGAAACTCTCGACCAAAAACTTGCCGCTGTAGCCTGGGTGGCAACACATCGGTGGGGGCTGAAATGGATGGTGAGTTGGTGGTGCTGACTAGTTTTAACTAGCTAAGTTGTGGCTAAATAGTGGCTAAGTTGTGGCTAAATAGTGGTTAATAGTAGTGGTTCGTAAATGGTGGCGCTGAGTTGATGGCTTTTTTGAACCAACACGAACAATAGGCACTGCCCAACTAGTGTGGTGAATAAACTTACTCATGGCCAACAAGAATGATGATTAATGACGACGGTTAATAAGCAACAAGTATGCTCAATATTAAGTGTCATTGACCAACAAACATCAATGCTAATCATTGACCAACAAGCAACAAGAGTCATTAACCATCATTGATGGCAACCTACTAACACTTGTTCAATGACGGCGCTCATGATGCTTGACGTATGGTTAAATCCTGTTTAATGATGGTTCTTTCATGGTCAAAACACGGTTGAATTATGGTTCAATGCCTTACCAGTTGGATATCCATGGTTGTTCATGGTGTACTATTTCATGATCATGGCTGCACGAATAGCAAAGATGCTCTATCCTCTGCTAATCCAACATGGTTGGCTGGAACATCCACCAATAACATTGATGATTTCCCAGAATTTCTCTATCTCTCCAGCCAGCTATGTCAGATCACTAGCTGCTCAACCATGCTGCTTGACCATGGGACACGTGTTTTTTCACAAGCGTTGACGGTTAATGCTGATGGCCATCCAAGCTTTTCCAACGGCCATCCAAGCTCCTCAAACCCTGGAAGATCCAACCCTCAGATCCCAGCAGGTCCCCCCTGGTGCTCCCACCGGTGGTGCCCTGCAGGTGCCGCCGAGGCACAGAGGGTTCCCTTGGGCAATCCGCCGTAGCCGCTGCAGTAGCGCTGCGCTTCCTGCGCGGCCAGCGCCACCGGGTGCGGCCCTTGCGCCAGGCTGCTGGGGCAGGCGGTGCGCGCCAAGACGACGTCCAACGTCATGGGCTTCGTGATCTCGGCGCTGGAGATGGATGAAGGGAGCTGGGTGAAGGAGTTTGGGGGGTTATGAAAGGTAGATAGGGGTAAGAAGGAGCATGGTTGGATGATTTTTGGGGGGAAGTTTGGGGGCTTTTGAGGAGTATCTGTTGCAACTATAGTACGAACTACGTAGTAGTTGGGGGTTAGAAGGGGTATATTAGCAACTTAAGGATTGGGTGGCTGGAGATGGGGATGCGCTAATCGTAAGGGTGTTATAGGGGATATCTGTTGCAACTCTAATACTAACTAACAGTATGGGATGGGTTGGGATGGGTCAATCGGGGATATGGGTTATCCCCTGTCAGTTGATAACGGCTGCCGCGTGCAACGGTGCCGCTTGCAATCCTATTGCTCTGCGGCGCCTTTCTTCGCGGCTGCCGCGGGCAACGGTGCCGCTTGCAATCCTATTGATATGAGATAATGATAGGTAACGATGGATATGGTACTATTTATGAACAATAGAATTAGAAATAAATGGTCTATAATAGGGTTATCACAATATTTACCATAGTTCATCCCAGATGTAGTATCGTTGAATATGGGTTCACAATATGTTACCAGCTATCCAGCTATAGTACCAACTGGTAGTTTTGCTTGGGGGAAATCAGCTGGAGGTGGTTCCATGATTACCAACAATACACGTGTTAATACGCTTAAGGTCTGGGAAACCAACCTGAAGTTACAAATCATCGGTTTCAATAAAACCACAAATACATGATGTATTCTTCACTTCCCAGTTAGTTTGCCAAAGGGCAGCAAAAATGGATTACACGGGACATGCCAACTATGCTTAAGAGCAATTGTTGGCTAATGGCTGCAGTACTAGTCAATCAGCATCCATATAGTTAAGTACAGTATAATGGTTAAAGACTTTCAAAATGATTAACTATGAGCGTTGTACTTAATTCTAACAAACTATATAACAAACTATCTATAAATGTCTATAAATGACTAGTATACTGGATTACATCGGTTAGTATCACGGTTAACGTATATACATGAGAATATGCCAAGAAGCCATCGTTGCCAAAATCACGGCTGTAATCGTAGTTTCGTCAGGTATTTAGCCATCATCTACCATCATCAACCATCCACCATCATCCACCATCATCATCAACCATCATCAACAACCAACCATCATCAACCATCACCATTCCTGATTAATCAATCAGCACCAAAGTTGTCAACCATGGTAGTTGCTTAGTCATCCATCATCAGGCCCATGTTAAGCATTGTTGCGTTGCCCAGGGCCTGAAAAGACCAGGCCTGCACGACGAACTGGTCCGTGTTGGAGCAGTACTTGACCTGAGTTATTTCAACGCTTGACCTGGCTACGTTGTGACTGGAGGTGGTTCAGTGACCACTAATTAGAGAAACAACACCTTTAGTGTTGAGATTCTTAAGTGCACCTCAAAAAGTAATGGGAGGTGCAGGCACCACAATAGCAAGAATCCGTGAGTCACAATTCACACCCGCGTGAGTTGGTTCTATTGGCAGGTTCTACTCACGATTTTGAATGCGCAATAGCAAGACCGCATAATACGAAACTATCACAGCGAATTGATTCTCCAGGTGGATGGCAGCTGGGGACTTTCACCATCCAGATGGCTGTTTTATGATCTCAGAGGGTGCGTCATCCCAAAACACATCGACAAACAGTAGCCATTGCTAGCAACAACTGGCAATAAACATTTCCGTTGACATGTCCTTGACCCTAGTGACCAGTATAGTAGAGCCGTTTGGACACGATTCATGATCAACCAAGACGCAACTGGCAATAGAGTGGCACTCCCAGTAGATGGTTCTTGATGGCTTACCAACAGCAGTCACCCAAGCAGCCATTGTTAATCATCTTGATGATGAACGTACGGGTCATATCATGTGAGCCCGACGTTTTTCATCTCCATTTTACGAATGGATGCAAGTGCGAAAGCTGCGAAAGCCGTTGTTCATGATCATCAATGAGAGTTGATGATTGGTCATTCTAATCTTTAATCATAAAAACGGTTGATAATATGGATGGATTGGTGACACTAATGTTTAATCATCATTTTAATTATGATTACTAATCGTGCTTAGACGCCCTGGTTGATCAATAATGATGCTTCAATTGCTCGTGGCTAGTCACACCAACCAAGGGGTGATTGCCATCGCTGCAGCAAATGAAGTTGACACTGGTAGCACCAGATTCATCACCATATGACAGGTTTATGTAGTTAACTGTTGTGGGAATTAATTACAGACTCCCAAACTACATCACACTACTATGTAGCTATTCAGAGTTACCAGTGAACTGCCGATACCTAAATCATTTGAGAGCGATTCTGGTTTCATTCTGGTGCTCAGCAGTCATAAAACCATGTGGTGAGTTGGTATGAAAAGAAGCCTATTATGGACCCCTTGCCTTGGATCAACAATTCTTAATAATGGCTACTGGATGGATGCAGTGACTAAAACATGGTCGTCTACAATGGTTATGGCCATGATACGGGTGGTTCATGAAGGATTTTTGGGGCAAACCAACCATTAAACCATTAAACAACCAGTAAACTAGTAAACATTATAGAAACCCTTCAATGGTTGATTACATCGGTAAACCATTCGTAAACCATTCAAAGAAGCATTGGTTTCTCCGTTTGATCACTGCTTCACAGCTCTCCGCCGCGCCACGTCGTACTCCGCGCCGGTGATGCCGCAGCTGTTGAGGTTTTGGGCCGTCAACTGGCTGCCCTCCTTCTCGAACTCCACGCCATCACATTGCCCGGCCAAGGGACCCACTGCCTGCACCCCAAGGACAGGACATGGGGAGCCATGGAAGGAACAGCTGAGGTGAACTCCTTCCTGGGGTGGACCCTCAATCTTAACAGTGCTTGGGGGTGATGAAGTAAACACGGCAACAAAGCTACTTCAACCACCTGTCAACAACACAACTGACACATCAAAATAGCTCCCACAAAGGTCATGAGGTTAGCATAGTAATGGGTTGTCTGATGTTTGTATGCCCATGAGGCCTTAGTTGCCCGCCAGGTTCTGAAGCTTCTATCAATAATGATCACGGCTTAGGTTCCACTGATCAGCAGCTGTGGGTGAGACCAGCCACTGCTCAGGGTCTTGGATTGCTGGTTGGTTGCCGACGGAAGCAGCAAAAAACAAGATTTCAGGAGTGTAGAAACAGGCAAAAGATGGAATTTTGTCAGTCAAGTCACAGTCGATCAAACCAAGCGCAGCAATAAGTTGCCCCAGTTGACGGTCATTTTTCCAGAGCAATCAACTCGGAGCTGTCTGAATGTAAAACATGCATTGAACCATTAGCTGCCATGCAATTTCTAACCTATGATGCTCGGTTGCGTGGTTTCTTCCCAGGCTTCCCCTTGGAAGTTCACCACCCTACCACCCTCATCCTGTCATCTCTTCTCCTCTCTCTCTTCCCTCTCCTCTCTCCTTCTCTGTCTCTAGCATGCTGTTTTCACTGCAATTCTCTCCTCCTACTCTCACTCCTCTCGCTTCTTTCTCTCCTTTCTCTCCTCTCTCTCCTCTCTCTCCTCTTTCTCCTCTTTCTCCTCCTTCTCGTCCTTCTCCTCTTCCTTCTTCCAGGCAAAAGCCGCTTCCAAAGAGCGCTCCAGCTCTGCCTCTGAGTGATCCTTCGGCTTGACGTAGAAATGCCGACTTGCACCACCAACTCGGCATTGGGCGTGCCAATGCTTGGACCTTCTGTCCCATGTCACGCCATCGTATGGGACCTCCGGGTGGAACACGGGCAATCGAAGGTAACTGCTCTCGCCCACCACGGTGCTCGCACGCCTCAACTGCCGCTGAAGGCCATGGTCCTTCCGGAGCTCCATGGCCTTTGCCTCAGCTGAAGACTTCTCAGAGAAGCTGCCGCCCTGAAGAAACCTCCTCCTCTTGCCCTTCTCGGTGATCTGCACCCGCCACTTTCGCTCCCGTTTGCTCCACGACACCCCTGGGACTTCGCTGGTGAAGTCGGGGTCCTGTGGCTTTAGCTCTTTCAGGACACCCTGCTTCACCAGCTCAGCATGGAAGGCCTTGGCTGCCTCTAGGGCTGCAGCATCGGCCTCTGCCTCGCTGCGGCCTGGGGCTATGAAGCTCTTCACTGCAAAAACTCGATTTGTTTTGCCAATCTTTCTGCCTTCGGAATCAAATTTTGGGAGCCTCACGTCCCAACCATGATGACCTCTGTTCCAAGTGATACGTGGAATTCCGCTCTGCTTCACTAAGTTGTATCGCTGGAACCGACTTGGCTTCGGCCATTCAGCTGGTGCATCGCGGGAACCAACTGCTGCACCCCCTTCTGGTGCATCCACTGGGGCAGGTTTCGGAGCCACATCCTGACTTTGCATGGCACCAGATGAACTCTTCCTCCATGTTCCAGACAACACGTGGAATACCAAGCACCCCCGGGTGCTGGCCGAGCTGTTGCCACCTTGCGGAACCGCATCTCCCTGCCGTTCTTGCTTGAAGGTGGTCAGACGGCGACGCTTGGCGGCACATTGCATGCTGCACTGCCGCTTTGGCCTTGCTACCAGTTCTGCTCCAATTTCTTACGAAATTCCCTTGTCGTTGAGGCAAGTTCATCACCTCATCTGGAAACACTTTCAAATCAATCGAGCATGAACATAGTCAAAGGAATTACTGATGAAGGCAGTGGACCATATAGGCTAGACTATGTTGTGTTTTTTTGTGCATGAGCATACCACAATCAATCATCTTGACACCTATAAGATGCTGTTGGTCGTTCCTGCTTATGATCCTTCATTAACCAGCATCTTTAGCCACTGAACGGTTTATGAACCAGGGTCCAGCATCACTACTAACCATCATTGATCGAGCATTTATCCCTGTTGTCATAGGTGATCAATCACGTTAAAGCATAATTTGCCATGGCTGATCATAGGTTTACAATCAAGAATGATTTACAACCGTTTAACAACCATGAAATAGGTTGATCCCATAGTTTACCATGTTTAATCATAGCCCAACCTTTCATCCTCATGTTTTTCTCCATGTGGGAGGCCATTATGTCGGTCATGGGCTGGGCTAGCGAGCCAACAGCGAATGTTTGCAAGGCCAACAACAGGAATCTTCGGATCGGATATTGCCATAGGGGATATGTTTAGATACAGTATACCGGTGATCTACTATAATTAGGTGATACTGTTTGATGTCATCATCTATCATCATGATTATACATTGTTTCAGACATACTACTCTTTCATTTTGGAGATGATACTGCTACATGCTGTCGAAGAATATTATGACGGAAACATTGGACAGGCATGTTGCAATGCTCACTGCGTTCAACAACTTGATAAGGGAATACCATAGGTCATAGACAAACTATTGTAACAGTGTATGTTTTCATTGTACTCTCACAAATCCATCTATACAGGTAATACCTTCAAGATACTTTACACTCTGGCAAAACTAATCCAGATGTGGACTATCCACCATTGATAGTGGTTTTCCTTAAGCAATGAGTGGTCTTAAAGGCAAACAGGATTGCTCACGTTTGGTTTCTCAACATGTATCACTATCAATCACTATCAATCTGTTAATCACTTTCAACCACATCAATCACTATCAGGGTACTTGTTTGCCAAAGGGTAAGCCAGGAGACAGTACATGAGGTTGGCACTTGTGGTTAGCGCCAAGCTCCGCAGGACCCATGGCATTCTATGTCAGATCCTTAAGATATCTTTTTTGATCAATCATCAAACAATCGAGATTGATCATTTAAGATTGTTAATCAAATCATCTAGTTCGGGTTGATACTTCAATAACCGTCAATCTTGATGATTGGCCTCTGACTGATTGATTATATAGCTAAATTGAACTGATTATTGTGAGAATCATACACCTTCGCCCAATCAGTCGCCTGGTTTTGCTAACCTGATCAACCAATTAGCCTTGCTACCACCAACTGTGAAGCACAGGCCAGCACCCTGCCCTGGTTGGCAGTACTCTTTTTGTGTGCAAGCCCAACAGGAGGGTTCTTTCTCCCTGGCTATACCCAGATACTGTGACCCTTTCTTGCTTGGAGTCATGAAAAAGAACCAACTGGTTAAGCAACTGACTAACACTGTGAGGTTATATCCGTTCACTGACTATATATAGCCAACACCCGGTCATTAAACGCCAACCTTGCTGGTTGATGCAAAACCAACGGGAAATAACTAGCAATCAACTCACCATCAGTAGCCTCTGCCAATAGCCATGCTGATTCTCAGCACCATCAAGCATCATCAACCATCACTCCTAGCCATGACCCACCCCAACTGCTTGGGGATTCCTTGGTGTGTCCCAACGTAAGGGATCCCTTGCCCCGGCGCCCGCCCTACGACCGGCGCCTTCATGTCGAGGGATTTGCCGTCGGTGACTTTGACTTTGAAGGTCTCCACCAAGAGCTGCCCCTCGTAGCACACGACGCCGTCCGGCAGAGGACCGTCGCCGCAGTCCTCACTGGCGGCCTTGGTGGCGCTGGTGGCTGTGGCCAGGTGCGCACCGCTTGGAATGGTGTGGTGCTGGTGGTTGGGATGGTGAAGTGTGGTAAAGTGGTGTTGATGGTGGTAGGTGGTTACTAGTCGCGCTAAAATCGTGGTATTGCTGGTGGTTCATGGGCGATCAATGATGGTAGTTGGAACTCATGTTCATCGTTACTTAGCTGTTTGGCCTTGATGGTGAGCAAATATTAGGCCTGAAGCATTGCTTATTGACCATCAATAGTTGGTTACTGACCGTCACGGTAGAATCATCATTGACCATCAAGGATCATTAACTGTTTACTAACCACTCACCACTAGAAACCAACATGAGTTTAGTAAGCATGAGCTACTCACCGCTAGTTGTTTACTAACCACCTTCAACAACCACCAACCAACAACCATCAAACCATCACCAACCATCCCCAACCATCCCCAACCAACCCATCCACCCTTCCCCTTCACCCAAGTGGCCGCTACTTCTCCCTGCATCTCTTGCGCCAGCAGCGCCATGCCATGGTGTGGCGAGGGCATCTGCGCGAAGCTGGCGCCGCATTTGCCGCGGGCCAAAACCACGTCCAACGCCATGGGTTTGATGATCTGCGGCGAGGGCAACCAGGGGGAGCTCCCACCATGGTGGGTACATGGGGAGCCAAGGGATGGGGTGGAGTTGTTGCACCAGTTGGGTGAGATTTCTAAGTGAAGAGTTGGAAAAATGGGGAAACTTGTGGGCTGATTGAATGACATATGCTTGATAAACAGGTGTTTGTGCAGTGAAATCAGCAATGACTTGTGGATCTTGGGTGGGATTACGTGCATCGACAGGCGCCTGCACCACGAACTGATCCTGGTCTGAGCAGAACTTCACCTTGGCCAGGCGTGGGAATTGCCACCAAATTTGATCAGTGTTTCTCAAGACATAGGGATACCCACACATCACCCAAGATTTATCATTTTCAGTAATAACTCCAGCGATGTTGTGGGTCCCCTATTTTGAGAAGCCACCAAATGACATTAACATGATGGATAAATGGTCGTTACTCTCATGAGTTATCCTCTGTAAAACAGAATTGAGCACCATGAGCCATCATTGACCATAAATTACCCTCTGGCAAACTAACCTGCACGTGAAATGTCACAATCTTTCATGGCTAAATCCATGATAAATGGTGGATTTTCCACTTCTAGGTTAGTTTGCCAGGGAGTAACCATCATAAACCACCATGAATCACCCATTATCCACAATAAATCAGCAATTAACCATCAACCAACCATCATAAACCTATGTAAATCATCCACTAACCATCAGAAACCTCCATAAATCACCAACTAACCATCCTAAACCACCATAAATCACCAACTAACCATCATAAACCACCACTACCCACCACTACCCGCCACTGGGCCCACCACTACCCACCCTGACATCGTACCACGTCCACCGAGCTGCATCGTACTGCACGCTCGCGAGGCCACAGCTACTAAGATCTTTGGCCTTGACCTGGGTGGCTGAGTAGCTGACAACGGGTTGCTAATAGACATTGTTAATGGCTAGTTGATGATGGCCATTAATAATGACAATAATGCCTATCATTCTTAATATGATTATCATCAACTAGCCATTAATGACAATGATGGCTTGTTAATGGCTAGTTAATGAGAATCATTGTTAATAACAATAGTTGTAATGGCTAAATGATGGCTTTTTGATGGGTAGTAATGGCTAATAACCAGTGGCTAATAAGCTAACATGATGGCTAATATGATGAACTATAATATGATAGCCACTTGTTAACCATTATGGTGAAAATGGCTAACAGATAACAATAGTTACACAATATATAGTTATAATGGCTATCATAATGGTTAATAAGTGGCTGATATGCTTTTTAACGGGTAATAACAATGGTTAATCATGTTTAATGATGGCTATTACTGGCTGATATGGCATTATGCATGTTAATTATTAATGAAATAGCAACGGTAAATGATTTTGAAGATGGTATTTATGATATGGATTAACGACAACGGTAATAGCAACGGTTAATCATCAGGGTTATTAGTGGCTGATATAGTTAAATCATGTGGTCAATATGAATAATATACGTAGTCAAGATGGTAAGTATCATAATGATGGTCATCAATGGCCAATCTTGTTGATATGGCAAACTATGGCTACTACTAGCTAATAATGGCTGATAGCCATGGCTAATCATCAGGATTAATTACTGGCTAATCTTATAGTTAATGGTTCATGATGGTTTTGTAAGAATGTCAACCATTAATCTACCATGGTTACTTAATAGAGCGTGGTTCATGGTTGCTCAGTGTGGTGGTGAGCAAAATTAATGGTTATGGGTTAATATAGAAAATAGAGGCAATAACATAGGAAAGAGAAAATGACACCTGCTAGAAAATTCAAAATTGAACCACAAATAGCTATAGATAACATAGAATCGAAATAGAAATATAGCAAACATAGAGAATAGAATAGAATAGAATAGAATAGAATAGAATTAGAATAGAATAGAATAGAATAGAATTAGAATAGAATAGAATGGAACAGAACAGAACAGAACAGAACAGAATAGAATAGAATAACATATTGAGAATATAGAATAAAAATAGAACGAACAGAATCAAATATAGCGAAGATAGAATAGAAATAGAGAATCATATGGAAGAGAGAATCGAACATAGAATAGAATATAGATTCAAAGAGAAAAAGAGAGAGAAAGAAGTGGTTAATGACCGGCTATGCATGGATTAAGTTCACATGCGTTCCCGGCAATGTTTGAAACCATCCGTTGGAGCTCACCAACCGTGACGTGATGGCTCTCCCCATAAACATGCTTTTCAAGATGAAAAAACAACCATTGAACACCAGCAGAGACAGTGGCATGATTAGATATGAATCATCAGTCCATTGATTTTAAATGATTTTACCATGGAATAATTATCTGTGATTGACATCGTACTCAGTGATATCCTACTTGCTTTTGAGACTGCACTCCATTAATGGTATATCAGTTTTTGATGAATGATATAAATGTACTCTATTGGTGGTGACCTTTTCAAGTATCTGGTATAACGGTACCAGCATGATGTACGCAAAAAACTGCGTTGCGGGTGTAAAGTAAATATGCTTTACGTGGTATCAGCCACTATCCATCATCGACAATGGTTAACAAACCACCACAAACCATTATCAACCACCATTGTCAACCACCATGGTCAACCACCATTGTCAACCACCATTACTCATCCTGAATCATCCTTACATAATGATTCGTCATCATTAATTATCCATCATTCTGACTCATCCAAACCTATTCTCCCCATGGCCCCCCGGATGTTCCGGAGCCTACATCCTGCGCGAGGCACTTGGTTGCCACTCATCTGAAAGTCCACTCCGTCACACTGTCCCGCCATTGGCCCAACGGCCTTGGGACAAGGCGACACCGAGCTGGTGCAACGGCTACATCGTTGGAAACACACAATGAAAGAGAGAGAGAGAGAGAGAGAGACAGGGATGACAGGGGACGACAGGGGTCAGAGATTACATGGACAGAATACAATGAATAGAGATTACAGAGAGAAAAGTGGATTACTAAATTACATACACTGAGATAGGCCTATGTTCGCTGTTGGTTTATTCACCGTAGCGCCTTGCTTGGGGTGTTCTGATTGCAATTACCCGCATGGATCATGTGCAGGGCCAGCCAACCCGCACGGGGTGGAGTTCGATATGACTTGAACATTGCTGCTGCGATGATGACCTAGGGAAATATACCCTGGGTTCAACTCTTCATTATTTACTAATTTGGGAAGTACCAGTGCATGAGTCCATATGTTACCTCATGCCTTGTAGCCCTGCGCACCAACCAGAGGTTTACTACTCCCAGGTTAAGGTTGATCAAAGCACCATGCCCGGTCAAGGGGTTCACCCTCGCAGGATTGGTGAAACTGGAGAGATGATCCCCTGGCGAAGCTATGGTGGACTGTTGGGGGGTGTTTTTCTTGGTGTTGTGAATGAACTAACCCCAAGGTTATGATTGGGCTATGATCATCTAGTTTAGCTTGCTGATCTTGTTTAAACAAAATACTTCTCATAACAACATAATATAGCAAGAATATGATGGTATAGTTCTCATGATAGCTCATATATTAATCATACATTACTATGATGTAGCGATGTAGCCCACTAGTTTAGCCACCTTTTGACGGGCTCTTTGCCATGCTTGGTGGTACTCCGAAGCCAATAAGTCATGATTCATGATGATCACGGCAGCAACCAATGATAACTCCGAGCTTGAAATCAGGGGTAGCAACTCTGATTAGGGGATATCTTGATTTTTTCTGTGCCTGTTCAGAACGGTAATAAAGGAATGAGGTGTACTTCAGCCCACCAGATTTTGATGGAGAATTGCTGACCGCCCATGAACAAACCAATCTCGGTTCTTTATGGCAGCAAGAAACCACCACCCAACAACAAGGGAAACGCATATAACCAGCAACTACGACCAACAGCCAAAATGCCTGAAATAAGCATGACGACGGAGACAACAACGACGACTACGACAAACACGATAAGAACAACAAGTATCAACAAAAGGAATAAAAACACCTTGTTAATCATATACAGTATATACGTGTATATTCATAATTTGCTTTTCTGTTTAGTATCGTGTACATCGAGGAAGCTAGAACATGTATGCACATGTGGCGTGTAACTGGACACTTCAAAATGGTTGGGCAAAGCATTGGGAGGACAACCACCTCCCCCGGGGAGATCTTCGCCATTCCTTGCCTTCATGTCCAGCGATCCGCTCTGGCCGTTGTTGTTCCGGACCTCTTCGCCATCCGCGACCCCAGGGACTCAGAGCTGGATGGGTTGATCTCAGGAGGAACAGCCCAACAAGTTGGGCAGCGAACGCATTTTTTTTGACCTTCAGAAGGAGATTTTCATGTCCTTTGGACTGGTTTTTGTTGCTTGAAAGGCTGTTTGGTCGATGGTGTTTGTTGTTGGATATTGTTAGTCTTGGCATGCTGTTGCTTGGCATCAAGCACCAACAGCAATTAAAAGAATCAAACAGTCAAACAATCCAACAATCATCAATTCTCCAACCATTATTAGTCATTATGAATCCCCAACGAATCATTTGTTTGTTCATTGCCAGGCTACAGCAACTCCCTGGCCCCTGCCGCTTGCAGTTCCTGCCTTCACAAAGAAGTTCTCCACCAGCAACTGACCTTCGTAGCATAGGTCCGCGCCCGCTGGCAATGCGCCAGATCCACTGCAGTCCTAGCAACGCGACCCAGGCAATCTGCATGTGGTTGTTTCTCAGAACAGCTGACCCTCCAAATCATCCTTATTAACTACTTGTAGTAATAAACCAACCATTTTTGGGGTCCCCTATTTTAAGAAACCACCATGTGAGAAACACGACCGGTGATGGGGTAGTACTTGTGGTGGCTTACGACCGGAGCTGCTCCATGATGGTTGATTACAGCCTAGCATGGTGATGAGCACTGCCAATATAGGTGGCTAAACGGATGTATGCTGCCTTTTGCCATCAGTAGGCATCTGGGGGAGAAGCGCGCACTCAAGGATGGAACGAATAGGATTCGTTAAATTATTTGGAAAGGAAAACATGTCATCGTCATCATCATTTAAGTTGGTCTGCTTCCCATCGGTTGTTGACTTCCAATCTTTTCGCCACCCTCATTAAATACGGAGACCTTTGACATTAAATGGTCACCAATATGCATGCTTGGAGCAAAGTAGCTAAAGTGAGATTCTTTTCTGGCTCTAGTAAAATATATTCTTATGGGGGTTTTGTCCAGGCACCACTGTAGGGATACATCGGCAAACGGGAATAGCCGTGAACCACAATGATGCTTCGCCATTAGCCATCATGACCCTGATAAAACCGTCGCCGTCATAAATGATCCTGATGCTGATTCTACAACCAAATACTGGTACCATCATTTTCCAAGCATTGGGAACCACAAAGTCACAATTAATCAACCACCAATTACCCATTGATTTACCATTCTTTATCAAATCAAACGATTGATTGACTGCTAATTAGCCATCAATCGACCACCTGATTGCTGATACTGGTCATAGATTTCTCTTTCCACCATGGTGGGCTACCGCCAACATGTAACCCCTGCACACTCCCAATAACAAGAAATAACTGTGGTCAGTAATGGTTGATTTCAAATGGCAAGAAACATCAACAACACTCATTGAGCAATGATTCACAACAAAACAGGTTTATAGCAATGTGAATGTGGCTTGCCCCACCAAACGGTGGAGCTGAGTATTGGCTAACAAATGGCTCATGCTGTTTATTGGCTGGCTACTACCCAACTGGCGATGAGTCAACTATGTACTGGGATATCTATTCATCAAACACTGCCTCCCAACTATTGACCATCAAGTGGCATGAAGCATTACCAGTATCTATTGACAACAATAATCATAAATCTAGTCATGGTTGCTATTCTAGCTGAAACTCGTCGGCCCTTCGAACTGAAACTAGTTTCTGGCTAAAACAACGTATATTTGGCCAAACTGGTGAATAGCTGCTTCATACAAGGCCAATATGACTAGTTGGCTGAGACTGCAGCACTGGCTGACCAATAGCTGGCTATAGCTGGTCAATGATGATTATCTGGCTATAGTCATCTGCTATTAGCCAGTTGAATACCAGCTATTAGCCAGATAGTATGACCAATAGCTGAAGATGCTTTAACGATGATTACTCTCTGGCTAAGAGCTGGTCAATGATGGTTTCTGACCAATGATTATTTACAAGGTAACGATGGTCCAATGCTGGTTAAGAGCTGGCGATTGCTATACCATCATTAACACCATGGCTACATGCAACATGGTTATAGGGGGTAGTTCACCCATCAGGTTTCTTGCTGTGGTTAGATCCTAGAAGCCCAGCTGCACATCTAAGGCTTCATCACCCAGGTCGGTTGCTAATAACAACCATCATTGGCCATCCTTACGTAGCTATTAAGCAGGTATGAACCAGCATCAACCCTCATCAATCATGATTTACCAGTCATTAACCATCATTGACCAGTTACTAATCAGTTCTTAAACATCATTGATCATTATTGAACCAGTCGCTTACCCTCCGGTAAACTAACCAGGCAATGGATTTTGACCATATTTATAGTGAAACCCTGGGAAAACACCAATAAATGGTGGATTTTCAATTGCCAGGTTAGTTTACCAGTTGGTCAATCATCATTTAACCAGTTGGTTGTGCATAGCTCAGTGGTCGTTCTTCATCAAGCCACAACTCTGCCCCTTGGCTTCACCCTGGCACCTGTGACAAAGCGGCCACCTTTCGGCCCTTCAGTTGCAGAGCCTCTGCGGAATGTCGGTTGGGGATGATCCAAGAAACCAAGTGGGTTGCGTTCGAATGGTTATTTGTAAATGGTTGGTAGTTGTTGCTACTGATGGTTGTTAATGATGGTCGTTGATGATATGGTTGATTAGTGATGGTTGAGAAATGATTGCTAGTGGATAATTATGATGGATAATTAGCCAGCATGGTGATGGTCTATGATGGGTCATGGCTGATAATAGTCGTTTTTAATTAGGGTTTCTGGGGGCTCATGGTCGTCAATGAAGGATTGTCCAACAAAAAAAAATGGCTCATAGTGGTGGAAATCCATCATTCAAAAATTGGTTGTTGCTATTGGTTATTGATCAATATTGATTAACATCATGGTTGAAAACCATGAGAATATCCCGTGATCAATAACCAACCACTACTTACATTGGCTGATGAATGTTGACAGTTCACTGTGATGAACATTTGGGACAAAAACACCAACTCTTGTTGAACCCCGAAATTCTGAAGTTGCACAAGTTGATCGCAGAATTCACACAGAAAATGATTACTAAAACAAAAAATGAACTGCTGATCATCCCACGACTGGGAAGTGGTTGCTACTGTTTACTAACCATAGTCTTTGAGTCCCCCAACTGGGGTTATCCAACTTATTAGTGGGTAGCCATGGTATGCCATGCTTATGTTCACTACGAATCACCGCTTCAGAAACGAGGTCGGACATTTTCTGCGGCAATGGAGGAGCCGATCGCTGCTATTGTTGGTTCTTCCCAGAGATCGCCATTGACCGATGCTGCAGACGCTGATTTCCAAGAAAATCAGCACCACTATGCATCAGTGACCACTGTGACTTTGCATTCGTGCAAGGATGACTAGTCCATTCTTAGCTGGGTATATGTGTATACCTCTCTTGTTGGTAGAATCATTAACCACCAACAGTAGAACCATTCTATCAGCCATCATGAACGGCTTACCACCATTGTTGACCATCAGTAGCCACTGTTTCAT
The DNA here is from genome assembly GCA_009767595.1 of Symbiodinium kawagutii. Classification (NCBI taxonomy): domain Eukaryota; class Dinophyceae; order Suessiales; family Symbiodiniaceae; genus Symbiodinium; species Symbiodinium kawagutii. Next base: position 142,648 of record VSDK01000925.1, on the reverse strand, counting down.
AATTTGACCATGTCTTACGCCACCAGTCCTGTTGACTAGTAAGTCCTTCCAAGAGTGGCTGCCCTGGTTGGGCACAGGACAAAACCGAGGAAAGCCGCCTGCAGAGAGCACTTCCCGCCATCCACAGCACACTCATCCTGGCAATCCGCAAGCTCTGTCGGACAAAAAAACTAAGAGAAAAGAGAGGAACATGTGGAAAATCTATATAGACTGAGAATTAGCTAATCACTGGCCAAGTCTCATCATTCCATGATCTTCTTGAAAAACAGCTAATCACTAGCCAAGTCCAATCATCATTCTGATTATGAGCCACTAGTGGGTTGGCCTTAGACGATGATCGTGGCTAGCTATCCATCCGCCAAGTCCAAAGGGCTTTCAAGATCACCCAGAGCTCGGGGCGCCCTTTTTGTTGGTTGGCTGATGGCAAGTTGCTAAGCTGGTTGATCAATTGGCGAGTACAACCCTTCAGGAATGGTTGGCTACTGGAAATCAGAACATGCCGAGCTGACGTTGGCTTACAAAGGTTGGTATTCTTCTTGACCAACAAATGTTACTGGTAATGCAAAATGGCTACAATTGTGAATTATGGTATTATAGTACTGATAATGTAAAGGATTTAAGCACGTGTGTACCCAGCAACACTGATTGGCATTTATCATGGTAATGATAAATCATTACAATCTACAATGGAATACATTACACTTGCAATATTATTACCAGTATTACTGATTGGTCAAGAAATGCAGTACCAGTATACAATATACATATGTACATATGGCAGTCGGTCAAAACCCCGTACCCCTGGTTCCCCTATCATTGACCATTGTTTTCCTTGTTATTGTTGGTTATTATCCCCAATAACTGGTTGGTCAATATTGACCCATTGTCATATTTTCATGGTAATCAGTCTATTACAATTAGTCATCCCCTTATAATCCCCTATAATCATTAGGTGTCATATCCTATTATCAATCATTGACCAGCTATTATTGGTTGGTTAACTGCTATTACAATTGGTACTGTTTTTCTCGACCAACATTGGCCACCCACAGCTGCGCTTATCTCCAAGCAGGTCTGGCACACGTCCAGTAGAGGATCTACCTGTGTGGCAACGGACGACACAAGCCGTACGTGGTTCACAATGGTTTAATATGGTTTACATAGGTAATGAGTTTATATGGGTTGGTTTGCAAATCTATATTGGTTTTATTTTGAATGGTGGTATTTACAATGCTTCACAATGGTTTATATGGGGGTTTCTCAAAATAGGGGACCCCCCAAGTCATCCTTTTTTAATCATTTATGGTGATAATCCAACAATTTTTGGGATACCCCTATTTTGAGAAACCACCATGTAGGTAATGAGTTTATATGGGTTGGTTTGCAAATCTATATTGGTTTTATTTTGAATGGTGGTATTTACAATGCTTCACAATGGTTTATATGGGGGTTTCTCAAAATAGGGGACCCCCCAAGTCATCCTTTTTTAATCATTTATGGTGATAATCCAACAATTTTTGGGATACCCCTATTTTGAGAAACCACCATGTAGGTAATGAGTTTATATGGGTTGGTTTGCAAATCTATATTGGTTTTATTTTGAATGGTGGTATTTACAATGCTTCACAATGGTTTATATGGGGGTTTCTCAAAATAGGGGACCCCCCAAGTCATCCTTTTTTAATCATTTATGGTGATAATCCAACAATTTTTGGGATACCCCTATTTTGAGAAACCACCATGTAGGTAATGAGTTTATATGGGTTGGTTTGCAAATCTATATTGGTTTTGTGAATAAGTTCATGGTGGTTGATTCATAGGTTCATAATGTTTGATTCATAGGTTCACAATGGTTCACTAACCTGGTAAACTAATTGTTGCGGTAAATTCCAAATGCTCTTGTGAACTAACCTGGTTTGGCAAAATCGACCATTTGTGATTGATTTACCTATGGAATCATAGTGTTTCTTGCTTTCAAGTTAGTTTGCCAAAGGGCAAATATGCACAGTGGGAGATCCAACTCTCACGAAACCCCCTACGTTTGTTCATTTTGGATGCATCATACACACAAACAAGATTTTGTTGGCAAGATTGCATACTTGTGCAACGCTCGTTTTGATGAACAATCACAAACTGGGGGTGGGTTGCATGGATCTCCCTGTAACAATCATTAAAAAACACAATGCGTTTTGAAAATGCCTAGGATGCTGTTGTTAGTTGGTCAGTCAGTGTTGCTGACAGTCAATGATACGGTCGCTACGTGGAAACGACCAGCCATGGGCGGAACTATCACCATTCCCTAGTGCAAATAATGGTGGATCTGATAACCCTCCTATATTTGATCCGGTAAGCTGGTGGTTTATGGATCTGGATGTACCGTTAATAATTATTGATTGTCAACCACTAATAAGTACTGATCATTAACCACCGTTGAACATGGCCAACTCACCATCGAAACCTGTCTATTAACCACCAATTAGTGGCTAACTAATATGTACCATTGATATTCATTGAACATGGTCAACTCACCATAATCATTGATGATTAACCATTATTGATTATTACTATCTACCACAATTATTATCAACTACCATGGTCAACTAACAATCATTTATTATACCATTGTTATTGATAACTACCATTATTGACAATATTGATCTGCCATTATTCTACCATAATTAACTCCATTGAGTATCATTATCTACCATAATCATTGGTTATCAACCATTGTTGATTATTATTATCTACCATAATTGTTGATTATTAACTATGAAAATGGTCAACTCCATCAACTATCACCATCTGTCGCGTTGTGCACCCGAGGCAGGGCCAGGCAGGGCCACTCGCCCACCTCCACTGCGGATCCCAATGAGAAGGTGCATCCCAGGATGAACCTGTGCCGCAGGCGCCGAGTCAGTGGCCAACACGTAGTGGGAGCCGGTGCAAGTTTGACCACCACATTGATACATAGCACATATGTGTGTGTGTGTGTAAATTTATATGTATATATATAAAATAAATAAAGATATATATATATATATATATTAACAATTCTATAATATTCTAAAGAATCATTAATCATCAATATTCAATGTATTGACATAAGTGCATACTGATCAGCCACTAGCAGCTACTATCAGCCACTTGTTAAAATGTTGACTGGAGCCAGCTATCAGTGCAATTGCCAGGCATCCAAACAGGTGCTGCCGTTCCTTGAGTGATCTCAACAGGCCCTTGAAAACAAGCTGATTAGCAGATTTTTGTCCTGGACAGGCTGCATGAACGATAATCATTTGTGGTACTTTGTGACAGGGAATACGGAACAACAATGATCCGCACAGAATTCATTACTGTTAGTTAATATCATTCTCTCCTGATCCCCTATCACCTTATCAATATCAGTGACCAACAATGATCAACGCATGGTTCGAAAACCGGGTTATACTGACAAGTCATATTGTGTTCGTTTCCAATTCCTTTCTAATCCACTGTCAAAATTCCTGCGAAGCACATACATGAACCATGGCCATCACTAACCATCGGTGGCCATTCATTTGCGTTCTTATTGGTGGAACCATCCTGAAATCAACCAAGCACCCTCATTCACAACCACTGTTAACCATCATAACTCATCACAAACCACAATTTTCAGCATTAATAGCTATTACCATCAAGAACCATTGGTAGCTCATCAAATTACTCATCAAGAACCATCAATTTTCATCATATAAAAGCCTCATCAATAACCATTGGTAAAGCTATGATGAAGCGCTCGCTGGTCCCTGGATCAATCCTCAACGCTCAACCATCGGCGCCTCAACGCACGTGACATGGAAGCAGCGCTTTTCTCAACACCTGGGTGCTGCGGGCGACCGTGGGTGGCCACCGTGCTGGGTGGCCAATCAACCGGGAACAAGGCGAGCAGCCAGCAGAAACCATCTTGAACCACTGATCATTAACCATCAAAAACATTCTTGGGTATATACTGATGATCAGCCAAACCGGTGTTGTTGATGATTTATGATACTTGATCAGCAGGTTTTTTCCATTCGTGGGTGACAATTGATGGTCGAACCGGGCAATCCATTGCATACCGTTTACAATTTTGACGTATTAGATGATAACGTGGCGATGGATGAGCCATGGTGGATAACAACGAATGAGAATGGCCCATGTTCCGTACAACATGAACCAATTGTTACATCTGGGTCGGTTTCAGTTGGTAAACATTTGCATCTTAACAACACAGCCAATGCAAACCTCAACCAAAAATCCGCTTCGGACACCCTGCAACGTTTCGCACCAAACGCGCACGAGCTCTCACAGAAGGCGCGACCCAGATGGACAACAGCACTTGGACACGGTCGCGACCAGCAATAGCGGTAACCTGCCATGTCATAGAAATTATCGTGTGTCAACAACAACTGTGTAAGCACAAGTTTATCATTATCTCACTATATTACTTGGTTGAGATTCCAGGCCCCAGCATGGAGGTCGTATTGTTGATCCGTTCTAACCACTACTAACTCAGAGGAACAATTTATAGCCAAGGTTACGTTCAATGAGCCAAGGTTAAGTCTAATGAGCCCATTTTTGTCATCATTAGCCACCATTTACACAAGTCAACTTAATCCCACTATGGATCATGACTTGACCATCATTAAACCACCATTGAACCGTCATGAAGCCATCATTAAACAATCATGCTTCATCACTACTGTAGGTCGTCCTCAATTTGAGGCTCATTAACCCTATAATGAACCCCATGAAAGGATTATCAACCATCATCCTATAATCAACCTTCTTCAATTAATCATCCATGAACAATCATCGTGAACCGACCATCACTAACCATTCCGGGTTCTTGTCAAAGTTCATATCTGCCACCCTGAGGGCCTCACCTAGGTTGATGGGCGGTCGACACAAAAAGAGCTTTTTTCGAGCCAAGGCATTCACACAGGGGCGACCGGGGCAATGCAGGGGATGCGTCGTAGGGGTTCAGTTACTTGGGTCACCAGGTGAACGAGCGCTACTGGGATCAACTGATCACAATTATCAGGAAACTATGAGCAGTATCATCATATCTTATCATATCATATCTTATCATATCTTATCGCATCTTATCATATCTTAGAATATCTTTTTATATCTTATCGCATCTTATAATATCTTATCATAATCGTCTGCACTTGGATTTTCACTGTTGGAGTGGATAAGATCCAGGAAAACCATGCAGCCATGATCAAGCAAAAAGCCGCGTTAGCATCGTCAACCACTACTGAACAGGACGAAGCAACATTGATGGATATTCACTATCAAGCATGGTCGTCCATTAGGATGCAACCTGAACGATGATCCAAAATCATTAAATCAGGGTGATTTGTGAACTGTTAATCATTGCTACCTATCAATATCCATGACTGTTGCTTACAAAGAAGACACGTGGAAGAAACATTAATTTTTATCATTGTTTTTCATTGTTTTTCATCACTCAGCATCAATATCCTTATTGACCAGCATTCACCATCATCAATCATTGAAATTCACTGTTATCACTATTCGCAAACACCGTCGTTGCTTGCTCATCATAGCAATCAAAATCAACCATCGTCCTTAGCCATTATTAGCGTACAACTTACTGCTTGTATCCCTATTGTTGCTGGTTGACCATTGAAATTCTCTATGATTGCTGGTTGTACTCCTTATAAAGCATCAAAACCATTCTTTCCATCATTGCTTTGATCATTGTTGACCAGACTTTTTACTATAACTTTCATCAATCAAGCAGTATCTGCTCATTAAATCCCCTATTTCCATCACTCGATATCAACAATCATCAATGTCAACCATCGTCAACAACCATTAACCGTCATCAACCACCATTAACCATCATTCCGATGTACCCCAGGCGCAGCGCCATCTTTTTGGAACCGACGCTGAACGCTGAGTCCTCGACAGCCTCAGCAATTCAGACCTCGGCGGTTGGCTCTGAGCTTACAAACGCTGGGAGAACATGGTGAGATTGGAGGATGACGATGGTGGTTTAATAATTGTCAAGTAGTGGTTGATTTAATGATGGTTGACAGTGATGGTGATGATGATGATGATGATGATGATGATGATGATGATGATGATGATGGATCTTTATGGCCTCCCAACGATGGCTAATGATGATGCTTAAATCAGTTCATGCCGAGAATCAACCCAAGAATAACCACAGTTTCCCTTCTAAACCTGCTAATCATGACCACTGGCAGTATTTATCCCTATTGATCTGGGTTATAACCTGCTTATTCCCTCATTAATGGTGGTTTCCCTACTCAACCTGCCAGGGACCCTATAAAAACCATGGGTTTTTCACCGAGCCTGCGTGCTGCCGGCCCTGCCTTCGCCCTGGACTGAACTCGCTGAAGGTTCGCAGCACCGCCGACCTGGCCAGGTTCATTGCTGTGCCATCGAGGAAGCACGTGGCGATGATGTTGGCTGAAAATGATGGGTTGAGCACATAATGATGATTAATGATGATTAATGATGGTTAATGATGGTTAATGATGGTTAATGATGGCTGATGAAGGTGAATGGTGGAGTGATGTGATGTTACTTGATGTTGCTTGATGTTGGTTGATGTTGGTTGATGTTGTTGAATTCCACGTTGAAATTGGTTGATTTGATCATGGTTGTTGATGACGATGCTGGTCCATAATGATGGTTGATAATGATGGGCCTAGAGAGGCAAACGGGATGTTGGGTTATAGCGAAGTGGATGGCATGCCCTGTATGCCCTGTAGGTGCATGGGCTCAGCGAACACAATGAGCCCATAGAGAAGGGGCCTAACAGTCTATTTTGTGGTGGGAAATGTTGGGCTGAATAATGTTTCTTTAGCACAAGTAATATTTTGAATTAGGACTTAGCCCCGAAGTGTCGAATATACCTGCCCCACCCCAGAAGACTAAAGCGAATACTAAACCCCACGAATTCACGGAAGCAAAATCCTAAGCCAGAAGGTACTAAAGTACAAAGCACTCAGGAAGCTATAGCTACCTTTCGCGATGAGTTACAGTATTATTTGTCAACTAGCAATAATTGTTGGTCATTCTTGGGTATCATCATTTATTTAGCCATTGGTAGAGCCACTGACCATTGGTATAGCCATTATTAGTCATGTTATTAGTCATGTTACTAATCATGCCTCTATTGACCATCATGAACCAACCTTCATTAACCAACCAGCATGCCATTAGTATCGCGATTGTACCAGTCACGTGTTCAAGCACCAGCAGCTCTCCCGCCACCAGACCACCTGCGTGGTTCGTGCGTTTTGGCCCAATCGAAGTGCTGGGGTGTGGGTCCTGGCTGTCGTGCAGAAATCGTGCGGTCTCATGGCTGAAATGATTCTTGGAAGGTGGTTCATGGTGGTGCTGAATGGTGCCTAATGGCGGTTGATGATTGGTGATGTAGTGGTTAGTGGTGGTGGTGAATGGTGAAGTAAGGGTGAAAATGCTTGAAAATGATGATTGATGGTGATGGTCAATGGTGGTGGTTGACGTAGTTGTTAATGCGGGTGTTTAATACAGAGGTTGATATAGTCTATTAATTTTGGTTGGATGGTGGTCAATGATGCCTCATGGTAACGGTCAATGACAATCAATGGTGGTTAGAATTCAGCAATCATGATCAATCGTCAATTGATCATGAACTAGTGTCAATCATGATCAAGCAGTTATTCTTTTCTTGTTCGTATTTCATATCTGATGGCGTTTGGTTATCAATCACCACCCATCATACTACAGCCTTGATAACTATATCATGATTGACAACCATTAGGAACCATTTTGAACCATCACACACTCTTATCAATCATGATCAATACATTCACCTCACCCTTTATTGCGCATCATCAGCCATCCCCAACCACTAACCATTGATCATGGTGTGAATCCAGCACACACCTGTTGAATTTTTGCCGTTTTGAATCCTTATTGAGCACAAAACTCACCTCTCTAAACCATCCATTGCTGATCTACTAATCATCTGAACATCATTATCAGAACTATTGCTGATGAAGCGTAATCAATCATGAAACTCCCCTATGATTGCTAGTTACATTGCCTGTGACCCATAAAAGATAATCACTATCATCATTACTAGTATTCACTATTACTGTCACTGTAACCATCACTATCAACCATTGTCTGCTGTGTATATCCCTTCTGTAGCTGTTTAATCATCGAAATTCCGTTGTTGTTCACCACTATCAACCATTATTAATCAATGGTCTAGCATGAATCATGAGTTTAGCCAAGGCATTGTTCATGCATCATCTCCGGACCTACTTACATCCCGAGAGATTGACTATTGCTGCACAATCATCACGAATCACGATTCAATGACCATCAATAGCCAACCATTGCCATCAATCTTCCCAAATATGACCAGTGTTTGCTGGCAATATCAACCATGATATTCCGATATATCATCCATATTCCATATGGTAGTTTCTCAAAATAGGGAGCCCCAAAAATAGGTTGGTTTATTGCTATAAATGACTATTAATGGATGATTTAGGGGTACCATGATCAATGATAAAAAAACCCACAAACCATGATCAACGATAAAAATTTCCCACAAAGTGGTAACCCCCTGGTGAGATCTATTAGATTGTACGCCACCATTCAACAGAAGTTACTCATCGCAAACCATACATAAACCAAGTATAACCATACTAATTCCCTATGAACAAGCACCATGTTTAGAAACAACCTTTTCTATGATCAACCAACTGTATATAGTAATTAACCAACTATATATAAGGAAAAAACACATAGATGTATCAAATATATCACGATTGATGGTAATTTGTGATGTTTTCCCTATGATTACATCACTAACCGACCACGATTGACCATACAAACTCCCTAGGATTCGCCCTGGCCACGGCCATCGCGGCCGGGCCCTGGCCGGTCCTGCCAGCGCCATGCGCTGCAATGCCTCGACGCCAGCTTTGGGCTTCGACGGATCGCTGCGCCACGCCTCCACCGACGCGAATGGGTCATGCAATGGAGTTGATTAGCAACCATGATCTAATGGTTGTTATTTGCATCAATAACTAATACTATGATTGTTAATAATACCGGTATCTAATGGTATAGCAATTAGCATTAGTATCTAATGGTATAGCAATTATAACTATGACTATACCATCATACTTATTAATAAAAGTTGTTATAGCCATGGAGTTGACGAATGACAAAGAACGCAACCATCAACCATTTGACCGAAAAAATCATTACAAATTGTTACACAATTAGTGTGTAACCATTATATCATGGTTGTTAATGTTACTTGTTAATACATAGTTGTAGAATCATTTGCAATTGTATATTGGTACCCGTAAGAGTAGTTGTGATAGTTAGGTGAACATTGATAATGATATTCAATAGTAGTTGATGGTTGATCATAGTTGATGATCACTGATAACATATTCGTTTATAGTACTTAATTAGTAATATAAATAAACATAGTTATGCTAGTTATAACAGTCAAAAATAGCTGATGAAATGATTAACAGAAATAATGGTTCGTTATCAATGGCTGATCAACTAGTTAGTATAATGGTGGATTGACAATGATGGTTGACCAGTTGTAGTGATAAATTCCAATTCAATGGTGATGGACTAGGATCAAGGTGTTATAAGCACTCGTTAGCAATAGGCGATGACAATTCATAATGATAATGGTTAACACTAGTGAATGATGGTGAGTGATAAGAATTAGTGATAGTGGATAAACAACAGTAACTAATATCTGCGGTTTACAATGTGATAGGTCTGAAATGGTAGTAAAAATCATGAATCCAATGGTTGGTGATGAGTCAATAGTGGTAATATCATGATTGACTATTGGATATACCAGCAGTACTGATTGACATGATTGATTGTTTACCCAAGAGTGATCAATGGTTCCCAGTAGTATTCATGATCAACAACAATCAATCTCATGGTAAACAAACAATAGTGGTATGTAATTGATATAGAAAATCATCACTCACCATTAGTAACTAGATACCAGTGAATCACGCCGATCTCGCAACACGACTTCTGGATGATGCAAAGCTGCACTCTCCCAACCGGAGAGGACACCACACCTCCAAAGTCGCCAGCACTGCTTCATGTCGAGTCTCCTTGCAGCTGCAAAGGTTCGCGGAAACAGTTTGTTTGAGAATGGTCAGCCATGATACTTAACAATAGTGGCCAACAATGGTAGTTGGTTGACCCATGGTCAACATGATTCACAGAGGTGAATGATGTTTGACAAAGGTTCGCTGATCTTGCCAGATTGCCGTTATACTATTTTGTCATATCCGTTACTCCCTATATTCACAGTATCTATGTGCCATGAGCAGTCGCTAGGCATTCCACTTGACGATCCTTCGTTGGTGGCACGGCGCCCTCAGCACCACAACCGTCAACCGCGAATAATTCGAAAGCACTGCTGTGGACAACTGCTTCTAGAGGGGCATGGCCAAGCTCACCCGGCAAATCACTGTGATTCACCAGCCTTAACCACCATCAATCTTTCACTAGCCACCATGAATTACCCTCTGGTAATCTAACATAGCAATGGAAGATCTGCATTTGTAGATTGCGCAGCTATTGGGAATCCAGCCAGCCATGTTGATGTACCATTTACTATCCTGGACTCACCATGCATGAACCACAGGTTTACCATCATTTCACCATCATTAAGCATCACTAACCATAAATCTTACTATTGGGTTTGACCAATGAAAACCATCATTAGTAACCATTGGTTATTCACCAGTATTAACCAATTATCGGTTATTCACCATTAGGAAGCATTATTAGTAACCATTACTAACAATGAAAATCACCAATTGGTTATTCACCATTGTCAACCACTATTAGTAACCATATTCACCATTATTCGCCATAATCAACCATTATTAATCACTACTATCCATCGTTCATTCCCCAATGGTCTACCCTCCCAGCACCACGTGGCCGCGGATGGCTCCGTTAAGATCTGGTCCAGCTCCGCATGCCATGAAGGCACTACCGGCATGGCGATGCCGGAAAGGACGACAGGTGGAGCTATGCCATGGAAGTTGGTGGAGGCCCTGACCAAGGTGATGACCTCCATTGACCTCCCAGTTGGACATCTACAGGTTGGAGAATTCATCCCAAACTATTGAGATGTCAGCAATTGATGAGGTCAAGGTTGATGGTTAATGGTAGATGGTAGTTAACTAATTGATGACATGTCACTATTAATGATCACCATTCACCAATTCATCCCAAACTATGGGGTGACAATTAGTGATGAGAATTGAGGGTCACCATTGTTGGAGAGTCTCATCATTTGATGGTTGATCTGCCCAACAATGGTGATCGTTCTATGTTACTATTTGTTCAGCCATTCGTCATTGTTAGTCGCCTCTCAACGATCCTGGAGCATCAAGCTGGTTGATCGATCAAAGCGTAACCCTGACAGAAACCAAGCTGGACCCGGCGGGCTGCCAACTGGATGGGCACTTGGATAAGGTGAAGATAAGCAACCAACTGTCATCAAACTCACAGGTCTGCGATTTCTGCAGGTCAAAACAAACTGTTTTGACTCAAGAGTTGTGTGAACTATGATCAAACTCAAAGACCTTGGCTGGCTAAAGCAAAACTCTGCCAGGTCGGCCCATCTGTTCTGATCTGTTGAGGGCTACTGAGTTTTCCCCTAGTTGGCATATCTGCACTGTTTTGGTCACTACCCTTTGTTGTCAAGCTCTACAGTGGAACGCTGGTTGATAGCCTATCAACATGATGGGTGTTCTTTGGCCATTTCATAATATGAATCAACCCTAATCCACCAACCAAATTGATCCAAATTGGTCTATCCCCTATGATTCCTGGTGACCTTCGTGTTTGGTCTGGATCTTGTGGATGGTTCAGCGGATTTTCGATCCAGCGTCACTTTTGAGAAGAGCGATTTTCTCTGCAGGTGTCCATGATCCTGGAAGGAAATTAATTGAGGAACTAGCGATGTTTTGGATGAACCAACCTGATAGTGGATGATCCGCATCCTACCATGTTTATCACCCATCATTAACTGCCCATGACTAAGCATCATTATGGATAATACCAATCCGCAACCAACTATGTTTGGTACCCATCATGAACTGACCAAATGTTAAATAAACTTCATCAAACAGTATGAATCATGATCAACCATCATCAGCCACTCATGAAACAAAGTTTAATCAGCAGTTGAGCGTGAGTTGATCATCACTAACCATTCATGGTTTGTTGCTCACCTTTGCTACCCTTCATTCTGGATGGGTTAGTGACCACCGAAACCATTTGAACCACATGGGGCAACAAAAAGGTAATCCTCAAAACCCATTAGATTATTCAAGCAGGGATCAACTGTTGTCAGTCACAATTTAAGCGTTCAATCGTTGCTGTTCGACAATAATTGTTGCACCGCTGATGAAGGCTATCATCAACCATCATTAATCGTTATTAACAATCAGCAAAGCCATCAACAAGCATCAGTAACCATCAATGTTTTGCAGCAGTCATCCACAGTCATCCAGTAACACCATGTTCGACCATCATTTACCATTCTTGTTGGCACATTAATCATCATCATTGTCAACCATTATTGGCCATCATTAATCATCCTTATTGAACCATCATCAACCATCATTGACCACCAATGTTTCATGACCAAATCCCCTGTTCCTGAGCAGTCATGGCACGCAAGCGCGCGTTGCACGCAAGCGCTTTTGTCTCCAGACCCTGTATGGTTGGTCTGCCCGAGAGTGTGCTGTAATCAGTGAGCACTTGGACCCTGGGACCTAGACACCTGCGGTGTGACGTTCACTAGCACCTACTAAGCATGACCACAATGGACTGGGTTGGATAGTGTGTTGATCTATATTCCTTATGCATGACCATGATGGTTTACCTGGCTATGGCGGTTGATGGCACATGGTTTGTGTAGTTATTTAGCATAAGTATCCGGTACTCAACATGTCTATTGACCATCAACAACACAAACCCTGTGATTGATTCGTGCGGCATGGAGCAGTTCAAGATCTGCTTGCAAAAGCTGTCACTGATCACAGCAGAAAGCTTGATTGATTGGTGCTACTGGGTGTGTCTCGGAACAAAATTTGCCAAAGCAACACCATTAGAGTTCCAATGTTAATTTGGCAGAAATTTGCCAACTGTCAGCAAGAACCAACTTGGCTCAATTAGCCATGCTTCAACATGGTCTAATAGCACTAATACGGTTCTCGTGGTCAGCAATTGACCTTCATACCAATCATTTAACCACTGATACTTAGTGACCAGCAATAGTTCGCAATTAACTAATCACTATTACGATTGGTGTTGTGATTGAAAATATGATAGTGACCATTGCAACCATGGCTATATATAGTCATTATACAATGGTCTATCAACCATTGTTTCCTGGAAACTCTCACCTTCACTCAGGAATAAGCTTGATGGCCCTGCGGAAAATCCAACTGGCTACAATATTCACCATTGACGCGCCACTTTATTGACTCACCATCTATCTATGATGAACCATCATCAACCACCAGTCATCACCCAACAGTCTTGATGGTCAGTTCTTTTTTGTCCTGGACCAGCTAATCTTAATGGCATGTTTATATGGTCCACGATGACAACTAATGGTTCATTGGTGGTTCATTAATGTTTTTTTAGTGGTTCATCTGGGCATCCACCAGTCATAAGCAGCATGAACCATAGATAACCATAGTATGGTCGCTTATTATGCTTGTCATGGTTGCTGTTGGCCTGTCTAGCCATTGACATGCTTCCTATCCCTCTGAGACATCCCCGACGCAGCATCGTCTCAGTCGTAGGGGGGATCTGAAGGCGGCTGCCTCAAGCAGTGGATGCCAATGTTGGGACCTCAATGTTTGCTAAGGGTTGATGATACTGAGCATGGTCAATGTCTGGTTAATAATGCTTACTCACCATTGATAGCGGATAGTAGTGCTTGATACCCATGGTCAACAGTTGAACAACGGCGTAACAACCATAGCACGTCATAGTCATCTCATCGACTACATCATCCAGCTGCTGTAGTTGCTGATTGTTACTAGACTTGGCCCCTTTGATCAAGCGTTGCCGCCATGATCAACTGCTCTTTCCC
>VSDK01000925.1:98405-128407 GCA_009767595.1 Symbiodinium kawagutii | reverse complement strand
TCCCTATTGCTGGTTCATCAACGGTACTCCCACCTGCAAGCACAGGTCGGTTCCACATTGGGGGCCATTGACGCTCGAGCCCAAAGATTGATGGTCGATCGTGGTAACAGGGCGGCAGTTGTCGTTGACCATTGTACCACATCTATCTATTAGTTGTCTTCTACGACATAATTTCACTCAAGATGTGTGTCATTTTGTTGGTTATAGGATCCACATACATGTATGTATACTATACTTAAACATTGGGCACCCCCCATTTCGGTCGGTGTCTAGAAGTGGGGGGTTTTCCTAAACAATTTCGAAACGATTTTTGGATGTAGACCAACAAGATTCGGGTGCACAATCTAGGACCAAGCCCACTGCTTGTTGGTGGCATTGGCATTGTCATATCAGCCACCACTATTGAACCATTGCCATGATTAATGATTATGAACCATCAGTATCAACGATCACTATCAAGCATCAATTATCATCATCAGTCATCATTAATTCGCATAAACTTGTAGAATTCCCTTTGATTCAACATTAATCATCATTGACCATTCTTCATCAATCATCACTCAGTAACTAATGACTTATTAATGCTTAAAACTTAAAACGTGATGACTAAGAATGGTTGATAGCTCACTATTCCGGAGCGTTATGCTGAACCACCAGCAGCCGAACATTGCTTCCTCTGGTCCACAGCCACTGAGATTCCCAGCTCCAGAGGAAGCACATGGTCCAAAATGCCATGCCAAAAGAACTGGCGGCGCAGCTCGTTTTGGTCCCATGGGGATCTGGGGATCTGAGGCAGATCCTTTCTTTCGCTGTTGGAAGCTTAAGACTTGTTGAGATTGGGGATCTTATGGGATCTTATGGGATCTTCATCCACACGGATTTTCCACTTAGCAGATTCGTTCCCGAATATCGATGCGTGGGCACTTTGGATTCTGGACACGGCACATATCCATATATCTGTACGGCCGGACCATGCCACGCTGGGACCTATCATGTTTTTCCTCACGCAAATGTGTATATATAGTGCCATGATATTGACAACTGTGAAGTCCACAAGGGAAACTTGAGCAGTACCAAACGTCTTGGCTCACTGTTGCAGCCAAGTTTGTTGTTGATTGCTGTTTGGTGGCTTACCAACCCATCTGGCATGATCGTGATTTATCATTTCCAACAATACAGCTTGACTCTGAGGCTTAAGAACCACCAATCACCCAGATCAGCTGTTCATGTCTTCCATGGGTTTTCCCAGCTGGATGGCGACTGGTTTTGGATGCAAGTAGGCTGATTATTGCTACGGGGCGCAAATCCCTTCCGCGTACCCCACACAAGTGCTTCAGCAATCAGCAGCGATCAGCGCCATCTTGGCACTGATCATGCTACAGAGTAGTGGTTGCTGGTGCATCTCACAATTGTAATGATTCATCACTATTAACCAACGTTCATTGCGAACCACTATCATCCTAGTAATGCACCATCAACCATCACTTAGAGCCATTATCAACCATCATTAACCCACCATCACAATGATGGCATTACACCATAGTTCACCCACCACCTCCAGGCATTCTTTCCCACAGACGTGCCTCGATTTTTTTGTCGAAGACGTGTTCTTCACCCCTCTGAGTAAGGCAAACGATGTGGATCACCATCTGTCGGCGAGGCATTTTCAGGGGAAGCATCCCGTGCTGGGCTCCGCTGGTTGCGTTTGGTGTTATCAAACCATTGAAACCTATCAACGCTGGGGATTTTTCGGATTTTCATTGCAGAAAACAACAAACCATGGGAAATTGTTGGGTTATTTGGGTGGTAGTTGGATGCAAATCTTTAAAGTGGTAATTTCTAATGGTTATTAGTTAGTGAGTAGTGTTCGGTTACATAGGTAGTCATTTGGTTGGTAGTTGAATACCAAACTTTGGTTGGTAGTTTCAGGCAACAAACCTTCAGAACTAAGTTGCTTGAAACTGCGAAACCTTGGGGCCTGGCTGCTTAGCTGCTCAGCCATAGCATTGAATATTCACATCATGATCCCATCCAATCGGATACAGCAAATTAACAGGTGTTGACACGTAGGTTGCCCAGAATTCCCACAACGGATCCACAATCAAATGATATACTGCAACCAGTTGGGGAGCGACACCACGAGTGGCGATTTGCCTCTTAATGCAGCTGGGTACAAATATTCCCATCAAAAAATGTCCATCTCCTACTGAACCCACTAGATTCTGGTGTTCCATTTCACATTTCCTCTTCTGTTCCATGCTCGCTGGTAGGCTGTGGCAATAGTCAACCAACCAGGGGTGATGTGTCCAGAAGCATCAGGAAGCCTCATCCGATGCGGCAGAATCACCATCTACAAACATCGACTCTCGCTGAGGGTGATCTACAATCTACAACCGTAAATCATGATCCTTACCCATCACTGGCCATACGTACCGCAGTCACACCATCTCGGGACCACCCTGAAAACATCACCACTCCGTAACATGCTTTGGAAACGGGGGCAGCCACCAGGCCAGTAGATAGCTCATACTCCGAACCTCAGTATTCACTACCATCAAAACCAGCATCATCAACCATCAATCCAAACCACTCTTAACCATCATGATCAAACATCAAGCCCATTTACCCACCACCACCAGCACCACCACCACCACCACCAGCATCACCTCCTTGTGCTTAGAACCCCACCGTTGCCCCACCGCCGCACCTGTTGCTGTTGCCAAGGCGAGGCCTGGTAGATCTGCTGGTACTGCAGAAGCGATTGCAGATGGGCCAAGGTCTGAACCTCTCGGGTGCGGCGGCCACCGGTGGCTGAAGGCAGGTCACAGCTGGGCTGAAGGGCGAATGATTTGACCATGGGACCATGGGTTTTTGATGGTGGATGATGGTGGTGCCATGGGTTTTTTGGATGGTTTTGGGTCAATGATGGGGGTTGATGGTGGTTCAACATGGTTAGTAATGGTAAGGGTCGTTTCAAGATGGTTAGTGATCATGGTCGTGCTTGGAATAATGATGATTGGGATGCTTCATGATGTAATATCGATGCTGAACGGTGATGGTTGGACACCAGTCAAATCACTGGTCCACCATATAATGGGGGTGCTGATCCTACAATGAACAAAAAGAATGGGCTTTACGAATCCAATAGATGGTCAGAAGGGAGTGATGTTGTTTCACGATGAGCCCAGTGTCTTTCTTGCTACAGGATTTGAAAAGTGCCAGGAGCAATAAGAAACATGTTGGGTTGATGATTGTCAATACTGGCAAATTGACGGTGAATCAGGGCGAATGGTTAAGCCTCTATTCACCATCATTGATCATCAATTTTACCATCATCGTCATCCAGTAGCCCATGTTCCCAACCATCCTCTATCATTCTCACTATCATTATCTACACAAGAAGTATAGCCACCATCAAGCATCCTTCTCGAAGATAACAAACCACATTACCACCAACATTAGCCATCATGCAACCATCAATTTTACCATCAGTTATCCGTCATCTATCCTTTCGTAAACCTGTACTAGCCACTAACCATCCTTATCACCATCATTAAGCACCAAACTAGCCACTATAAACCATCATATTTCCCACTAATTCCAACCACTATTATACATGGTGACGCAACGATGAACAGGCTGATTCTCATGAACATAACCCCATTTCTTAACCATTAAATTAACCGCTCCGAACCTCAACCACCATATTTTCCACTACTTTAACCGCTTAACCACTATATCAACTACTAACCATTCATTCCCGACCCGACTTTCCACCATTAAGTCCCATCAGTATCAGCCCCACGCCTGTGGCGTTCCCCCGGGCGGTTGCGGCACGGGTGGCAGCGGCAGCGGCGGAGGCGGCGGAGCCGCCATGGCAGGTGGCTGGGGCGGCAGGCCTCGGAGATGGGTTGGCCAACGATGATGGGAGGACTGTGGGTTCAATGTGGTGAATATTATGATTAGAATAGTGGTTAATGCCATCGTAATGATGGTTCATAGTGGTTCAATCATGGTTAACAGTGATTAGAATTGATGGTGATCATTAGCCAGATGGTGATAAATGTGGTCCAAGTGGTGAAGAATGATGATTGGAATGATGATGATTATTAGCCAGAATCATGGTCCAAGTCAGGTTGATTCTGGCTAATCTAGTGGCTAATGATGGTTAATGGTGGTTGATACAGATTAATTGTTGTCGATTGTGGTTAAATTCTGGTCAAATTACGGTTACTCTAGTGGTTAATAGTGGTTGACTATGATTCATCTAGGGGTTAACAGGATAGATAGCGGTGGATGATTATGGTGAATCTGATGGGCCATTGTGGGTAAATGACGGTATTGACCATGATTGGCATTGATTAATGAGCTGGCTGACTGTAGGGGGTAACTACTAACAATAGTATTGTACATTGGCTCATTGATGGTTAATGATGGTTTGTGGTAGTTGATAATATAGGTAGGTGATGCTTCATGATCAAAGAACAATAGTTAGTATTGGCTAAGAATGATTCCTGATGGCCTTAATGATGATTCGTGATGTGTAATGACGCTTAGTGGTGGTTGATGGTAGCTAAAGCTGGTTGATCGTGGCTGATAGTGCGAGAAACGGTAAGAAATCCAATAGTTGACAAAAAAAGTGTTGGCAATGAAGCTGAATCCTGGTTGAAACTGGCCATCTATCAGCTACCAGAAACTGATACTTTATGACGGTCAATCATGGCTTTGTAATCGGTCAATCGTCCATGGTTGCTTGTTTCCTAACCTATATACGATCATAGTGATAACAACCTTGGGGTGGATGGGGCATCATTCATTCTACCAAGGACACCATCATTCTTAATCCGTTTTAACTATATAATTCATTCATGAAGGAAAATGGCTCAACTGAAGTAAAAAAGAACTAGTAACCAATAGCTCAAATTACCAAACTAGGTAGTAAATGCTAGTCATGCTTATTTCAAACTGTGGTTTACCAAACTACTTCTAAACAAGTAACAAAACTATTGGTGAATGAATGATGGTTCATCCATTTATTCACCGACCGAATTGGAGATGCTCCCAGTTGAAGGCTTGGCCGAAGCATTGGAAGGCGATGAAACTGACAGAAGTTCTCTGCCTTCAAACCGCTTCTGAGGCGCAGACCAGGAACCTTAGGGGCACGGAGGCAGAATGAGATAATGGCATGGATCAGAATGGATGAGGATACCTGGAAAGTACCACTGGCATTCATCAGTAGACAAACTGGTGAAAAGATAGATACTAACGATTGCTAAACAAAAAATGGCTGAAATTGGTGGTCCAGGGTTGATGATGGATTACACCAGTGCTTGATGACAAATCAAATGGGGGTAAAGCCAATACCAATGATGAGCAACAACGGCCAAGAATAGTTAATGTAAAACGGTAGCGGTAATAGTTAATTAAGAAGGATGGTTTAGCAAGAATGCTTAACACTAGGTGGTAAACAATTGATAAAACTAGCTGGTGAAAATGGTTCGGCGCAATAACGATGGATAATGATGGACAACCAATTTCTGGTCAGCAAGCCATCTGGGTGTTTCTCAAAATTGGGAACCCCCCAAGAATGGGTGATTATCACTATAAATGGTTAAACAAGGGATGATTTGGGGTGTCCCCTATTTTGAGAAACCATCATCTAGCATGGTGATTTATCGACTTATTGCAAGGCGAGGCTATAAGTTGATGAAGCCTGTTGCTACATCAGTGACATCCTGGATGGCTTGGGAATATCCAACGGCACAAGCCCAGTGGTTAATGACGGTTGTGGCTGATAATGATTCACAATAACGCCGCGTAATACTGGTTGACGATGGTTCTTGAGTAACAAGATGGTTTACAACGGTTGGATCACCATTGGCTTGTATCGTTAGTGTCTGATGGTACAATGTTGCATGCCACCAGGAGATTATAGTGCAATGTTGATCATTGAGAAGGAAACACAATCCACCACGATGAACCAAAATTGTTGTTAAGACACCATTATTTGATCATTGCTAGCCACCATTCTTCAGCTTTGACCATGATTAAACATGGACGTCATCAATAGTGACCATCACCTAACCATCAATTAACCATGAATTCATCGATTTATCAACCATGAACCAATTACAATCATCCTGAGTTAAACATCTATCCAAACATCTATTCAACAATCTACAAAACATCTATTCAACCATCTACTTAACATTTATCAGCCACCTCCCACCATCAGCACCCCTTGTCACAATGTGTTCGCGGCAGCACCTGAGGCAGTTCATCTTTAGCTTCCAAGAAGTTCCTCATGGCGTTGGTCAAGCCATGGCAGGTGTGGGGCCCCATGGTGGCGACTGGTGGTGAATCGGTCATCAACCAATGGTTAAGTGCTGATCAAGTGATGGGTGTCACTGTGGCCATGGTTGCGAATGATGGTTGATCATGGTTCATGATGGTGACTTAACGATGACCTGCCATGGTTTAGTGATGGGTAACGATGGTTGATGATGATTGAGAATGGTTCTTGATGGTGACTGATTGGTAATATTGGGGATGAACACTTAATGGTTCTTGACATGATGCTTGCTGACATAGTTGCCAATGATTGACCATTAAAATCAATCATGGTTGACAAACCATCAATGGTTGATCATGAGGGTTTTGCGATGCTTTGCACAGCTCCTGATTAATCCCAAACGTTTGTCTTGCCCGATACCCTCCCATGCTACACTGATGAACTACTCATCCATGCCCCCGTTATCGTAAGGATGACAGCTGTAATTTGCGTGTACCATTGGATGCACCAAACAATCATATTCAATCAATGTATGGTGCAATCAAGGTCCAACCCTAGGGTACCATTGGATGTACCATTTGACCAACCATATCATTTTACATTGATAAACAAATATCATCACAATGGCCCCCTATGTCCACGCCCGTTTCAAACATCGTTGTATATTGTGGGGCACCCATGACACCAAGGTTGTAGATCATGATGGCTAAGGGTCAGGGCTGGGATTGGTTGACGCCCTGGTCAATAGAGGTTGATAATGATGGCTGTTATTGATTAATAATGGCCAATAAAGGTTATTGAATAATGGTTGAGCAGGCCACTATTGGTTGATACTGATGTTTGGTGGCTATATTAGCAAGCGTTGTTAACCAGGTCATCTCTCATTGTCGACTTTTATTAACCAGGACGTCAACGCTCATTTTCCACCGGCATTTCAACCATCATGATCATCATATTGGCTATCACCTAAATTGAAAATGATGGAGCATTTGCTAATGGGTTGGAAACCATTGCTGTCAGCTATCAACGATACTTGAACACTATCAACGATTACAAACCATCATCATTCAAAGCCTCATTAGTTATCCCATCATGGATCCATGACTCATCCATCAATAAACATTATTTAGATCTCATTCTCTAGCCATTGAGGTCGCCACCATGATTGACCACCGGTGCTTCACCAACTTTGCTGCTCTACCTCTGAGTTCCCAGACAGGACGCTTTCGATCTGCGACCAGACTCGCGAATCCTGCAGCGGAGTGGTGGCCAGCAACATGGGACCGCCATGCTGTTAGCTCTGCTGTGGTTGTTAACTATGATGTATGGTTAAATGACCATGGAAGGCATTTCCTGTTAGATGTTGTTAAATGATGTTTGGTTGATTCATCACTAAAGGGCAACAAGTGTATGTTTAACTGACCATTGGGAATAGTTGAAGGTCACCAAGCATGAGCTAAAAATCCATCACCAAGGCGAATGATGGACAACCAGTCGACCACCCGATATGACCTGCGAGGAATAATGATCTATCAATTATGGCAAACAGGACGTCGTAAATAGCCAGCAGTGAAAGACTTGGTGTACTTGACCCGCGGTACGTAACCACCAGCAGTAGCTGTACTTAACCACAAGCAAATGTTGAATCAACTAGTCACTTCATGATGGTTTATTACTATGAATGGTTGACAAACTGGATGATTTGGGGGGTACCCCTATGACTTGAGAAGCCATCAATTCTCAACCAAGCCATGACTGGTTAGTCGTTGATGCAGTTCATGGTGCTGGGCGATGCGCTCACAGGACGGCCTTGCCATCGCTCTCTGCATCATCAGAAAAGGCCTGACGGTTCCACGCGTCGAGCACGGGCTGAATCGGTTCCTATTCTCATGCCATGGATGACAAGTAGGGTTCAGCATTCCAATGCCAGTCATCATCATCGCCATCATCATCATCATCATCATCATCATCATCATCATCATCGTCATCATCCTCGTCATCGTCATCATCGTCATCATCGTCGGCATCATCATCATCATCATCACCATCATCATCATGGTCATCATGGTCATCATCGTCATCATTGTCATCGTCGTCATCATCAGCATCAGCATCATCATCATCGTCGTCATCATCATCGTGATCATCATCGTCATCATCCTCCTCCTCCTCCTCCTCATCATCATCATCATCATCATCAATATCAATCACGGTTATCCATCACTAAGCATCACTATAAAATCATCGTTGACCATTATCAAACATAATCAGCCACTATGCCATGATGGATTGATCATTACACCATCAATCATCAGCTTGATCAAACTTGTCAACTAACCTTAACTAATGTTTGCCCTCTTTGACAAACATTCAGCCAACTACTATTAATCACAAATGGACAGCTATGAACGATAGGTTATATATCATAGATCGATGTTAATATTGGTCGCTGTTCATCATCCGTCACCCGAAAGTGCTTATAGTGCATAATTCAGCCTCGAATTAAGAGTTCACCATCATCATCAGTATCCCTCACCAACACTTCTCAACATTCATAAATAGTTGGTGAATCATAAATATCAATCATCAACATTATATGGACAATTACCAGCATGATCCATAATGATCATCTACATTCATCGTCGACAATGACTCAACTCCAGCTATTAGCCAAGCATGGTGATAGGATTATCATCACGAATCTTTCATCCTTTGTCGCCCTATCACCGGGATGCTCCGATGCGCGTGCCTTGAGCGGATTCCAGCAATACATCCCCCGGCAGATCAGCAGGGCCATGACCTGCAAAGTGATGAACTGGTGATTGATGATGGTAGCTGATTGATCAGCTTGATAGGATTGATGACTATGATTGGTGATAGGATTAATCAATGCTAATGGCTATTATAGGATTAATGGCTATGATTGGTGATTCAACAATGGTCAATTAGCTGGTTAGTAGTGTATAATAGGGGATATATACCAACTATATGACGAGCTGGGTGAAGCAATTACCCATCAAGAATGGCTTATCATAACCAACCAAATCATAGGGAAAACAACCTGGTTAATGATAGGGGAACCAGGGGGACTAAGGGTTTTGACCCACAGCCTGGTGATAGTAGCTGATTCATCAGCTTGATAGGATAGTTGATGGTGTGATTGGTGATGATTAATGGCTGATTGATCATCTTAGTAGGCTAATTTTCGTTTGTACCTGGAGATGGTTCATGATTGATCAGCTTAACGATGGTTGATGAATGAAAAATAAAGATGAAACAATTGATTGAACTGATGGTTGATGCTTGATAGCTGATTCATCAATGGTGACTGGCAATGGTTAATGATAACCTTTCTAAAACTCCCATGGCTAAGGTCACTTCACCATTTGTCGACCCCGTTGTCCGCATCGGCGAGCGCAACACAGTGCTTCCGTGACCTTCTTGGCATCGATCTTGCGTAGCCGTGCCAACCTGACGGAATCCACATGGCAACTGCATCACATTTGGAAGCCACAACCATGTGATGTAGGAACCAGCAAGAAGGCCATTAGCCACAACCACCCACTGTTGGTTTCCAAATGTAATCACAAGAAACCACACATAATACTTTTCTTCAACAGTGTGTGGCTTATGGCATTCTTGCTGGTTACATACTTCCCCCTATAATCAAACAAATGACTATGTAGTACTACCAATGTTGTCAGTTGTAGCTATCATAGCTGGTTATCCTCCAGTATATACATGGTGAGTTGGCTACACACCCATTCTTGCAACATTAGACCCTGCTTGTTAATTGGTTATTCTACCAGGTTACGCAGTATTAATGACTATCAACCATCGTATTTAGTGGGCGATGCCTCCATCATTACACTTTGGTAAACTATCCTGCGTGGAAAATACAAATGTATGTGGTTTACCTCTCAAAATGGATACCTGTATTAAGCCTGCTCATTGTAGCTAGTACTTACCAATTTATACCTGCTATTGACAGGCTACGTATAGCTGGCTACTTATTACAATTGTCGATTTGTTAGCTTCCATGTTAGCTTTTACCAAGTGATTCATCTCTGATAGTATAACCATGTAAATAGCCTATTGAAACTGCTGATTTGTAGCTTTTTATGGAGACTACTTGTTCATAGCAACTTCTCAACACCGCTGATTTCGGCCCCCCGTACCTTGCGAGTTCCTTGGCCCGTGCCATCGTCGATGCCTGGCATTGAGATGCTATGGTCATGTGGTGCTGAAGGACGCTTAATGATGGTTAGTGAGCTGCTCAATTGTTGACTCATGAGCTGCTCAGTGATTGTTGACCATGATGGTTAAGCACGATTGCCATGGAATAAGCTGGTAGAATATACTTATTCCGTTTGATAGTGAGCAGCATAACCATAAATGGTTAGTAAGTAATCTCCCCGTAGATGTTCGATCATCCACCATTGGCCATGATGAATAACCACTACAACCACCAACAAGAATAGATCATCATCACAACCATTGTTACCCTCTGGAACACTAACCTCGTTGCGTTGAAAATTCCCATCTTGAACAGGTAAAACCATGACCATATTGGATTTTCTACTTTCAGGTGAGTTTGCCGGAGTGCAACCATCAAAATTTAGTCTATAACTAGGGCAATTTCCAGGCAACTAGTAGAGATAACTATCTGGAATGGCGGTTGTTCAACGAACTTTTTACCACTCAGCTATTTGATCACTAATCATCACTATCACTGAATCATCACTAATCATAAAATCCATCCATCACTTAGGTGGCCTATAACCCAACAGATCTAACCCCGAGGTGCCACTCCCAGCGCGGGCCCCGGGGACCCCCCGTCCCACCACCGGGGGCCGGCGGCCCGCAGCCTTGGCGGCCGCCGATTGCGGTGCCCAGGGCGCGGAGAGCGAGGGGGCGTCGCTGGAGGACCTCGACAGCGAGGAAACCGAAGGGAAGGAGATGCAGTTGAGGAGTAGGGGAATCATCATGTCAATATCCTAATAGGGATTAATATAAATGATTAGCATGAATCCCTATTGATATTAATGTTAATCATATCATTAACATGAATACCTCAATCCATATTATCCACATTGAACATCATCTGGATCTCCATCCCTGAATGTTAGGGATTCGTATTAGTGTGATTAATCAATCATGTGAGTTGGATCCATATTGACACTAATATCAACAGGGATTGAGGGATTCATCTTAATCTTAATGATCATGAGAGGATCTCCATATTTAATGTTAATGTTGAACCACAGAGGTCCATTTAACCATCAATATTTAGTGAATATCATTTTGCATAATGTTAGGCATATTGTTCTTAAAGGGATACTGTGGATTTCATGATGATGGAAATATGATAACTGTTCAGGATATAAGGTTGTTATTCCTGTTAGGATAACCGATGTACTGTCAAGGATATTGTGATTGCATTTGTGGTTGACTAAGTGATTGATGAAGTATGTAAAGGAATATACATAGTTTAAATTGTGGTTTTTGATCCACTAATGTAACTGAATTCACTAAGGGTCGAATTATGGTTTCATTCATGACTACCAAAGCTAGTTTGATTGATGCTTGTGCTTAGACCAAAGCATTGATCAAATGATGGTCAATGGTGTAAACTAATTAATCATGGTTGATGGTGCTTTTACGAATGGAGGGTTGGTGCTTCAAAAATGAAAGCTGACAATCCTTTTACCTTAATGGAGGTTTCATTGGTTAAACGGCGGTTCAAGAATGAGTATTGATGGTTGGACGAGAGTGTAACGATGGATGATTGATGATGATATGGAGGTGAAATAACGAATGATGATCGTTAATGATGACTAAACGGAAGCGTATAAATGGTCAATTCATCAGTGACCATCATCAATCACCACAATCATTCATTGCCACTATTAACCTGAACGTGGTGGTGATGGATGATGGATGATGATGGTGATGGATAATAATCATCATGATCTTACTATGTTTGATGGTTTTTATGTGGTGATTGATGATGTCAAAAATTGGTTCATTAATGAAATGTTGTATGCGGTGAAATATAAACCATCAGAATTAACCTTCTAAACCATCACTATGAACCTCACTGATGGTTAAAAACAGGTTCTACCATCACAATAAGCCATTAGTGTTAACCATAAACCACCATTAATCATTATCAATCACTATCAATCAACCATTAACCTCACCGTAATCCACATGAACCTCACTAATGAACCTCACCGATGGTTAGAACCCCAATAACCTCACTATTAGTCAACATTAATCACCTTCAAACAACATCAATCATGAACCTTACTATTAATCAACAAGAACCCTCACTAACGTTCACCATCAACATTAACCTCACCATCAATCAACTAATAAACCTCACGGATCCTCACTACTGGTTCTACCATGGTTGCTACAATGGTTGCTGAGTTTCAGGTTCTACAATGGTTGCTGAGGCACCCCACGTTCCGCTGGTTTCGCTGGCACGGCGTTCGGTTTCGCTGTTTGGGCGACCGGAGACCGCCTGGACGCCGAGGATGGCCATGGGTTGGTGGTGGCCATGGTGGGTGACGGGTGGCTGGTGGTGGTGGTGGTGTGGTTGATGGTGGTGGTTCATAGGGTGGTGATTGGTGGTGCTTAATAATGATTGATGTGATATGGCTTAATGATGGTTGATGTGATGATATGATGCTTGATATGCTTCTGAATATGATGTGGGTAATGGATAATTTTGAGGGTGCAATGGTTAATGCAATGGTTGATGATGATGGTTAATGATGGCACATGGGTCGATGGTTGAGAATGGCAATGGTGAGCTGGTTTTTACGGGAGTGATTGCATGATAATGGTGGTGAATGATGGATAAATACAATGCTTGACTGTGGCTAATACCATGGTTCATGATGCCCCAGCGTTCATGGTGGACTACCATCACGATACTGATAGTGATATGGTAAGTTTGATGGCTTTCATAGTGCAAAATAGCAAAAATGGAAAACTGCTGGTAAAATCATGGTTGATGATGGTTGTTCAGTGCTATAAAATGATGTAATTAAATGATGTTTGAATGCTTGACCCATGGCAGCAAATTTTCCATCATGGTGGTTCATGATCGTTAATTCATGGTGTGGTGCTGCTTCATGATCAATGAACCACCGTTAATCAACCATTAAACTGGTTGATGGTCAATGATGGTCATCATGAACGATCATTGACAACCATTAGTAACAATGGCCATCAACCAGTGACCAGTGCTCTCATCAAGCATCACCAACCGTTCCCACTGCTATCAGCCATTGCAAGGGCTTGAACTTTCTGGTACCTGCATGGATCGATCACTTCCAGGGGAACGTCGCAGTGTCACAGGCCACTGGCACCTGACTCGCGTCCGCAGAGGTTGACACCTTCGCAGTGCTGAAGAGCAAGGAATGCTGATTTTTTGGCAGGTTGATACCTTGGGAAGTTCGATAACAACAACTTTTGCAAAGTGCAAACGGGTTGGCACAGAGACTACTGGCGATTAGTGATAAATGCCGGTAAGTAATGGCAAAACATGGTGGTCAATGATAGCTATGGTTATTTTCGGTGAATAGGAGTTCGTGAACTCAACCAACGAAGAGCAACAACAGCGGCAAAGACATTTTTGTATAATGTTGGTTTCTGATGATCGTATCTACCTGTTGGTTTCATCCATTTTCATTACTTTCGTTAATGTTGGTACACTAATCAGAAACCAACATTAACGAAGAACGCCTACGACCTCCCATGGCCCGTTGCAACCGCCGCACCTCTGGCGCCGCCGCGCTAGAGACCGTGGGGGAGCTGAACATGGTGTTGGCCATCGAGTGGTACCTCTGTCAGACCCGGTGGGGACCCTGGAGTCCTGGTGGGTGGTGGTTAACTTCCAACAGAAACGGGCGCTTAATATGGCGAGCTGGGTCAAGCAGTTAACCATCAATAATGGCTTATCATAACCAACCAAATCATAGGGAAAAAAATGGCTCATGGCTTAAGGCGGGTTTGGGTCCTTTGTAATGATTGACAGTTGGTGAAGGTGGATAAGGATGGGGGGTGAAGGTGAACCTCCTGGATAAACGGTGAGTAGCCAAGATGGTGGGTGGATATTGGTTGATGGTGCTTTGTAATGATTAACAGTTCTATGTAATAGCGGTTGATCATGATAAGGAATGGTTGATGATGACTTAGAATGGTACTAATCGTCAATACATACTGATAGTGATAACGATATCAACAATGGTTGATAATGGTTGATATCGAGTAGATATGAACCCCATTAATAAGCGATGGTAAAGGATACCTTGGCTTGGCATTGAACCATATGATTGACAACGGTTGATAATGGTAAATGATTTGGTTCACAGTGGGCCCTTGGGTTGAGAACCAATGGTTGAGGACCTGATGGTTCAAAACCAATGAGGTGGAGTTGTTCATGGATGAGCGGTGGTTTACGATGGCTTGGTTTATGAAGTTGTCAATGGTAGCTAATGTTTGTTAATTTCATGATGGAGCGAGGGGATTTCTTTGGTGGCCTATGAGGCAAGCAAAATCGGGACTATAGTCGGGATATGTGTGTCAAAAGCTACCATCCCTCTTTGGCTAAAGTGCACACTTATGCTAGATGGATTTTGATACATGCATTGATACCTGGTCCATGACTTTTAATCAATATGCACCATAGGTCACGGGGTGTTGCAGTACTGTTTTAAAATACATACTCGTTGACACTTGCTTGCTGATATTGCTCGTTATTCCTGGTGATAAGCTATCAGGTATTGCTGGTTGATGTTGATGGGCACTGCTGTATACTGATGGTTACTCATTATGATTATCAACCACCAAGTAATCGCAACCATTACCAATCATTAATCATTCATCATTAATCCTTATTCATAGACATTCATCACCAGTGGATACTGCTGCATAACTATGTTGCTTATTCAGCCCATTGCCAACCGTGATGAATCATCATTACCCACTATCAATCATTATTTGCCATCATTTATTGCTGTTTACACTCTGGTAAACTAACCTGGTTGCGTGGAAAATCCACTATGGAAACAGCTGGCGCACCTATGTAAATTTGTGATCTTCAGCTTCCAGGTTTGTTCATGATTGGATACTCAACGCTAATCACTATCAATCGTTGTCCATCATATTTTCTAAAATCAACTAATCAACTAATGACAGAATATGATAGATACAGCTGGATCTACTCACTAATATAGACTAATATAGATCAACTAACAGTTGATCAACCACTATCATTATTAGTCTATCTAATCAACTATTTGCGATCTATCAACCACTAATGATCACTAATGGATACAGCTGGATCCTTACCACTCGTTCCTCAACGCCTGTGACAAATCTTGGCTTCCCAGCAATTTGCACGTCTGTTCCACCACTCGGTACACCTGGATGAGGCGGGCTTGACGCTTGTGATTTCCAAGATGGGGTGAACCGCGGGAATCAAACTGGTTCATAAGCTGGTGAGTAGTGAATAGTGAATAACCGGCTTGATGTGGCTCTTTGTGGTTGGTGGTGGGTGGTCCTGGCTAAGAAGGATTGAAGATGATTATCAGATTAATCATGGCTGTTGATGATGATAACAGCACATTGAATCTTGCACGTGTATTTTTCACCACCATTGTAGTATATCTCCGGTGGTGTGCATATCACCACTGGAATCTGAGCAATCTTACACGGACATCGCATGAAACGCTTGTTTGTAATCATAACTCATCACAAACCATCAGTCATCATTAAGCATCCATCATCAAACGTCATCAATTATTTGTTTGCTGATTCGCCATCATCATCCATCATCATTAATCATTACCCATCATCATCTGCCCTCATCATTAACCATCATCATTTACCCCCATCATTATTCACCATCATGAAACATCCATCCTTCACAACCATCATTGACCATCATCATTCACACCCACCATTAACCCCTCATAAACCTATCATTCGCCCCGCCCCCATCATCATCTTCCCCAACCATTAACCCATCAGAATCCTCCTGTCTCCAGCCATCAAATCACCCCCCAACCGACTGGGCCATCGAAGCATCGCGGCGCCGCGCTCACCTTAGAGCCCACTTCGAAGCTTCCCAAAGAGATGAGGAACTGCAGGTATTCCGGGTCCTGGTTTGCTCGGAGCTGAAGCTGGAAACCGCTGGAAAATCACCATCTTTGATAAATCCAGGCGGGTTTACATGAGTGAGCATGGATGTTCTAACTCCAGATGGGCATGGCACCAGAAACCATACCTCCAGAAGAATCTAGGGATTTTCAATGACACGCCCCTGCCACCGGTACCCCATGGCCATGCCAACCTTCCCAGACAGCGCAACTCCGCTGGCTCCGCTCTCCTTTGAGGACAAGACGCAACTTCCGTGTTCCTGCGACGCCCACGGCATGTCATGAAGATTGGTGCCTCATAGTTCCAGTTTTGGAGGTAGCTGAAAATAGGGCGTGCCTCAAAAATGGTTGGGTTGCTACTAAATCTCGAGAAGTGCATGCAAAGTGTATATGTCAACAGATATGTGGATATTCCGGTGATTATCAACCATCATGAATCATCACAATTACAATCATCAACTGTTAACCATCATTCTCAACCATTTTTGGACATCAACCACCATTGACAGTCTCAAACCACCAAGACACGCCACCGATATGGCTCAAGTTTTGCCAGCCAGTTGCTGTGGGTTCTGTAGCTGATTCAGAAGCTGATTGATGGACGGGTTCTGGAACTTTTTTTTGGTAGTCGACACCTAAACATTCTAAGTAAATTGTAAAAGGATGTAAAAGGTTTGGGAATTCAAACGTTTCTGCCAACGGCTTCATGATGCTATGTGATTACCTTCTAACATCCACTTGTTCTAACCATTTGGGAGTTAGCTCCATCTTGTGTTGATTGACATTGACACTCTTCGTAAACTATACCAAGTAAGGCTCAACTAAGCCATGAAACAACTCACAACTCACCACTTGTTGGGGGGGCCCATGGCTCACCGCAGGGGTTTGGCGCCTCCATGAAACGGTTCCAAGGGAAACGCAGGGCCGACAGCTCCCGCAACAGCACGAAGTGGGGATGGGGCCTCGGTGCTGGTGCGGCCACGGCTGCAGCCACGGTGAGGAACCCGCATCAAACGTCGTTGTTGGGGATAGATCTCGTGGTTTTGATGGTGGTTCATAGTAACTAGTTGGGGATACATCTCATTCACCATTGACTGTCATAGTTATGATGAATTAGTTGATAACCATCATCCACTAATCAAGCAGAATGGTGGTTAAACATATGCATATACCCAACTATAATGATGCTTGGATCATTGCTTTAACAATAAAGATAAACAATGATGGTCAAGGGTGGTTGATGGTTTGAACTAATCCAACTACAATGATGACTGATGGTCGATGCTTGATGGTGGTCATCAAAATAGTTAACATCATGGTGATTAATGGTGATTAGTTGAGTTGATGGTTGATGTTAAGTATAGTTGGTTGATGGTGGCTTATGGTTAAAGATTGAGCCAGCTATGATGACGGTTGATTGGTCAGAACCCAGCGCCCCTTATGTCCAGGTCCCCAAAATGAACAAAAGAGGGAGCTGGTTGCATGTTCACTTGGCTGTTTGTGGGCTTTCCCAAATTGATATCAAGTGGAATTTTCCCGGTCAAAGCTGATGGGTGAAAATTCCCGAAACTTTGGAATGACCCTTCTCAACCATCACTGTCCATTATGAACCACCAACTACTAAGCATTAACCATTAGTTTACCAACTAACCACTATAAACCACTATAACCTATCAGAACCACTAAATTACTATGCCTTGATAGCTGTTCAAGTGGAACATCCAACGGTTGCCATGCCTGATCCCATGCCTCAGCAGCTTGGATCTGAGCGGCAAGGTCATAAACTGCATCACGGCCGCTGAAACCTGGACATGGCAGAAGGGTTGTGACATGTCAAAGGGTCATGGCAGGGGAGATGTTCTCAAGCCAGTGACTGGGGCCCCCCAAGATATGGTTGGCTTGTTTCTGTAAATGTTAATAAACTGCGAAATTTTGCGGTATATGACTATACACGGTTAATGTAAAGGATGTGATAACTGGTGGTTCCCCCCCGGCCATTTTGAGAAACCACCATTTCTGAAAGATTAGAGGCAACCACTGGCAACCATACAACGAATAGATGAGCCCATGGCAACAGAGATGGTGATGGACTGATGACCGTTCATGGAGGTTCAACCGTTTATTTGTAGGTGGAAATGATCTTTTGTTGAAAAACAATAGATGGGCAGCCTTGAAATAATCCAGAACCAGGGCTCAATTCTGATTGATATATCTAATTCAGCTTAGTTAGCAAGGTCGCTCTGCTCATTTGCGGCGATAGTCATTTGATCATAATACCTTAGAACTGGTAAATGAATCAGTGATACACATATCATTGTTGTCACCAAGACTGACCAGCAGCATTTTAGATGAAGCAACGAACCCGAGCAATGGAGCTAAGGACTTGCAGGATATAGCCACTAAGTACCAAGAGCATCTATTCCACAAAACTTGCTGTTCCCGGTTCGTAAAGCATCATCTGTCACTTCACATGAATAACTGGCTTCTAATTTCAGATCAACGATTAAATATCCAGGATCATTCCAGCCGCAACCTGCACATAGATGGTGAGCTGACTATGGGTCAAAACCCTGTACCCCTCGTTCCCCCATCATTAACCATTGTTTTTCCTATAGCTTTGTTGGTGAACTTATCCCCCATGAGTTGGTTGATTGAGGCCTTGATCCATAGCCATTTCTGCTTACGGCAACGTTGGTTCCACCTTTCTGCCGACCCTGGACCCAGCTGCCTCGTTAAAGCGGCGGTCAAAAAAGTCGTCGAAATCGAAGTCGAGTTGTGCCAACTTGTGGAGATCGAACCTGGCGACGGTGCCAGGGTCACCAGCAGTTGCTCCTGTTGCGGGACCAAGCCATGTTGGGATGTTCAGAGCTACCTGTTTTTGGGGGTATGTTTGCTGTAGCCAGACCCCTGTGACTAGAATGATTGAATGGATCTTGGGTGGATGTCACCGTGTTGTCGAGTGGGTTGTCCACCAACAAATGGCAAACCACAAATAGTTGGCTGTCACGAACCCAGTGGGTACCTTTGTTGGTTGTGGGGTTAACTTGTTGGCTAATTACTGAGATTCCAGGTGGACATGTTGGAGGTGCCATGATTCATGGTTAACACCAATGCTTAAGGTGTGTGCTTAGTTCTGTAAAATGTGTCCGCTACTGATGATCAATCATGGCTGACAATGGTCAGTATTGGTGAATGAGGTTAAAGAGTGGTTCGCAAGGGTTCATGGTTCAGTTTGGGTTCAGAACATAGCTACCAAAGCTATTACTGCTTGTCAATCAAAGGGCATAATATGAGATGCTCTGTGATGGTTTCTTGTACTTGTGTAGAAGTGTCATTGGTCCTAAAAGGTAAACCATCTAGAAATTATGGATTTTACCATTGCAATGTTGTATGGGTAATTGCTGCTATTCATGAATGTCTTAAACAACACTATTGTTTTATTGTGTTTGTTAATCATCTTGTTGAACAATTACAATAAAAATCCTAATGATTTATATTGATCACTGCCCCGGATTAATAAGCCCCTGGTTGATCAATAGTGGGTATCCCCCAAAAGCCAACTGGTTTCTGATTGATTAAAATGGTATCCCCCAATAATAGACCTATGGAAGTTCTTAATCCGGGGCTAGCATTACTATTGTGTCAAGAACCATCCTCAAATGCAATCCAGCTCACGGCAGTCCCGCGGCACCAATATCCATCTTGAATGATGCCGATCACAGCAGTGTCAATCTGTTCCTCGGCACATGCTGCGTCCGACAAACCAACGCCCACCACATCTTTAGCACGTTGGTGAAGATATACCTAGGGCAACTGCCGCAACTACCAGGACTGGTACCTTGGTTATATAGATATGAGTACACCTACGCGACATATGCATGAGATCCCAATCAAGAACCGATCAAATAGCCAGTTGAAGCTTCTTAAGCCGTCAGCAACCTAGCTAAATATCCACTGTTAAATCAGCCAATTTTGCCACAAAAGAAAGTACTGCGATCACGTGGGTATGGGTCAGTACCAGACACAAAGACAGCCTGTTCAATAGCGGGATGGTGCAGGGGCACAGGCTTGAGCCAAATCACATTCTGTGAAGGGTATTGGTCATCTGTTCCACACCATTAGCTATTGCTTTTTCCGTGTTTAACGTTATGAAGCATCACTAGGTAGCAATAAGCATGGATCTTTCATTCTAACTCTTATTCTTTGGTTTGTTCATGATTTAACCATCTATTCAGCAGCTTGTCGTCATTTCCTCACCATCGATTCACCCTCATCTTTTTCCACGATGCATCCATTTTGACCGCGAGATTTGCGTCAACTCCTCCTGGTCCCGCTGCGCAAATAGTTCCAATCATTCATGGCCAGTTGCCACACCCGCTACTCATCAGTCATGGCCATTTGCAGTACCTTCATGAACCATCACGAAGCATCTTTACCCGGAGTTGTTCATCCCAAATCAACCATTATCAACCATCATCAACCATAATTTGAGTGCTATTTGACCATAGTCAAGCACTATTTAATCAGTATTAACCATCATCAATCATATATTAATCACTGTCTAACCATCATCAACCATTATTCAACCCTTCTTTAACCATAATCAACCATTACTTAACCACTATTAACCACTCTTAACCAGCTATTAATCATCACTCATCATCCGTACCGAACCATCATGAACCATCTAAATCCTCGTGACCTAGCGCCAAGCCGGAACGGTTGGTGCCCAGTTGCACAGGTCCGCTGGAAGAAGCTCTGGAAATCGAAGTCCTTTACCTGGCAGACAACTGACCAAAGCAACCAACATGATATCAGATGTTTGATTGGTATTAGTTGGGTTTAATCAGCTGTTGGGTTCAATCAGCTTTACCTGTCAACCAATAGCTGGTAACCAACCAACACTTGGTGAACTAACGAACCAACCAACATGACTAACAAATCACCAACCAACATGACTAACATTCACCCAAAATCCACACTAGCCAATCAATTCACCAACATGACTGGCGTGCCCATGGTTCCCTATATATGCCTCCCTATTCACAAACATACCTTACCATGGCAAACCACAAATTCGTGAAGATTCAGGTGCTTGAAACCACATGTCACACATACCTTACAGCATACCTTGGTATACCTTACATATCTTGTTGCCTCACATAGATATCTTGTTGCTGAGACATCCTCTACTAATATACCTTACATCCAGATCTCAGATCTTGTTGCTGTCTCTTGTCCCATCCTTCGCCGATCATGGGAAGCAACGTCATGTGCCGCAGCCTCCAGGCGCAACATCACCAGCTCTGTCCATGCCTGGCAGCTATGCGCAACGAGCCGAGCTGACGAATTCGTAGGCCGAGAGCAACAGCTACACGCGCGACATGGGCCAGGTGGATTTCCGTCAGTGAATTACTTCAACTGTAGTCAACTAATGGGCTTGGTACAAATCTGTTGACGATTGATCTTAGTGCATCCAGTGATTTAACATCAGCATGGTATTCAGTTGACAATTGGCCTGGTAGCTGGGGGTGTAATTATATGAGGAATGGTTGGCGTATAGCAAGCCAACAATGAGATACCGCTTATGCCTCGCTGTCGGCAATGCGGCTGTTGTGTTTGTATCATAGCTGGTGACTTGCTATACCCCTCCATCATTCACTGCTTATCCCATTCGTTGCCGTTGCCTACCAGCTAAAAGTTTAGCAGCTGGCCATCTTCAACATGGATACACTGCGTGCAACCCCGAGCTGATGGGTCCATTCTGCCACTTCTTCAGGTGTGATACCGGGTGAGGTATAACATCTGATCTGTATACCAGGTATACAACGGCCACTTTGCTCAGGCAGGCACTCACTTTCCATCTATCAATTGGAACAAGCTGTCTAGCACAGGCATACTATTATGAACAATACCCAACAGAGGCAATTCTCGGGATATCTTCTTGAGATCATCCAAGAACAGCGCTGAATCAACGACACCCTCGGATACACCATCAGCAGCGGCTTAGTGACGCAAATAGCAGTGCTGTGACCATCTACCTATCGACCAATGAAAACGGTTGATGATGGTTTTAATACCAATCAAATTCGCCATACTGGGTGGCTTATTTGATCATGCTGATAACATAGTTATGAACCATAGTATGGCTTATTGATCAAATCATACCAATCAACGAACTAATAGCCATATAGCAATGGTTGCTGTAACAATGGTTATTGATCAATAGCTACAACAATGGTTATTGATCAATAGCTACAACAATGGTTATTGATCAAATCATACCAATAAACCAACTAATAGCTACAACAAGTAACTCTTATTTGATGATTAACCATTATTAAGCATAACAATGGTTAATTACCCATAGTCAACAAACTGCTATAACCATAGCTATATTGATGACTAACCATTACTAACCATCAATCTCCATATTGGTTGCTTCTTTGATCATGTCACTGGTAGCCCTTGGTTGTTGACACAGCGGTGATCTTGGCTCAAAGCTGTTCCACCGGGTCGCCTTCGAGGCGAACCACGACTGCCGCAGGACCACATCCAGTTGTTCCTGGCGAGGCGTGGTCGGAGGGGGCATCGTGGGGTCCGTAGTTGTACCACTTAGCAACTTTAACCGTGGCTACTACTATTAGAACGACCAGCAGTCGTGAGACACTCACTTTTACTCGGACACTCGAAGCAGCGGGTCTAGCATGTTCCTGTTACTGAGAAGCAGAGAACATTGAACATTGTTACAATGTAACAATGGGTACACACAGATGGTTAGTTAGAGATAACTAAACTCATCTGGAAATATGGTTAGACAAAGTCTGAACACATATCACCCAACCGGTAAATCGCATACACGGGAAAAGGTGTTAGTCCCAACTAAGACCCCCCTCCC
This sequence comes from Symbiodinium kawagutii, assembly GCA_009767595.1. Classification (NCBI taxonomy): domain Eukaryota; class Dinophyceae; order Suessiales; family Symbiodiniaceae; genus Symbiodinium; species Symbiodinium kawagutii. The sequence continues at coordinate 105,042 of VSDK01000925.1, read as the reverse complement.
CTCCCCTCGCGGTGAGGTTCAGGGATGGGTGGGTGGGAAAGATTTCAACAGGTGGGACCTTGAGCCAAAATGGCATCAAGGCCCACAATGACTAGTCATTCAAACCTTCATAAAGACCCTACCCAACCAACCTACCTTTATGAAGTGGTAAGAACGACCAGCAGTCGTGAGACACTCACTTTTACTCGGACACTCGAAGCAGCGGGTCTCGCCTGTTCCTGTTACTGAGAAGCAGAGAACATTGAACATTGTTACAATGTAACAATGGGTACACACAGATGGTTAGTTAGAGATAACTAAACTCATCTGGAAATATGGTTAGACAAAGTCTGAACACATATCACCCACCGTTCTATATATTAACCCCACTGTTCAAGGTTCTCTCCTCCAGTCAGGCGAGCAAGTAGGCTACCCCTGCTGAGGTGCGGAGGAAAAGGGGGCTCGGTCAAAGACCAGAGCTGAATCAGAGTCCAAGGGTCTTCTAACCCGGCTCTACTTAAACCGTCGGCGGGGTTGGAATCGCTATCGATCCATTCAAACCACGGCCTGACGTTCAATTCATGTAACAACAGTCTCGCATATTGGGCTATCTCATGTACATCTTCTTGGGTGCTTGCAGCCCGCACCAGGGAACTGCACGCGCCCTCGTTGTCGCAAAACCAGATCACATCACGATCTCGAAGGAGCTCAGGGTAAATGGCTGGGAGCACTAAGGCACACACAGCCTCACCCGGGTAGATTTGCTGATTCCGGGGCTTCCAACTGTCAACCACCTCTTGTGGCACAACGCATGTACCTCCCAGAGGTAATGTTGTGGCCAGGGGATCAAAAATCACCCAGCCCAGTCGAAGCTCCCCATTTTCGAAAGAAGCATCACTGTAGACAACCAACGGATTCTGCTCGAGACCGCACACTATAATGTCTCTGGGATGAGCTGCCCGCACAATGTGGCGGAGCAAAGTCAGGAGCTGCCGGTCTTCAGGTTGCAAGGTAGGGTCGGCAGCTTGCTGGTACTTAGCCAACACTGGCTGAGCTAGACGACCCAAGTGCCCGGAGACCATTGAGAAAAGCCAGTTGAGGTCACCTCGAAGTTTGCCCGCCAAGTCACGGGGGAACTTATCCATCTCCAAGATGAAGTTAAGTTTGGCCACCGTCTTGGCAATGGTGGAGAACTTTGGCTGGATCCGCACCAACCCCAGGGCAAGGACATCTCCAAGGTGCACAGACGTCCCCAAGTACGCTCTGTCAGCTGTGGGCAAGAAGCTCTTGGAAAGCTGGGGTGGCACACCCATAGCTTTGAAGATGCTAGCCATACCGCGTTGACTGCAATAGGCGTCGGCCACACACTCTACTGCCAACTCATCATCGAAGTAGGCCGAGGTGAGGGCCAGCGTCAAACGCCGGGCAGCGGCGATGCCGAGCTGGGGGAGGCGGTTGAAAGACAACACAGCACTCGCCAGCCCATAGGCCAGTCCGTACTGGATCACATACCTCCAGCCGTGGTCAGGTTGCCACACCGCCACAACGCTGAAAGCCATGTGGCTGTCCATAACTGGGAGACCTCGATAGGCATCCGGTAAGTCTTCCGTGCCCAGACGGAAATGAAGCCAGGGGAACTCTTCCCTGGCTGCTTCCGGATGATTGGCCCCCAATCTCCGCAGCAACTGCTTAATTGTAGCAGGCACAAATTCAACATTTGTCGTCCAGATGGTTTCGTGCAGCAGTGTGGCTTCGTTGTGTGAGGTACGCTTGGCATCATCAATCATGCGCTGCTTGCCGCACTGTTGTGTGATGAGGAACCTTTCCAGAGGTCGCCAACGTCCAGGTCCAAACCGTTGGTCCAGGGCCTGGCGAGTCAAGAACTCACTGCAGAAGCCCCGTTGTTGTTCCTGCACGGTGAGCTCATAAATCGACCGCGCGGTAGACGGAGGTGGTGAGGCTTCAATGGCATTCACCGCATCCTGGGCTGCTTGCCCCAACCATTCCTCAGTGGGCAGTGGCTCCTCGGCTGACACAGCGCGAAAGACGCCACTGGGCTCCAGTTCCCCCACAATCGGATAACCCTGCAACATCTGGTGGGCTTGGATCCGATCGGGCCATCGCAAGATGGAGGTGACAAACGCGATGAAGCCTGGTTTCTTGCCACTAGCCACCTTGAGCGCCGCGCTAGAGCGATAACGGCTCAACGCAGTCTCCAAAGGACTCAAAGCTTGGGCAACCAACAAAACTTGCTTGCGGCACTTGGCAGCATACTGGGGCAGCAACTGTCGCCAGACGCAGATGGCAGACAGAACAAATTTCACATCAGACTCAGGCCAGTCTTGCATTTGAAAAGGCGAAGGCAATTGTAAGGCCTCTGCCATATGGCTATCTTTTCCCAAGCCTGGTGGCAGAAGGTGGTCTAGGCCACGCTTCGAATTGCCTGGATGGCGTTGGTGAGCCAAACCGGCATAAATCTGGGCTCGATGGGCTGCTTTAAGTGGGATTGGGCCCAAGGTTTCAACATCACACTGCTGGGTGATCATCCAAGCAGTAAAAGCTTGCATCTCCTGGAGGCGAACAAGGGCAAGGTCATTGGAGACCTGTTTCCAGACATGGCCGGGAACCGGGAAGTCGCTCAGACATTCCTGCATCCCCTGCACAATGTCCTGGAGGCTACTAAGGAATGGAAACTGTTGAAGACGCTGCGGTTCCCAGACCGTGCCAACAAGACGCTCTTTGAGTCCACACTCCTCCATGTCCAACAGGGGTCGCGTGGGTTTCGCTTCCACCAGTGATGGCAGGAAGCAGAACAAAGCCACGATCATGGGTAAGTGGAACCCATTGCCCAACATGGAGTTCTGCCGCTGGCGACGCACAGCAGGCGCACCCTCCACAGACCTCAACACCTGGGCAGGGAAGCCCATCATCTGGGCTCGTTCCTCAGGCGAAGGTGTCCTCCAAGCATTACCCTTCCATAGCAGGCTCTCAGCTTCGTAGGCCGAGGGAGGGAAACGCCGATGATCCTCGAAGAATCTTTCCACTGCATCAGGACTGCTACGGGAGATGCGGTCGGCGGGGTGAAAGAATTCGCGGGTGAAAGGGTGCAAAGCTCCCTGCCCGCCTTGCCGGACAACTTCTGCTGGACCGGCCAAGGGTGCAAAACCACTGTCAAAGTGGACCTTGGCTGGCAAAGGCTTAGCCCCGACATAGCGAAGCTCAGGGGGTGAGGTGTGGGGGACCCAGTCCCAGTCCGGTGGTGGCGCCAGGCTCTCAGAGACACTGGTGGACCTACTCACCAGCCAAAGAAACCGGTTGCGTTGGACCCAGCCACACGCACCAGCTTGAATGCGGATGGGTGGTGCACCCAGCCAGCTGGTATACTCAGTTTGGACCGAGTCAGGCATAGATCCGACATTTTCGAGAAAGGTGAGCACCTCAAGACTGGCAGCCTCTGGAAGATCACAGATCTCATCTCGGAGGCGCTTAAGCTCTAAAGGTTGACGAGAGCGTTCATCTTGGAGACCTTGCCGCCCAAGATTGAGGCTAGTGTTCCCTTGGCAGGGCGATCCGCCTCCCAAGATGATGCCTCGGACTTGGCGTCGCTGGAGGAAAGGCACCAAGTCCACACCTCGGATCTCTTCCACAGATTCCACAGCAACAGCATGGGGGAAATTGGATGCAGCTGCCATGGCGGGAATTCGGTCCCATTCAGCCTTGACTGCATAGAATTTCATCCCCAACGTCAACAAGGCCAGGCACAGGCCTCCGAAGCCTGACCAAAGGTCGATCACAAGCCAGGTGCCCGGCAAAGGCTTAGCCCATGGGAGTTGGAGAAGGTCACCAGACCCTCGCCAAGATAAAGGCTTGGCAGCTCTCAGAGCTGAAGCCAAGGTACCTGGGTGAACGGGGCTGACAGGCTTGGTGCGGACCATCACTTGGCGCACTTGCTCACACGCTGTGCTGGCGCGACGCAGCGACACCAAAGGCTGGCAAGCTTGTGGCTGGTGATGGTCCCCCGGAGCATGGTGCTCACGGGGGAGCTGTCCCTACTCGGGGTGTTGAAGCCTGGTATGGCTCTTGGACAGGCAAGCTTCTCCGGACTTCATCTTCACATCACAACCATGAATGGATTGGCAAGAAGCATCGGTGCATCCTCTTCCATCATTCCAAGGTTTGCAAAGTTTCTTTCCTCCTTTGAGCATGGATACTGTTTGCCATGTATCAGCTTTCACCTGTCTCTTCCTGGGTGGCTCTTCTGCGACTCCCAGAGATCGCTTCGGCGGTGGAGACGATGCACTGGGCGGGTCACCCCTGACCACGGGGGAGCGCCACTCCAGGTAAGTGTCTCGCAACGCCTGGGTCAACGCCATGCCAGCTGGGAGCCCTCGTCGAATAGCTGTGGCCATCTTACCCCTGGTAAGCACATCATTGCGCTGCAACCACGCCACTGAGCTGGCTCCATATTCAGCACAGGCTTGAAGAGCGTGGTCTGCGTAGCCCAGGGCGGTGGTCAAGTCCATAAACCAAACCTGAGCTCCTTCGTGGGTGACCGTGAAGTTGCCGCCCCACGCCCAAGCATAAGCCAGGATCCGGAGCTGCCAGTAGTACTGGATGGCACTGGACACAGTCACAGTGGCCTCTCGGTCAAACTCCAGGTGCACCCCGTCAGACAAGGACACGGTCTCTTGTTGACGAGGCGTGGCCATGGCAATGACACTGCGGATCTTGCGGGTCTCGATGACGGACATTTGGTTCTTTTTAAATTCTCTGTAGACTCGAGCCCGGAGCGTCTCAGACGGCTCCAACCAGGGCTCAGCCAGCACGTTGTACCGTTTCTTCCAATCCGCATTGAGCGCTTTGAGCGTACTCTCTGGTAAGGGTTCGTCAACATCGGTTGCCTTGGATGCTGGCACTATAGCATGCTTCAGGGATGCCTTGCCAGTTTCATAGGCTGCACGGAATCTGGCCCTGCAGATCCGGTTATCCTTGGTCTCTCGGACCTGCTGGAGGAGCTCGTCCAACTCGCTCTCCCACTTGTCCTGGCTCAGCAAGTAGACGAAGTCCTCCAAGGTGGTGATGCCATGTTGGGTAGTGAAGGCCTTGGCCCAATCATCCGTGATGTTGGACAGGCTCATGCATGCAGCAAGGCCTTTGTCATCGCTTCCAACATCGATGCGCGCCATTGCAAGCACAGCAGCTGGTGGCGCACTGAGCAAAACTGCAGGTGACGGCCACCTGGACTCTAGGCTGGTCAAACAACTGCACAGCACTGGAGACCGAAGGTCAGGGACAAGGGGGGGAAATGGGACCCTTAAAATCCCCAAACCAAAAACCCCAAACATGACCGGTGGAAAACAGTCAAAAAGGTGGAAAACGCAGTGCTGCAGGGGACCCACTGACAGGCACCACTTTTGCACCTATACTCAAGATGCCCAGCCGTTGTGATCCGCCAAGGCTGCGTAGAGACCTCGGGGCATACGAGCCAGGCAGCGACGACACACAGTGTCGAGGTCACCACTAAGGAAACCCTCGCCCCGCTTTGCAGGGTCTTGAACAAAAGCCGTGTCCCGGCAATATGGTACAAGTTGCCCTTCACACGTCTCTTCACGGGCGATGTGCACCTTCTTGCCTTGTTGAAACCAGATGGCATCCGAAGGGGCTGTTGGGTCAGGCAGGATACCCAGTAAGTCACTGCCTGCTCCGGAGGAATCAGAGGAAGAGGATGACGATCGCTCTGACTCGGAAACCGGCTGCTCATCGGCTTCCACAACCGTATCCTGCCCTTTTGCAGCTGCTGCAGGTGGGTCGTCTAGCGCACCGGGCTCCACGACCACTACATCAGCCACAGTTGGCTGAGGCGCAGCCAACTCAGGATCACGAGCGTCCCAATGAGTGGCCTGGTGGGCAGCCTGGAACACAGGCCAGGTCCAAGAGTCAGCCGGCAAGAGTCCTTCAGCAGAGAGGGGCATCTCGGCCTGCTTCAGTTGCCACAGAGCAAAGAATCTCTGGAGCAACTTGGTCTTCACCTGAGCACTCCTCTGGGCCTTATGACCGGCGTAGTGCATGCCCATGTGGACTGTGGCACGGCCGCGCTTCAAAAGCTCGCTAGTCCAGTTACCCAGGGCTTGCATCTCGTGGTCTGAGGCCGCCAGAGCATTCGCCAAGGTTGGCAGGAACCGTCTCAAACGGTTGTAGGTGGCACCCCCTGCCGATGCGGCGTCCAGGCCAGCACTCAGCAAGGTACCCCGAAAAACCTCAAGAAACCTGCTCCTGCTCATAGGCTTGTTGATGACCAGGGCAGTAGGCTCGGCCACTTCCCACAAATCATCCGCACTCAATTGGAGTGCTGGGACGAGGTAGCCAGCCTCTGGATCTGCTTCAAAGCAGAGAAAGTCCTTGAGCATCTTGATCAAAGACAGGCTCCTCCATTTGCCTTCTGGAAGGGCCCAGGCGTACGCAGGTCTAGCCCCCTGCTTCCTCGACTTGCCCTGGGAGCACTGCATCTCCAAGCAGCCAGGATGCTCAGCCACCACCTTGGATCGCTGGATGTGTTCCCATCGGATACAGGAGACACCCATCATCACGATGAGACCCAGCAGGATCTTGTGGGTGCCAAGGGCTCGCTCGGTGAGGGGCAACAAGGTGATGAGGTCCC
>VSDK01000925.1:60927-87979 GCA_009767595.1 Symbiodinium kawagutii | reverse complement strand
GGGAACACGGAGCACGGAACCATATATAGGTTGGTTATATCCTGGGTGATTCCTCCCAGATATAGGTGGTCATTCCTCCCCAACGAATCCAACTGCCCGGTTGGTTGCCGAGGTCCACGCTGATTCGCAAAGCTCCTAACGCAGATCGCTGGTGGGATACACATGGCGAGCGGTGGGTTGGTGGTGGTGAATGGTGATGCGTGGTGTGGCGACTCGTCAGTGAAACTGGTACTTAACTAACACAACTGGTTAGAAAATATAGCTTATACAAGCCACCATTAAGAACATATGGATCAGTAATGAATTGCCACCATCAGTCCATCAATAGGTCAGTGATAATACTGGGTGGAACTACTCAGCAAGGACTTGCCACTACGAGTTAGATAAGCCACGCCAATTAAGACATTCCACGATGGCCACGACTGATTAGAACTGGCTGGTAGCCCTCCCAGTGGCATCCAAGCAACGAGTCGATCGACCTGGCAGTTGCTAGTGATTCCCTCCCAAAGCGACAAGCATCAATCATTTGAATAACCACGGATCAACAACAAATGGATAGTGTGAACAGTTGCTAGTGATCATCAACCACTTGAAACAGGTTCATTGATCGTGATTTTTGATGATCTGGTCATACTGATGATGATTATTAGCCAGAAGCTAATAGAAACGTTTTTGATGATGGTCATACTGATGAAACCGTTGTTCACAAGATATGAATTACTAGCCATGATGATGCATCATGAACCAGCACTATCTTTGATTATTTACAATCTTGATTTTTGGAAGCTAGAGTCATTGACTGTTATTGCGCGTCATCAACGGCTATGAATAGCTAAACCACCGTCATTCACTTTTCTTCAACATCATTAATGATCATGATAGACGTTCATCACGATAGTTAATCATTGAAACATCAACATTATCCATCATGAACCCGCCAATAACATTAGATAAACCATTATAGCCATTGATGATTATAGCCACCATGCTAGTTCATTAAACTTCATCAAGCCAGGGCAGTTTGTTGCTAAACCAGGATCGCTTCCGCTGCAGACTCTGGGCGGAAGGTGTCCTGCAAGCCCTTCTGCAGTAAGGAACTTAACTCCGCCTGCGACTTCGAAACACGTGAAAAGAAGAGGTAGGTTGCAGTTCACCAGTGGGTAACAACACAGGTTGGTTGTTAGATGATCTATGATCGTTAGTAAGTTATCCTGGGTAACAACACAGGTCTTCAGACTTTTAATGAAACATGCTGGTTAGAGTCTATAGTGGTTTCTGGCTTTTCTAAACTATGAGCAAAATGTACCAAACCATGAATGATTAAAACCGCTTGGCAATGGTTTCGGGCCAGACTGAATGTGAAATCAGGAGCAGGAGACGTGGCTTCCAGTTTGATACCCTCCGCGAATCCAATGAACACATACGCGCCCGTGTAGAACACTTACCATTCGAACACGGGAGAAGCTCCTCAGTTCTCAACCATTACCAACCGCCATTCACTATTAACAACCAGCATTGATCATGATTGACCAATACAAACCTCAGCAATTTTGAATTGTATTCAACATACTTATTCCCAATCACAACTGAACAACCATCGCCGACCTTTTATCCCAACATGATCCATTATCACTGAGAATGATCGACCACCATGAACCAAATTTTCCACCATCATTGACCCCTACATCAACCACCATCAGCCACCATCAACTATCATCAACCACCGGGAACCACCATTAACCACCATTAACCGCCATTCACCACCATTACCGTTGACCTACCTTTAACCGCCATGCACCACCACTAAGCACCACCACTAAGCACCACCACACAGCACCACCATTCACCACCCTTCGTCGCTACCAGTCGCGCCGCACCTGTTGGCGACCCGCAAAGCCGCGCATGGAGAAGCCCAACTTCGACATTCGTTCCACTGTAGCGAAGTCCTGCGAGGAGTGACCCCTCAACGGCCGACTTCAGCACCCTGCTGCTGCCAGTGATGAGATGAAGCAACGGCTGAGTTCAGCCATGATATGAGAGATTAAGTTGTCAGAAACCATTGATTAACCAATCTTTGACAGTTCAACCGTTCAACCACTGCTCAAACCATTACAAACCATGGTTTCTTCCTTATATCAGCACCTCGTCACCCAGTGACCTTTACTCGTCGGTTCTGGTTGCGAAATGTCGCATTGCGGGATGCTCCTGCGAGCGCACGCTCTCCAAAACCTCCGCGTCGAACTGCTGCTGCTCCTGCGCAGTCCCCGGCTAGGTCAACCCATCATCATCCCAATTGGGCAAAACTGAACCCAAATGGTAAAGAGTTGCTACGATTCTCACATGGGTGAGAGTTCTTCAGTCAACCCCCAATTGTTGACGAGCAGCCAAGCCATGGTGTCTGTTGGAACAACGAGACATCGTTTGTTACACTGGGGAAAACAAGCCCGTGCACTCGTTGGATATCCACCCACGTCAGGATATCCACTGGTTTTGGTCCTTTGCAACATATGACCTCGTTATGCTCAGCTCATCAAACGACCAAATTTCACAGCCTCATTAGCAGGACTACACGAAAGAAAGGTTCATAGCATCATCATTCACCATCAATCATCCATCACTAGACATATCCCTGACTGTTGGTGGTTCACAGTGGTCGTTAACCATCAGTCGCCACTATCAACAAGACTTAATCCTCATTACTCATTAACAAGCATGACTATCACCATCATCAACCATCACCAATCCACTATCATAATCAGCATCCTCCATCAACCATTATCAATCAACTCCTGAACAATTACCCATTCATGTTTCGCGATCATCACAGTATATTCGCACTCATGAGTTGACCAACAATTGACCGGGCACCCAATCATCGTAGTCTATCATCCAAACCTCCATCTTCCATCAACTTTCATAATCACCATCCAATCAATTATCATAATCACCATCCTCCATCAACTCCAGGTCATAATCATTCACCATTATTAATCACCATCAATAACCAGCCATCATCCATCAGTATAGGCATTGGTGGATTTTCTAGCCAGCTATGCTAAATAAACATCATGAATCACCCTCCATCACCATCTGCGCCACGTTCCTCTGGCAGTTTGTAGCCACAAAAGTGGAGCAAGTCCAGTACACCCGGGCGTGCGCCCATGGCCTGGATTGACGCGATGAATGGTGGGAAAACGGTGGTCAAGCCATGGAGAAATCATGGTGATGGTGGTTGATGATTCATGATGGTTAATAGTTGGGGTCAACAATGGCGCTTGTGGATGGTTAAAATCATGGATAATAGTACATAATGGTTCCTCATCAATAGTGACTACTGATAGTTGTTGATAGTGAACATGATGCGTAACATGACGGTTGAGACGGTGATTGATGGTGGTTGTGAGTTTTGGCAAAGAATGCTTATAGATGGTGGCGGCTTCCTGATACGTCAATGATCACCAAAGGGTCCAAAGCCTCATATGAATCCATCAGTTCTCATAAGAATCATTACAACTAATCATTACGAGAAATGATGGATTGACCAATCCATTATTAATTGTTTACAGTACATCAATTGATGATGTACCATCAATTCATGATGGATTGACCAATCCAAACATCATTAATTGTTGACGGTACAAGCAGGTCTTAGTTTCGGTCCGGACAATGCATCTCGTGCAATGGAGTTACAAGCAAAGACCGTAAAGAATGATCATAGTTCGGCTCATTAAGTGTTCGTGAATATTCCTTGGAAAAAAGGATTGATGGCCAACAACCACCAGCAACCGCAACCAATCAACCTATAGGAAACATCGATCAGCATAACTCACCCTTCTCATTACATGTCATTGCTGATCATTAGTAGCCACAACAAATATGTCAAAAAAACATTTCAAACACAACATTCAATCACTTATGCCTAGGTACATGCAAGAACCATCTGTCACCATTTTTGTTCTGGCTGATCATCACAAACCATCAATTACCAGTCGCAACCACCATATTTCTTACCGCTGCTGATTGATAACGCTTGTAAATTACCATCATTGACCGTCGTTCACAACCACTACCAACCATCCAACCATTATTGGCCTCCATAACTCATCAATCTCATGAATTACTCACCGACTCATTGCTAATCGCTCTCGACACTCTTTAACCATCAACAAACATTAACCATCATCAACCATTAAGCATCATCTATGGTTGATTAGCGACCACCATCATCGACCATCATCCATGATCCACCCATCACCCACCCCCATCTCCCGGAGCACACCCCCTTGGTCAGCACCAGGGGCACCGCTACCGCGCCTTACTAACCATCCGTAGGAGCTCGGCGCTGTACCGATCGAGCACCTCCTGCAGATTCACCGCCTGACGGAGTGCCCAGCCATGTGGATGCTGCATAGATGGGGCAGCTGGTGAAGGGATGGTTGAGCTGCTGAAAGCATGAGGCCATGTAGCGGTCCACCACGATTGTTGATGGTTAATCATGGTTAAGTATCATTGACCACCTGTTTATCGAAGACAACCACCATGGTTAGTGACTGATCTCTGGTGCTTGTCTTTACGTAAAGATTGTCTGGTTTTATGTCAAGAGCCACGGCCAGTTTCACCTCGAACCACCTATCTCTTGCATCATTTAGATCGGGGTTAAAGGTTAACATCCTCTGGCCATTCCGCATTACCACCAACTTATCAATTAGCTTGCTTACATTCATTCGACAGCTGATCAACTACTAGCCATGAGTTAAAGTATTGACCAGAGTTAATACATCACAACCAGCATGTATCAACCATGAACCATGCGTTTGTTTCTGAAGTCATAGGGGTACCCCCAAATCATCCTTTCTGAACCATTTACAGTTGTGTGAGAGTGCACAGCCCTTAGGGTGCACGCGTCATGCCACCAAAGGTAGTCTTCAAGTGACTGTGCTCAGTGGTATGGGTGGGCAGAAACACACAGTAATAAACCAAGCACTTTTTGGGGTCCCCTATGACATGAGAAACCGCATGTTTACTATGAGCATAGTCAACTAACCATGAACTATGTGTATCCATAACCATGGCCACACCACATGTTTACATCCATCAACCAAACTTTGTCCATCAACCAACCAGCTGATCAACTTCGCCGCCAATTCCGGCAGCGCAGCAGCGCAGCAGAAAACCGCTGTCCGGGCCTCCTGAATCAGCAAATAAACAAAGTTGAAGGACTCGGCGGCCAAGGCCAAGAGTAACAGGTACCTCTTCAGCAGCTGCGGGTGAGCCATATAGATGATTCTGAATGGTGAATGATTGGAGTGATCATGAACCAGATTTTTCAATATTTTTTGATATGTATATATGTCATTATGATCCATTAAGTCATGAATGACTCGTAAGAAGTAATGGACGACTGAAAATAAGTCAATGAGTATAAACCATCCATCACCTCAGTCATGAATGGTTTCTGATTGGAGTGCTGACGGTCCATGTTTTAGGCTACCAATGGCTAGTGATGAGTAGCTGGTTCATGATAGCGAACGGTGACCCCAACAGTTCATGGGGGCTTCGATTTGAAGCACCCGACGAGAAATGGCTATGTCACAAAGGTACCTGCCAAGAGGTTCTGATAACCACATGGAGCGGTACATGTAAGCAGTAGGTGATACAATAAGAATGATCTAACAACACATGTGGCTCATGCTAATGATAATGGTGAAAATAGTGATCTAACAACGAAAATAGTTCTCCTAGCGATCCTTAAGACCTAGTTCTACCCGGCTTGGCGCCACACTCCCCGCACCCAACGCCCTGCGCACCCGCAAGTGTCGACCTGGAGGAACGAGTTGGTGGCAGCTCCAGCCTTCAAAAAGGAAGACAACACAAAAGGCACCTGGGTGCCGTGGCGCAGCAGCTGTGACCCGTGGAACCAGTGGATCTGCAACCAACCGTGATCGCTACGGAATGGATTTCTAGCGGAGCTGTTGGAACGATGATCGTTATCACCGTTCAATGAACAACCATCATCAAGCCGCTGTTCATCATATTTACCACCATTAACCACCATATTCATCACCATCAAGCCACCATTCACCATCATGAACCTCCTGTCAGCACGGTTCAGAACCGCTCAGTGATGATTTTTTCGACAGAAATCCCTGGTTTCTGGGGCCTAAGCGGAGCTCCCCACCTCCCACCATCGTTTCAACCATCGTTTCACCTTCACCATGATTCAACCATAATTTTACCATCATTCAACCATCACTCATTAACCATTTCACCCACCATCTACCCAGCAAGCATCCCCATTCAACACCTCCCATCCTGATCCCCACTTTTCAGCATCTGAGGGCTCAGACTTTGTACAACACAGGACGACGTCTGCAGAGTTCCTCGATCTTCTGCTCTGCATAGGCCGTGGTCGCCAGCTCCTTCGATGTAACGACGGCACCAGGTTGATGGTAACCGATGGTAGGGTGATGGCAGTTCGACATGTAGAAAAATCATATACGTTTCATACTGATGTGGTACAGTAAAGATGGAAAATATTGTATTACACATGAATGGCTATTAATGATTCCACATTTCACTACATAGATGTTCGTGTACGTTGAATATGGAAACATGCTTGGTCGACAAAAATAACATGGATGGCCAACATGATATGGATAGCCATCTATTGGAGAGAAGGATGTTGACAGCCAATGAATTCAATCGAGCGCTTAGAGGATTGAAAATTGGCAAAACATTTTCAGGTCCTGCTTGGGTGAATTCGAACATATCTTATCTCATGTTGAGAATCACGGGTCACGAGTGTAACTTCTCAGGATTCTTGCCTATAATCATCCACTGGCAGCACCAACCGTAGCTTCCATCAGCCATGACAAGTGTTCTACAAGTTCTGGTGCTTAATTCTGGCCATTTACCTACCTAACTGTTGGATGAGGCTACTCTGGGTATACCCCTTTCATGCTTGGTCATACCCATATCATCGTTGCCAATAGTATTTTCAAGATAGTAGGCTTACTATTTTTGCTGGGTATACCCATACTTGTTTGTGCCCCATATTCTTCTTGGTAAGTAATTATATCCCAAAGTAATCAACCACTAGGGTAGTAAGGATAACATGTGTCAGAACACCTTTTTTGTGTTAATTGTACCCCTCATTACTAGTGTGAGTTGCAGTAGATTATACCAAAGTTGCAGAAATACCTTCTACCGCGTATAGTTGCAGTAATACTAATGGGGATGATAGTACAGTATAATCAGTTACTATATAGTATATGGGACTTGTAGTTGCAGTAGATCCTGGAGTGATACCCAGATCTGGTTGATCCCCATGTGATACTCCCCATCTGGTTGTTCCCTGGCCAGCCATTCGTGTTCCCCGGCAGTCCATCATGGTGAAGCGGAAGGTGTTCCTGGAACCTAAAAAGTCCACGGTGATGGACCTGTGCCGCGATTCCCAAAGCGTGTCCCAAAGCGGGTTCAATGCTACACGAATGGACCATTCAAGAAAAGTGATGGTTAATGATGGTTCAAACGGGGATTCATGATGGCTAAATGATTGTTAAATGATGGTTAAATGATGGCCAATAATGCTTGATGATGGTAAAATGGTGATTAATCATCCAAGAAAGTAATGATGATTCATGATGCGATGATCAATGATGGCTAATGATGGATGATATCGATGCTTCATAGTTACGATTCGTCACAATGATAATAGTGGTTCATACTGATGAGTCATAAACCACCGCAAGGTGATTCATGGTTGAACGTGAGCCACTGCTCATATATCAACTATTGCCTTTGTTGCCGTTGCTTATTGTTGTTGGTCCTCCTTTGGGTTTCTGGTGCGGACCCTGGTAGTGCATATAAACGCACCTTTTCCCAACGCTCTCCCAGACAATATTGCCAGGCACTTATATGTGCTGTGCAGGTTGTGGGAGTGCAATCTTTTGGTCTGCTTTTGCGCTACACACTCGGTAGCTGTCTCTCATTTGTTGATGCGAAGTACTCTATATGACCACACATTATTATTCATTCTGGAACGGCTAGATGCAACGATGATTCGGCTTCCACTGCGCATTATCATCAGCAGCAACATCATCATGCTCACACTTTGTTGATGAAACTAGATGAGATAGAAAGGCGCGTTTGGTTGTTGTTGTTGTTGTTGTTGTTGTTGTTGTTGTTGTTGTTGTTGTTGTTGTTGCTGTTGTTGTCCCTATGTTTCCATCTATGATATGCAATGTAACACCGACAGTTACATTGCGACACTTGGTCCGTGCCCATGAAATCACCTGACGCTGGTTGCAATCACGTAGGCCCGATCGGCCCCCCAACCCTCATTACTCCTACAAGCAGTGGGAGATCGATCAAACACCGTGTTTACATTGACTATTCAGGACTGCGAATCAACCATCGCTTACTCAAACAAAAATGATGCGCGGAGCAACCTTTTGAACCACAGCTCGTTCACGCAATCTTCCATGGTTCAGTTGATCCTCCCTGCTGCATCCATCCAGCCCTGGGGCGCCCGAACCCCTCACTGTTGAGCTGCTCAGCAATTCCCCCAGTAATTGCTGCTGACTCCTCCAAGTCCTGCGCAGCTGGGAGGGGGGATGCAAACATCTCATGGATGAGGCCAATCACCAACACTCAGCAACGTGGGAGCAAGACTATGCTGGGGGATAGCGAGACTATGGTGGGGGATAGCGAGAACCCACAGCAAAACGTGATGTTGGCGAATTCGGTTCAATAAGAACAGGGCAGAATGGTACCAAGAGCCTTCCTGGTGGAATAACAGCAATTCGGGCGACTGTACCTTGGATATGCCATGACCCAACTGCGGCTGTCAACGTAGAACTTGGTGATGGTTGGATGACCATTTCATAGGTCTTTCAGACATGGTGGAGACTCAGTCATTACTGCTGTGGGTTCTCAATCTTCTAGGCACAGGGACACTCCAATATTACTGATGGTCGTCCAACATGCCTCTGGGTTGTAAGCATGAGGGCTCAAAACAACTCCAAGCAACGATAATGATCAGTGACTACCTGGACTATACTATCATCACTATTGCTATTGTACACACTGCTTTTACTTATGTGGTGTAGTTCTCCTGCTGTCATATGGTATTTTTACCGTCTCCATGATCCAGCACGACAAATCACGATAAACACCCTCATACAGCATTATACCATCCAAGAACTGATCCACTATCATCTGACAACATTTCATTCCCATCCATACTATGATGATTGTCCATCACTATAGCATTCTAAGATAACCCAAGTTACACCATGGACCAACTATCACCGCCACGATCAGCCACCATCAGCCATCCAGAAACCCACCCGGGCCCCAGGCCTGCCGCAAATCATAGCGAAGCGACCGCAGCAAGGACAACTTGTCTACATAGCCGCGACTCAAGGCCTGCGTCAAGTTGTGGAGCGAGTTGTGGTGGTTCATCATGGTTCATGATGGCTAAGCAATATTGCTCATGAGCATTAATGAAAGTCAATCAATAATGGCTACTGATGATTAATGCTTCAGAATGGCTAATTACCAACCATTGGTGGTGCTTCACAGTGGTTGGATATGGTTGGGAATGATTAGTAGTTAATAATGAGCGGTCAGAATGCTTGATCACGGTTGATCATCCTTGATGCCGCCAATCAACAGTTGACAATGAGGGATTGAAATGGTAGTCAAGCGTGCTTTTTAAGGGTTGATACACATTCAGAATCATTGCCGGTGACTGATTGCTAAGCAGTATGAGGTCAACCAAAATCACTTGTGAATGATCAATGTTCATCAATAGCAAGCTAATAAAAGTGACTAGATCATCCTTAAAAAGCGCTGCTAGCAATGGTAAACTAAAAAATCAGAGCAAGTCAATTCTTTCTGGAAGTTGTTCTGTTTGGTCCTTTCTAGTCTTACTTGCGAACAAGGTTTTGGGTTGAGGTCCACACTTAGCAGGTCTGTGAAGGGAATCATTGAGAAAATGGATTCGTGAGAGCATGGCATAGAGGGATACTCACACCTGTGACAGCGGCTGCCTCCCAATCTCAGATTGCAGCTGAATACTTCCAAAAATGAATACTTCTCACGGGTTCAACATTCAGGGAAAAGGATTCGCCATGAGTAAGCACTCCTAATCTACAGTTGACCGCCATCCCAAAATGCTTCATCCAGAATCATGTCACTTCTCAGCCATCTCATCACCTCTCATGAGCACAAACCATCATAAACCATCCAACCCAAGCATCATAAAAAATCCAACCCAAGCATCATAAAAACCATCATAAATCATCCCAACCATCCACCATCAAGCCCAACCATCACCAACCATCCAACCCAACCACCAACCCTTGATCCCAACCATCATCAAATCATCCAACCACCAACCAACCCCAGCCATCCCAACCAATGCCCCATCCCCCAGCCCTCGGCCATCCCCAGCCCTGGCTCGCCATCCACGCAGGGCGCGCCGCACCTTCCGCACGAAGGCCGTCAAGCGCTGCAGGTCCCGCGGGTTGCGGCCGCGCCGCGCGGCGAAGGGATATCTCCTGCGGCGGTGCCACCGGGGGGTGGGGACCCGGTGGTGGGATGGGGATGGGTGGATGGTGAAGCCTGGGGATTGATGCTTAGTTGGTGGTTCGCGCGACTGGTCTCTCAACCATGCCCAGGCATTCTACCGTGATGATGGTTCAATGCTTAGTTGGTGGTTAGTTGGTGGTTGGTTGATGGGTAATAGATGGTAATAGTCCTTATCTTGAACCAATACAGGATCTTAAAATACAAACATTCATAGGACTATCATTCATAGTCAGCCATTCAAACCCTTGGTTCAACCACCATTTAACCATTTAACCCACCAGGTCATTAAGGGTGATTCCCTTTGAAAGAATCACCACGTGATCACCTGCACCTTACCATTCCTTGACTGCGCAGTGGCACCGATCCCAGCTGCCATGGCCCCGTGCTGCGCTGCTGCGCTCCTCTCAGCTAAGAGCCTGAGCCCCTGGAAATCGCTTTCCAGAACTGCCTCAAGGAGCGGCAGCTTTGTGACTACTAACAAGACCATTGTTAGTTAGATTAGATTAGAAAGGGGTTAGCACTCAAATGCTTTGCAATTGTTAACTATTGTAAGTTAGATCGTAACAAGTCGCAAAAACATCAATTAGTTAGTTAAAACTGTCATTGTAACAATTACAGACTCAACATGACTCAACAATCAGTTTGAAAGGGGTTCACACTCATCACAATCCCCCATTTCTGGAGTAGCACGAAATGGTTGCCGTATCATACCTAATAATATAAATTGTTTGATCATAATACTACGTAGAAGTAACTGAACATGATGTATAACCAGTTGATAAAGGTCAAAGATCAATGAAACATCAACGGATAATCGTGAAGTTTGTGATGGTTGGTAAATAAGACCAATAATCTTCATCAACTAACGATGATCAATGACAATTGCTGCTACTCACTGGCTATGATTGATTTTTGTTTGCCTCTACCTCCCAATGATGAACTGTCCCGCTTCGTAAGCTATGGTACGACCGATTGGTGCTACCATTTGAGCAATTGATTAAGCGATCGACCGACATGTATCAAGCAAATAGTAGTGGTACAGTGGTTGATAAATAAAAATGGCACTAAGAAGTACTGCCAAGGATGAAGATCCGAGTGGTCGTAAGAACCTGATTATGAACAAGTGGTTAATCTCATCGTGATAACGCATACTATCAGTACGGCTGATAGCACTAGCTATTGTCAAATCAACCACTACAAAATCATCGTTCACCAACGATTTATCATGAAGATCCAAGAAGTCATTGAAACAACGACATCCAAACAGTACCCAACCATTTGCAAGGATTCGCCAACCATTCACCAACCACTAACCAACCATTCACCAACCGCTCCCCGTCAAAACGCTCAGTAATTCCCCTGTGACAAACAACAGCAGCTCTCTGGGCGCCTCGGTGAAAACTGAGTCCAAATTGTATTGAAAGGCGCCCGAATCCAAAAACTGGCGAACTATGCCTCAGCCGCGCGCTGGAGTGTCGTTGGGTGTGTTGGGGATGGGATGTTTGTTTGGCAGCAAAGGGAACCAGAACAAACAGGGGGTATTCACAGCTAAGGGATGCTAAGGGGAAAACCTGGCATTTTGCTAGCTGGTGATTTGTTCATTGCAACTGGGAAACATGTAACCTTGTGAGTGATATATGTATGTGGGATCTAAACTTGCTAGTTGAACAAATCAAAAGAGAAATAGTCATGGTGCCCTGATTATAAGGAATAGGAGTGTGATAAACTAGAACATGGAAGCACTTCGTTAGGTAAGTGGATTGAACCATCCAAAATAAGCGAAGGCATATGATGGTTGACTCGTAATCCGTTGCAGGTATGTGTATACATGCAGGGGTGTATTCACATTCAAACACAATCACAAGCAAATCAGAAGCGAGCAACGGCAGCAAGGTCACAAAACCAGAGTCATATTGACTGATTGGTATTTCTATGGCTTTTCAGCTGTCCCTTGTATCATATCTTGACTACTATTTGGTTGCAGCACTTCTTGTAGCACAGCCAGGGATCACCTTTCATCGCTCCCAGCCACTCCGTCTCAAGCACCAGCCAGTTGTATAATTCTTGGATCCGATCGCCAAACCATTAGGTGCGATTGCTTACAAACTATTAGACATACCTATGTACTCTTTGCGTTGAAAAGTATGACGTGACGCGATTTCAAACACTAAGCCGGCTATATCATTGGGGATCCCCATCGTACACCGTCCATTAACCATCCGGCAACCTCCACTAAACATCATGCTTATCATCATTTCAATCTATGAAGCATCCGATAGTTTTCAGTCCCCAGAATGCTTAACATCAAAGTGAGAATCTATCAACCAATCAACAAAGCAGTGTTTTTATGATTAACCGCCATTTCAACCATCTTTATTGACCGATCTACTGACCCATCTGCGAACCATCATTAGCTGCTGTGCAGCATTGATAGCATTCATTGTTTTGTGCCCGCACTTAGCCAAATCAGCAATCATTATTGAGCAGCTTGTTCCCAACCAGCTATAACCCCTCGTTACGCCATTCTCAATGTTGACAATCGTTAATCATTGAAGTGACGATGGCCATAAGGCCTTTCTTCAGCCATGACTAGTTGCCGATGCCAGCAATCATGATTACGCAAAACAGTCATGGCTTCATTGAAGCTTTTGAAGGCCTTAATCATGGTTGCTTGATAATTAGTTGCCTTTATATTAACAAGCATTAACCATAATTAAAGGCCTTAATAACCATCACGGTCTAATTAAGGCTTGCATAACACTCAACCCGCAGCTGGATTTAAGGGTCCTTGAACCGCCGAGCTGCTCCAGTCTCTCTCCGAAAGTGCCAGTAGCGGCACCACCTCGCAGAGCCGAGCGAGGCATGGTGAAACAGGGGGTACTAAGCATAGCTATGAGGCGCGGTTGAATCATGGCGTAAAAAGATGGTTTCTGAGGTGGACAATGCTTGTCATGATGGGAAAGAATGGTTTGATATGATTTAATGAGGCTTGACCATGGCTTTTTGTTTCATGATTGATTTTTGGATTGATAGCATTAGATAGCATTGGTGGATGACTGTCAGACTGATTCTTATAAACTGTAATGGGTTAGCAACCATCATTGATCACGACTAGTGCTTGCCAGCTTTCGGGTATAGCATGGTCATCCACCAAAACTGCAAGGAATCATTATATAGACTGGTTGCGTAAATAGCTTCTCAAAAGTAACTGAATGACTATCCCTGATAGTTCAAAAACATAGCTATTGACCCTAGCTCCTATGGAAGCATGAAAGGACAACCAACGGTGGTCAATTCTTGACCAAAGAGATACAGTTCTCCAATTCATCACTAGTACAAACCACAAGTATCAACCAGCACGATCAGCCACTGTGGTCATCAACATAATTGTCAATCCATTATTAAAAATTATCAAGCAGTACTATCATCGATTATCCACCATCATAACCATCATTAAGCAGGAACTATCGACAACTCCTTGGCTTCCCCCAAATATCAACCAATTGTCACCCCATCATTCACCATTACTATCCAAAATATCATCAACCACTATAATCAGTCTATAGCATCATCAACCACAAGTATTAACCAGCATTATCAACCACCATGACCTCCAATTCCTTGCCTTCCTTGCCATCCACCGACCCTTCCCCTCCAACCCACCCGGGGGTGCCACGGCTTCGCGCGGCGCCGTCTCCGCGCGCCTTGTCCTTCAGCACTTTGACGAAGGTGCGTCGCAAGCGCCACAGCTGCCGTACCTCCTTGAGGCTTAGGCACCTCGGTGAAACCACCGGTGGGGCCACCGTTGGGGCCACCAACATGGGAAGGGTTGGCTGATCGTGCCATGGGTGTGCCATGGCTAGGTTGCTGATTGGTTTATAGATGCTGATTGATGGTTGATTGTGATTAGTTGGTTGGAATTGACGATCGATTGGTTGGTCAATGTGGTTGGTCGATGGTCAGTTCATGCCTGATTGATGGTTTCAGATTGATGGTGGATTGATGGTGGATTGATGGTGGATTGAATGGTTGTTAGTTAGTGGTTGATTGATAGCAATGAATAACAAAGAATGCTGAACACTGAACAACAATTAATTCAAAAATGGCTGGTGGATTGTTTCTTGTTGATGTTACATTTGCTTTCCGCTTCTACCCGACCAATGAAGGTGATTGTTGACATCACCAACCAACAACGTGACAGCTTGTGATGCTGATGGCTGGTAAGCTGCTCGGGGTTGTTGGTTCTATGACGGCACCAAAGGTATCAGGAACACGTACCAACCATTCAGCACAGGTATTGACCACCATTGAGCCTTAGATAACCAGCAATACCAAGGCTCCTTTAAATAAATAGTTGGATTTGACATGAGCCTTGTTTGGTTACAAGTACCATAATGCTCCCCGGCTGCAAACAGCCCCAAATGGTGTTGTGCCATGGCTGCGCCCGAAAGAATGGAATGATACAAGCCACCAAAAAGGTCGCATTCATACACTGAGATGTCGAGAGAGCAATTGTATGAGTAAATTTAGGATCTCCAGAAATGCCAAACACCAATACTCACCACGTGTATGTAATTTGTGTGCGCAAACGAACTCATGTTGAAAGAGTTTTGAAAGTACACAGCTCGGACAAGACACCACTAACCGTCATCAAACAGAATCAAACCTTTGTGTATGTTGGTTGGAAGCCCCTGCAGCATAGGTTGTCTCAGGGATCAACCCCCATCGCATTTGTAAAAAAAATTGGCCGCGGTTCAGATTTCCAAGGCAAGTTGCATCAAGATCGTGTAGACCAAGCCCTCATCTTTCAAGACTTTAGGGCCTCGAGGCGACCATGGCAAACCAATTGTGGCATCAAATGTAGGACCTTTGGAGTTGGAATTAACACCTTCACAGCAACATGAAGACACGCAACCTTCTTGACGAGAAGCGTGAACATATCATTAATATTAATCAATCATCATTGACCATCACTAGCAGCCAATCTCAATCATCATTATGGATCATTATCAACCATTATCAACCACTATCAAATTAGCCACCATTAGCCATCACTACTATTGCTTACCACTATTAGCTACCATCAGTATATAGCTAACCATCATGACTATTGCTTGTAGTCCTTAGCATGGCAACCACTACCATGATACCATCAGTAGGTGGTTAGTATCACTACCATTATCAGTAATCAATCTTAATCTTAATCATCATTGTTGACCACTAACAACCACCACTAGCTACCGTTGACCATCAACCATTCTTAGCTACCATTTACCATTATCATTTGATAGTTAAGCCATTAATGATTGATTGATGAATGACACTAATGATGACCTACTGGACAAGAACTGTAGCTAGTAATTGACACTAGTGATAATGGTTAATAGTAATTAATCAATCATTAATAGCTTAACTATCAAATAGTAATAGTTAATGGTAGCTAATAATGGTTACCCATTGGTCAATTATAAGCCAATCATTGACCATCAACCGTTATTAGCTTCCATTAACCACTATTGCTTGTTGCTTAGCTAATAATCATGAGCTACCATTCACCATCCCTATTACTATTAACTAAGCAATTGCATTAATAAAAAGTAGCATTACTATTAGCAAGGCTTATTGCCATGACTCATTACCATTAAACACTATTGTAGCCAATAATTGACCATCCCTATTACTTGTTGCTTACCCATCCAGAACCCCACAGGCCTGGCGTATCTATGGCTGAAGCTGACATTGATCTTTCAGCCCTGGCTGCGCAGCGGGAAACCAGGGGTAGTATGCCCGGTTGGGGGATGAATGGCACCAGGTAACCATGGCTAGTGATCAGTAAGGATGCCAAGTACCCAGGGAACCTAACGATGAAAAAAGGTGATCATGTTTAGTTACTACTGATGATTTTCTCAAACATACTGGTAAGAAATGGTGATGTGATCACCTGATTGGTAAATGTGATCATGTTCAATTACCAACGATAAAATAGACACCAAGCTTTGAGAACAATAGTCGCTAATGACAATAGGCGATGTGATGTTTAACAATTGATGATTCCCTACTGATGAATGATGACAGGTGACGATGGTTCGTGATGTGTGACAATGACTACTCACACTGGGTCAGGATGGTCAGGGATTAATGATGATGATGCACTAACGATAGGAAAATATGGCTAATGAGTGAACATTGGTGAATGAAGCTCAATGAGCAATGAGTAGTGGATAAAGGTTGATGGCTGGTTGATTGACTTGCTAACATGGCAACAAAATACCATCATAGCTTTGTAAAGAACAGTGGTCGACCATGACAATACCATGGTTGCAACACTCCCAGCCACACCCCGGTGAGAATCAACATGGAATCCCATGCTGCTGGTGCTTCCACCAGTCGACCACCTGATCTGAAGCAAAACGACGGGTGATACGTATACCAATGGAAATTTCCACCATTGTTTGTCGCGTCCATATTACAATTGATGTTTGTTTCATGAATATTGAGCAACAATGGGTCCATGGTTGGGATGCTGTTCAATGGCCACAACTCAGCAACTAGTGAGCCGCGACGGACAACCTATGTGGCCCCGTGCAGCCTCCGCTTGCTGCTCATCTGGAACGGCCTCAGATGTCGCTGGGAAAATGACTGGCAGATTTCGTTACAGCGGTTACAGCAAAACCAACAAATATATAGTGCAGGTAAAGCCAGCAGCAACCAAATAGTGAGCCCAGCAACTAAATGACCAACCAATCACCTCTGATAATGGGATCCTCAAAGTTAAATGATGATAATCATGAGTGAACTGATGCTAACTCCTGGTCTAAAAATGGTTTATACCCATCCGCTGGTTGTATCATGGTTGATTTAAAAGTGCCAAAAAAGAAGTTCCCCTTCCTAAGGAAGTCTCATTCGCGCCAACTGGTAAGGATCCATGGTTTGACAATGGCATGTATCATTAACAAGGGATCCTGAACAACAGGAATGGATTAGAATGGGCCAACCATCAATGGAATAGCAATCATTGATAATCAGAGCACATCTTAACATAAACTCCACTCCACATATGTTAAGATGTGCTCTGATTAGACAAGATGTGCTCTTAAGCAAGAAGTGGTTGACCCATAGTCTTAACCAATCAGAGCACATCTTAACATAATCAGAGAATACCACTTCTGGTCGGCCACTCCACTCCACATTCTACTACAACCTGGCTATTGTATTGTAGTCCCCTATCAAAGTTGTATTGCTAACAGTGTCATCTGATTGAGTGGTCCGAGTACAAGCAACCAAATTTTACCGCCCTGCACCTGCACAGCCAACTCTAATGTCCATCGCAGCAAACAATCTCTCCTGGACTCTTATGACCAACATCTGCCCTGCCTTCGCGGTTGTGTGGCTCACAGGATTGCTGCATGACTGTGCCACAACTGTGAGATAATACCTGGTTTTGAGATGGTCATTGCTAAAATTGGTTACGATTGGCACAGCAAATCATTGTTGTTGATCAATATCACTTTGATTAGCTTCTAGTTGCCAATTTTGTTGTCAATGTCAAGACCATGGAAACCAAATCCAAGGCTGAAAGTCGATCGACATCACATTGGTGCAGCCTTTATCATTGGAACACATGATTCTCCAACAGGCCAAGAAAAAAATCTGAGTGAAACGTGCTTTCAAAGCTGGAGCCAAACGGCCAGGTTCGGGGTCAGAATCCTGTGGCTAGATCTGCTTGTTCCAGCTGAGCTTTTTTGGAAGGAATTCTACTCTATTGCTGACCTCGCATATCACCACGTGCTGTAGTTGAACCACCAATTTTGTTGCTCATACGGAGTGTGAAGAGGTCAAGCGCAACCTTTCAATGTTCACCACCGTCCGCCAAAGTTCGCAGAAGAACATCCTGGTTTGCCTTTCGTTATTTGCAAGATTGATCTCATATCATGATTAATTCCGAAATATCATATGTATCACAGCAACTGTGCAATGAATGACTGTAAAATATCATCAGTATTATGTGTACAACCCCCAATGATCATACTCCCACATACGAATAAGTCCGGCTCAAAGCTCTCGATGTTCGTCTACCCAAAAGGATCTACCATTGCTGTGGTGGTGAAAACCAGGGGTGCAAGATGACTTTTATCTTACTTGCTGCTGGACTAGAAAGCTTTGATTCGGCCGGCTGACTCCAAGTACTAATGAATAACCTATTCGAGAATAGCTAAACACAAGTTCTGCATCATCATCCAACTATACCACTTTTATATCCACTGCAGTTCTAAGTCGCACCAATATCCGGTTCTAAAGAGCCAAATCCCAACTTTTCATGAGGCGAACAGCTGCATAGTCCCCTTGGGCCACCAACTCACCGCTGCGCCGCTCCGTTTTCTCCCTGCCACAGCTCCAACTGTCGCCTTAAGCTGCGCAGAGCGTTTCAGGGCACCTGCCAAACCTCGCAAGGCACTGCTGTTTCCTTGGGTTTCCCAAGAACGCACCATCGGAATCCATAGGATTTGTTGGAAATGGATGTTTTGCATTGTTTTCCCCCACAGGATTTTGTTGGAAATTTGGATTTTTGGAAATGGTTGGAAATTCGGATTTTTCCGGTTCCATTTCTGGAGAGTCCATGTTGGCAATCAACTTTAGCCCATGGCTTTAAGTTTTAGGTGGTAACCCTGGAAAGCTGATCACTACGCACACCCAGTAGTCCAAAACATCAATAAGTGCTCTGAGCCTAGCTTTCGGTACTGGGTAACCTGGACTGTTGGCAGTGACAGTTTCACTAATATCCGCGATCATTGATTGGATTTCAGTCCCTTGACTGGGTAGAAGCTAAAACTCAAACCGGACAGCCTGTGGTCTGCAGTCACCCACGGCTAAGAATACCACTAAGAAATATTGGTGTATGCTTAATCAGTGTTAATCAGCAACAAATTGTTGGTCAACTGGGCTATCGACCTATAGCTAAGTGAACCTAGTAATGATTGAGTTAACCAACGGCTTGATCAACTGTAGTAGCTCAGTAGCTCCCACTATACTTGTTGGTTGACTCGGCTGTTGCCCAACAGCGTCTGGTTCTTCAACATCACAGGGAAGCCGGGCTGTAGTGGAGTGGAGGATCACAGCCGTGAGTCAAATGCTTCAAGGAGGAACTTTGGTAACCCTGGCAGCACTTGCTGGTCAACCATGTTCAAACGGCTGCTAAACCATGGCAAAACTCACCATTGTGAAACTGCTCCATGCAAAAACTGCTGGCTAACGACCGTATAGCTGTCAAAAATAATGGTTAAGTCATCAGAATGCATAATGTCTTGGAATGGTTTACAACCGCCCATACTTCTTAATAATGTGGCCAATGTATTAGAATTGGTGAATCAAGGTTCCTCAGAGGGGGGAGATCACCAAGTCTACCTGTCTATCACCAACTCCCGTGTCCGCTAAAAACATTGCTCAACGCCTCCCCAAACAAATTAACGACCCCAACTTCCAGGGCACGGACCTCGAACGTGCTGAAGCCTGGAAGAAAGGTCTTGTTTCGCCAATCTGCTCCTCCTTTTCTTCAGCCTGGGGCATGGTTGGACACACCGGAGGGTTCAGCTGATGCTGGCGCTACTTTGGGGGATGGTGAAGTCATCCATGATGATTTTCGTGCAAAATCACTTACCAAACTGGTGAAGAAGTTACCTGAATCACTTCCAAGCTGGCTTTGAAGTCCGAAGGGGGCTGTGGACTTCAGTCATGTGTTTCAACAACTGCGCAGATGCAAGAAATCGACATCTGCTATTCACATGGGCCAACCCCAGCAGCAGCCGGAACTCCATTTGATCAATCGATCTCGAGCACGTTGGCTGAGCAGTGTGAAACGTAAACGTGAAGAATCAGAATCGACATCTTTTTCCAGCATGGCCGTTTCAGGGAGTGCTTGGGGAAATCAATGGTTTTCCAATGGTTTTTCTATATGTTCCCCTACAGTATCCTCCAAACCTCAAATCACCAGCATTTTTCGTTGAAGCTGTAGCAGGGCCCATGGCTCCACAGAAACGCACACGCCACGTGGCGATCATTTCGCGGAGCGCGCAGGCGATGTGGGCGACGCATCCGCAGGCTCCTCGTCGCGCAGAGCGAAGTCCCAGAGGCGCCTCGGTGGCATCTTTCCCCCTGTGGAGTCAGTTGAGATGACTTCGGATTGGGAGGACTAGTGCAGATGTTGACTTCAGAAATTGTGAAGTCTTACTCCAAATGACTAGAGTCTTCACATCTTCGCGATGGTTAGACTGGTTAGCAGAACAGTAATTACCTATAGATCTTAGAATAGCACAATTGCGTCCCAATAATGGTTGATCAGTTTGTCTGCGAGAAGCATGACATGCGAGGTGGCAAGAACCTGTCGTCCTAAGTCAAACAAGGCACTCCAGGTTGAAGTCACCAAACTGAACGCCGGCCCATTCATGCAGATAGACTGTGTTGCCGCTGGCAATCGCCAAGAGGTCTGCATTCCACGCTATCGAGTACACTTTGCCCGGCATCTGCAGGATCTTGACCACGACGAAATCCTTTCAGCTCATCGTCAACTGTCGCAGCATTGCCTTCTCCCACGCCACCACATCAATCACATGAACAGTTCATTGGTTTACCGCAATGCCCAGTCAAGCACTATGCTTGTCCATTTAATTACCTTTGCGAGTCGTCCAAATTCTGGCATTGCCTCATTTTGATCCAACGAGCGATCCACCAATATTCATTATCTCCCATGCAGAATCAGAACTAAAGCTCCAACAGTATTGCACTGAAAATCTGACGTGCGATAGTTTACAACACTCCAAAGCTGCTACATCGGCCACATCACAGTGAACATTCAGGCCCAACCACGGAAGACGTGAATCACCTGGCTCAGCCTACGGTCTGTTCCTACCTTTAGCCATCAAATCTTGCATCAAGGTGCAGCAAACCTGCTGCGCCGGCACCCAAGTCCTGCGCTGCGTCGTAAATGCGAACCATTTTGTCGTTGCCACCAGTGGCCAACAACTGTGATGACCACGACATCGACCAGATCTCATCCGATGCATCCTCCAAGGTCTTGATCAACTCGAACTCCTGGAGACTGGCAAATTGTCTTTATTTGTGGCCTACTTGGTGTGACTCCATGCCATGTGCTTAGACTTTCCTGGATCAAACCACCAGTCACTGGCCACTTCTCTATACTTTCGCAAACGGCTCCAACAAATTCCCAGCTTACCTGTGCAGGAAAGGCATGCCTTCGATGTGTTCAATTTTGCCATGCTGTTTTTTCAACATAGGTCTCTTAGCCCAAGCTCCAACCCCGTCCTTGGAGGAGTCATATATCCGAACCTTGCAATACAGAATCAACAATGTCAAAGCGCGTCAGGCTTTGACATGTGTTGACACCACCCACACACACACACACAAACAAATAAATAAATGAATAAATAAATAGATTAATAAATAAATAAATTGATAAACAAACAAACAAACAAACAAACAAACAAACAAACAAACAAACAAACAAACAAACAAACAAACAAACAAACAAACAAACAAACAAAATCAAACAAAATCAAACAAAATCAAACAAAATCAAACAAAATCAAACAAAATCAAACAAACAAACAAACAAACAAACAAACAAACAAACAAACAAACAAACAAACAAACAAACAAACAAACAAAGTTGGTCGCAAATCACAGATCCGAACCTTAGAGTCGGCACCACCAGCTGCAAGAAGCTGATTCTTGGACCAAGGGATTGACCAAATTGGTGACTCTGCATGTTCCAAAGTCTTCACCAATTGGAAGTCCTGTGAGCTGCGAGTGGTTGCGTCAAATTGAACCAAAGACCCTGCTGGGTTCGATCCTGGAGGAATTCTCAAATTTGCAGGGAACGAAATCCAGCGAAGGCCAGGAGAGGGAAAGGACATGGAACATGAGGGGTTTGCTGTGGGGGCAAAAGACAGGGGCGTTTTGAATGAGTTGCTGTGTTTCTTTTCCTGTGCGGGGCAAGGGGCTGCGAGGAAGTTCGGTTGGTGAGTTCTCCTGACTCAGGTGATGCAGCTGTGTTGCGGGTAGAGTGAGGGTTCCTTGGCGTACCTTGGCATGTAGGCAGATTGGAGGTCGCGTGGGCGAGGCAATCGTAGAGTGTTCAGAGTCCTCAGGTCAAGCAAGCAAAGGAATTTGACCTCAAACATTAGCGAGGTGAGGCACGCGATCCAGTAATCACTCTGAACGGATTGGGTGAGTTGAAAGTGAGGGGCGGTGTTGAATCAATGTTGGCATTGAATGATTGGAGTTCAGGATAGTTTGGGGAGGCTTAGTTTGGAAGTAGCTCATCACATCAATACTTCTTGCAAAATGCAGTTAGAAGGAATGGCGAGGTGTTGCGAGTGGGAAGAATGGAGAAAACATGTGGCTCCACTTGTTAGCGTCAAACTGAACTCTGTCCAATTGACTGAAGCGAGCAGAAGTGCCAAGGACGAACCAAAGGATCGGCTCACCCTTGTAATCCCGAGATGCCGACGGCCCCATGCTAGGCAGGTTAGGACATGTTGGGGCACCATGACTTCGCATTCATTTCTCTGCAATACAGCAAGGGCTGATAACCCTTATCGGCTACGAAACAGGTAGGACAAGTAGGGAATCGATGCAGGGAGGGTTGATACCCCACGGTCACCACATTCTCGTTGTTGTGGTACGCCCTTCCCCGGGCCTTTTTGACCACCTGGTCAAGCCTGCCGCCCAGGACCCCCTCATCAATCTTGCAACACACGTATGCTGCGTGAGTTTCTTTCCTTCCCGAACTCACCCCGAGTCCTGAGATGCATCGTAGATGCGGACCATTTTGTCGTAGCCGCCGGTCGCCAGCAGCTGGGCTGACCACGAGACGCAATAAATGGCCCCAGAAGCATCCTCCAAGATCTTAACCACACCAAACTCCTGCAGAATGGCCGTTGCTCGCATCAGGTGCAGGTGCATGCCAGCTTGCGAGGCTCGCTTGACACATCGGATTTGGAACTGCCCAAGGTTTGAGGGATAGCAGCCATGCTGACAAAGAAAACAAACAACATAGAGAAACAAAATTCATTGATTACCTAGCAAAATGTGGTTTGAAAGCGTTGGGCTAAGCCGCTCTCCACCACCAGGAGAATCTCCTTAAAGTTTCAGCCCAGTGCCCACATGCAACCGATGTTCAAGACGGTTCAAGTTCTTGCGATCTTCCGTGTGGTTCGGATGTTGACGCATGATTCAGATTGTTTTAAGAACATACTATGGTCGAGACTTCGATCTAAACAAAGTCGGTCTTCAAGGCTGATCTCGGATTTGTTGTTTTTTGCTACCAATTGATGTGACGAGTTTATGTGACCAGCATTGAAGCGAAAACCCTCAATTCCTGGGAAGTTGAACATTTGACCTGGGCAGTCCCTAACACCGGTTGCAAGAATAAATCAACCCACGTGAGATCCCCAACAGCAAGCCCATCTCTCACAATGAGAAACTTTTTCACGCCGTTGTGAAAATTATTGTTGATAATATTACTACTACTACTACTACTACTACTACTACTACTACTACTACTACTACTACTACTACTACTACTACTACTACTACTACTACTACTACTACTAGAATCGTTGCGACTATAATGTTTTGTAAATTACAAATGTTACCTCTGGCTGTTGTTTTGTGATTCTATGTTTAATATTAATGGTGGATTGTGTGGATAGTTTTGCCCAAAAATTGTTCGATTTTTTTGGCGGAATTGTTTTTACGCAGAAATTTTACGCGTAACTTTGGCGCACAAGTTTTACGCACAATTTTGCGCAAAAATTTGCCGTACAGTAAACTAAAACAACATGATTCAACATGATGAATATAACAAATAAAAATCAATATATCAAAACACAAAATATATATATATATATATGTAAATATATTCAACATTATCATCATGCTTACAAAAAATCAATTATGATTGGAAAATATTCATACTATCAAAATTAAAAAAATTACACACCAGCACTATTCTTATTTCTACTATTGCCAGTACTGCTAGTACTGCTACTACTACTACTACTACTACTACTACTATTACTACTACTACTACTACTACTACTACTACTACTACTACTACTACTACTATTATTGCAACTACTACAACAACAACTACTACTACTATTATTATTACTACTACTACTACTACTATTATTACTACTACTACTACTGCTACTACTACTACTATTACTATTATTACCACCATTATTACTACTACTAAAACTATTATTGTTTCTCTTACTGCTTTTATTTATGTCACTTCTTTATTACTACTACTACTACTAATAATAATACTACTACTACTATTATTACTACTATTACTACCATTACTAATGGTATTGATATTGCTACTACTATTGTTATCCTATTGCTACTTTTATTATTGCTATGATTATTAATATTAATATTGCTACTGCTATGCTTATTATTACTACCACTATTACAATTATTCTTATTACCATTATTACTATTATTAATAATAGTAATACTATTACTAATTCTTTTTTTTATTACAAGACCAACAACAACTATTGTTATTACAACGACAATTAATATTACTAATACTACTAATATTTTTACTATTGTGATTATTACTACTACTGGTATTAATATTTTTTGTTATTATTATTTCCACTATGATTATTATTCTTATTCCTAATATTTTAATATTGTTATTGTAATTAAAACAACAATTATTGCTATTACCAGCACAACTATTATTATTACTACTACTACTATTATTACTATTATTACTACGATTCCTACTATTGCAATTGTTATTACAACTATTATTACAAAAATTATTACTATCACTATTATTATCACTTTTATTTTTATTACTACTATTATTACTACTACTATTACCACTAGTGTTATTATTATTATTACTACTACTACTATTATTACTACTACTACTTTTACCACAATTACTACTAATATTAATATTAGTATTATTATTACAACACCAAATACTATTATTATTTTTATTACTATTATTAAAACACTTATTACTACTACTATTATTATTACTATTGCAACAACAATTACTAATGTTGCTATTACTATTTTTTTTTTTTCCCAGCCCTACCTTGCTTCGACGGACTTGTCAAAAACGAAGCAAAGCGTTGGCGTAGCCAAGCGCTAGAACAATCTTTGCATGGCTGCGTTGTAAATAAAAACATCTTCTGCAGGATCCTCTACATAATTATGACGTTGAAATTTTGTTTCGTAAACGTATTTTTTTGTGTAATGCAGCCAATTTTGTCTGGGCCGGCCGCATCTCTTTTTGCCATACTTCACTCTGGAAGCACTGTTGGGTTGGAATGATATCTGACGAAGTGGATCGCTATCATGTGCACGGATAATATGACCCAACAGATTAGCCCTCCTTTCGTTGTAATATTCACTGAAAAATTTCATACGCCGCTGGTCATTCGGGAAGGCAATCAGAGATGCTTTCTGTATCACAGCCCTGTTTGTATTTGCTCTATCAACAAAAGTTGGCGCCAGCCCGAGGATTTTCCTCAGGCTATTATTGCTAGCACTACTATCATTCTTATTATTATTACTCTTATTTTTATCTTTCTACTACCGCTATTATTGCTAGTACTACTACTACTACTACTTGTATTACTACTACTACTACTACTACTACTATTACTACTACTACTACTACTACTACTACTACTACTACTACTACTACTACTACTACTACTACTACTACTATTACGACTATTATTACGCCTTTTTTCTTTATTATTACTACTATTATTACCATTACTACTACTACCACTGCTATCACTATTGCTACTATTACTCTCACTATTCCTTCGGTTATTACTACTACTACTACTACTACTACTACTACTACTACTACTACTACTACTACTACGACTACTACTACTACTACTACTATGACTACTAGTATTACTACTACTACTACTACTACTACTACTAGTACTACTACTACTACTACTACTACTACTACTACTACTACGACTACTACTACTACTACTACTATGACTACTAGTATTACAACTACTACTACTACTACTATTACTTCTGCTACTACAATTATTACAACAGCACCTACTATTATTATTTTTCTTATTACTACTATTACTACTACTATTATTAATATTGCAAGTACTACTACTACTACTACTACTACTACTACTACTACTACTACTACTACTACTACAACTACCTACCACTCCAACAACAATTGCAACAACAATTATTACGACTACGATTATTATTGCTATCACGGTATGACGATTATTATTATTATTACTATTATTACTACTACTACTACTACTACTTTTACTACTACTACTACTACTACTACTACTACTACTACTACTACTACTACTACTACTACTACTACTACTACTACTACCAT
>VSDK01000925.1:39833-49833 GCA_009767595.1 Symbiodinium kawagutii | reverse complement strand
ACTGCAAAGCGCACACTCTCCACACAACAGCTCGAAGGCACCAGCAGCGTGGCTTCAGACCACAGTCGTCACAACACTAGCATCACCCAGCACCCTGGCTCTACAAAGCAAATGCGGCTTCCGGAACAGCAACCTAGACACCAGCACCTAGCTCCCAATAGCATTATTGGACGGGATAACCCAAAATGCCAAAGCATTCTAATAGCATCAATGGGAGGACGGACTTGGATACAGTAGAAGTTGAATGAGTGAAAGCAAAGGAACAGCGAATGATGAAGAGCAAAGCACCAGCACAAGAAAAAACGGCACAACGAAAACACCAGGCAAATTACACAAGCAGCAACAAAATCATCAGCATGACAAAGTAACAAAACACTAGCGCAACAAAACACTCCGTACAAAATCCCCTGAATAACAAAAACACCAACCAAAATCACCAACACGACAAAAACACCGCACAAAAAAACGCAACCACCTGGACAAAATCACCAGCAAAAGAAAAACACCACACAAGAAGACAAGCACAACAAAAAAAACTACAAAACACAAGAAGAACAAAAACACCGAACGAAAACACCAGCACACACCAAAAAAACAGCAAAAATGACCAAGACACAAACACAAAGAACACCAGCCTACAAAGTCACCAGCGCAACGAAATCAGCAGAACAACAGCAGTACAAACACACTCGCCCCACCAAAAAAAGACAAAAACACCAGCGGAAGAAAACACCAGCACAACAAAAACACCAAAAGAAGAAAAACACCTGCAGAACAAAAAGCCCCGCAAACAAAAAAACAGCACGCAAAAGCATCAGCGCGCAAAAACACCAGCACAACCGAAACACCAGCGCGCACAAGCACCAGCACAACAAAACAAACAAACAAGAAAACAAACAAACAAACAAACAAACAAACAAACAAGCAAACAAACAAACAAACAAACAAACAAACAAACAAGCAAGCAAGCAAGCAAGCAAACAAACAAACCCGAAACATTGCCAAAACCCAACCCATCAAGCAAAAGCTGTGAAGGCAGTGTGAACCATTGGCGATCCAAAGGAGCTGATGATCTTTGGTTTCTGGGGACTGTTTTGAACCAGGAACCTCTTTCGCTACTTGTGATGGTTCTGAACATGACTTTGAGCGCAACATAATATGACAGGTATAACGCCAAAATGGCTTGAAGGACATGGAATAACGGACTGTATTTGAAGGATGTGTATCTTTTTGAAACAAAAAAAGGCATGGGCTGAAGGAATTGCTTCAAATGTGAGACTTGGAGAACAAAATAGGATGGGCGCCAAACACGGGTTCTAGTGCCCACAAGGAGACGCAATCAGACCTATTGTGGAGCCGACCTTGGCTCAACATGACCCAGCACTTTGAGCACCCGTAGCATGTACAGAACATCTTCATCAAGATCACATGAGGTCAACAACGCCCACAAACGTTTGCAAACTGCGGCGA
Organism: Symbiodinium kawagutii; assembly: GCA_009767595.1. Lineage (NCBI taxonomy): Eukaryota > Dinophyceae > Suessiales > Symbiodiniaceae > Symbiodinium > Symbiodinium kawagutii. Next base: position 48,363 of record VSDK01000925.1, on the reverse strand, counting down.
CGCAATGTAATGCAACTCACCTCATACAGCCCATGCCTTAAGATCAGCTCCATCTCATTCCTCTCCCCAACAAGACTTCCGAAGGTAAAATGACACTTCTGTGCACATCTATCAATGCACTTGCCAATCAGTTTGTTAAATCGTTGGAACCGCTTGCAGAAGCAGGTTGCTGCTGATTTTGCCCAAATGACAACAATGCAGGCGATCAGCTCAATCTTCAAACCCCGCCAGGGCTTCTAGATATGAATCTAACGATGTCAGTGAACAGCACTGGGAACAAATTTCACTTTAGTACCATAACGGACCGGCAGCGACACTCCGGAGCGGTGTCCTTCACCGCATACTTTAGCATAATTGCTTCCGCCATCTCTGGCTCTCGACAGGTCCGAAGCTTGCTGGCCACCACGTGGGCTGATCGCTGAATCGAAGCGGCACCACTGAAGTCCTCACTCACGGCAATCTGACAAAATGCAGTGCACTTGGAAGCCTCACAAATAAACAGAAGGCAATAAACAAATAGCCAGCAACCTCATCATATTTATTTTTTGAGTGAATAAAGACGAAGAAAAGGCATAGCTGCCCAGGCAGGCTGGCTGATTTTGATAGAGACGGTAGAGCTGGAGGAAGCGCTGTGGGATCATACACCCAAGCACCACAGAGCCGTTCAAACCAAATTCTGCACCCCAAGACAGCCGAAAAGACTTTAACATCCGAATCAGGCAAAAGATTCCAAAACACCCGCCAAAGCCTGACAACCCTTACAGCCCAACGTCGTCTTGACTCTCGACGCATGCTGGCAATGATCAAACATGCCCCATATAGATGAGTGAGGATGCTCTATCTTTGCAGAAGTGGCGAAGCACTGTTGGCAACGCGTTGTATCTCCCAAGTATTCATGGCCTCAACCTGCAAGGGGATACTTGCTGGATCCTCCAAAAGACAACACAGGGGCATGACATAGCTTCGAACATCTGCATGAGCGTAACATTCCCGTCAACAACCAACTACCCAACACTGCCGCCAAAATTCAAGACACTGATTGTATCATGCCTACCCAACGGCCCAAAATTGCCAAAATGGCCCAACGTAAACCCAAAATAGCCCACAGCACCTGCATGCATTCCAAAAGGACGGAGGGAACAGACATGACATGACCGACCAAGGACTCTACTTGGCAGCAGCTGACCTGCCTGAAATCTGAAATCTGTGAAGCCTCAGTTTGACATCAACATGAATGAGCAAACGTAACCCCAACACATCCATCCAAATTGCAAATACTGGGCGCATCTGGGCGCGATCTGGATTCCGCTCAACATGAAGCATAGGATGTAACACAGCCGATGTATGATGTCCCAACATGACCCCTACGCATACCCATCCAAACCCAAATGCTACCTGGATCCAGAAGCCCCATGGGCCGACATAGGCCCAATAGCTCGAAGGCCCGACAATGAGCTGCGGGTATTGATAAATATTTTCCCTAAACAAAGCTAAGCATGAGTTCCACTTTCATCATTCATCCACTTCCCAAACCTTCTCCCACTTTGAGAACTTCACTTCAACTCATGGCTGACTTTCATTGAGATCCATGTGTCAGGAGGATCTCCTGAAGCGCTTGACGACTGATCGCTGCGTGAAGAAACGCATCGTCGTCCCCATGATGTTTCCCAATGGCCAACTGCACCCAGTGCTCCAATTGCTGCCATGATCGAACGCAGAAGTCCTCCATAGCCTGGCAGATTCGAATCTTCTTGTCATACCCTCCGGCGGCAAAGTGGTTTCCAGAGGGAGCAATGGTCAGGATAGCTTCAGAAGATTGCTTCAGGGTCTGGACCAATTGAAAATCCTCACAGCGGCTCTCAAGGCTCTGACCCTGTTCACAACATGTTCCATGATCTTTTCCAAGAAGGTCACGCTATTTCAATCGGACTCTGAAAGAGGCCAAAGAAAGCTAAACTATGCAACTGCACAGAAAATTTCCAAAGCTGAGCGTGAAAACATTATCGACCACGTTTGAATGTCAGCACATCATGATGCAGATCAACAGAGCAGGGCTAACCCGGCCACGTGAGGGTGGCCTGTGGGCAGAGTCCTGGGCGCAGTGGTAGATCCTTACTTTGCAATCAGTTCCACCAGCAGCCATGAGGCGACCCAAGAAGGCCACGGCAGAGATCCTGTTGGAAGCTTCTTCTAAGGTTTTCACCAGGCCGAAGTCCTGGCTGGAAAAGGAGTCAAGAATGGTGAAGGTCTGCAAATGCACGTGCTCAGTGGATGGAGAGTCCAAAGCTGTTTGAAACTCAGAAGGACAATTGGAAATCAACTCTGGCAGCTGATCGGATCAGGAAATGAAACCAAAAAATGAATCACAGTGCTGTACCAGAACAAAAAGTGATGCAAGTCAATGCCTGCATGTTGCTTTCCCTATCTTCTGATTTCCCCTTGCACCGGATCCCTGCCCTTGGAGCTTGGAAGTCCTGTGTGGCATCATAGACCCGAACCTTTGCGTCGTCACAACCGGCTGCTAGGAGCTGCAGCTCTGGCGACCACGCGACGGATCTGACCCAGTCGGAGGCCTCGTCCAAGGTGTGGAGCAAAGCTAATTCCTTCAGATGGACAATTCGCAAACAAAATTAACTCAAGCAATTCATGAATTCGTCCAATGGGGTATCCCAAACATATTTTGGCGTCACTGCTACGTGAGTCCGGTCAAACATCGCCGAACCGCATGGCTCTCACAGTCTCCGCAAAAAGGAGCAACTTTTTTCCGCTGTTTAAATCTATAACCGAAAAAACCGGACTAGCATTTTCAACACAATTATGATTGCACAAGCAGCGATGGACAAGACCAAACCCGCTGAGAACAATGGGCCTGTTGGACACCAAGCACTCACGGTACAAGCCTGCTTGTCCCAAAACTTTGGAAAAATTTGAAACAACAGCTAAAAGCTTCACATCTGTCCTGTGCAATGACGCTTTTCATGGAAACTGCCATAGTTTGGTGTAAGAGGTTTTGGGCTACCACTTTCGACGGACAGCCCCAAGTAGGGGAGACCCCTTCGACCACTTTGTCAAATGAAGTAGCTGTTGAACCTTCAGAGATTCTGCCATGAATTTTTGTCATGTCTGTGGCTTCAAACTTCAATTTCCTGCTCCTGAGCCCCAGCTTCGGCGCAAGTCCTGGCACGAGTCATAGATGCAAACTTTGCCGTCGTTGCTTCCAGCTGCCAAGAACTGGCCAGCCCACGCCACCGAACGAACCAAGCCCGCTAAGGTGGCGTGCAACGCGAAGTCCTGCCAACTCACAGACTGTAAACCAACCGAAACACGCCTTTTACACAAGAGGCTACCAAAGCGATAGTACTCAACCTGTGTCCTTGGTTTATGATAAAACTTGCCGCTGACCTGACACTTGATAGCGAAATGTTTGGGTGCCTAGAAGATCCTAGAAGCTTTCTTGATGCGCCTGCGTGTCTCTTTTTGGATATGTGTTGCCAGGCTGCGTGCTGTAGGACATCTTTACCAAACGGTCCCACCAAACGCTTCCTTGCAGGGGTGTCGGTATACATCGTATCTGGAATGGATGATAGCAAAGCGGCTCTGAATAGGTATCGTTTCACTTGTGAGGCGGTTTTCTTCTTCCGCCACGTGTGTCAGGCTGCAGTTCAGTGGCGCCAATGCGAAATCAGTGAAGCAATCATGCAATGGACCCGCGGGTAGCAAGGAGTACTTGCACGAAATTTGAAAACAATGAACATACCTGCGAATTCTTGGGGCCCACATTTTGGTCCGGTCAGTTTTTTCACAGATGTCCGACCATTTGTTCCCAATTTGTCCAGTTCACCCAAAAAATGCCCAATTTGAAACTAGACGACGGTTGGCCTGAGAGCGAGAAAGGCAATGTTATAGCAGTCTCCAATAAACTCAGGAATAACAGAAAGACATTGATTTAGATATACATTGATGCAAGGATACATTGGAAATACATTGAAATGATGAAAGCGACGACGATGACGATGACGATGACGATGACGATGACGATGACGATGACGATGACGATGACGATGACGATGACGATGACGATGACGATGACGATGACGATGACGATGACGATGACGATGACGATGACGATGACGATGACGATGACGATGACGATGACGATGACGATGACGATGACGACGACGACGACGCCGACGACGACGACGACGATGATGATGATGATGATTGATGCAGAAAAAGAAGTCATTGGACAACAACTTTCAATGATACTTTCCAACTTTATCAGCCAGAAAACACTGTTACCATCATGTTCTGAATCACATGCATCGCAATATTCTGTTCCTAACATGTACACCTTGACTGCAACATTCCAAACGCAAGTCAGGAGCGCTCCATCCCTAGCGCACGATGTTATTTGCAATGAATGCATTCATACTGAAAAAGGCATCAATTTCTGGAAAAAATTTTTGCATGGGGCATCCAGTTTCTATTGAAGTTTTCAACTACAGCAGCCAAAAAAAACTTGTCCCAACATGCCTTGAATTTCCACAGCGCATCAAATTTCCACGAAAAATGTTCACATGCATCAGCCCAAAAAGACTTGTACCAAGATGCCTTGAATTTTCCACAGCACATCAAATTTCTACGAAAATGTTCACATATATCAGCCCAAAAAGACTTGTACCAAGATGCCTTGAATTTTTCGCAGCACATCACTTTCCAATGGAAATTTCCGCAAATATCAGCTCAAAATACTTGTACCAAGACGCCTTGGTTTTTCAACCTCACATGATATTTCAAAAATATTTGTCATATATTTCAGCCGAAAAGACTTGTACCAAGATGCCTTGAATTTTCCACAGCACATCACTTTTCTATGGAAATTTCTTCATATGTCAGGACTTGTACCAAGATGGGCTGAATTTCCCATAGCGCATCAAATTTCTGCGAAACTGTTCACATATATCAGCCCAAAAAGACTTGCACCAAGATGCCCTGAATTTTCCACAGCACATCACTTGCCTATGGAAACTTCCACATATATCAGCTCAAAAGACTTGTACCAAGATGCCTTGAATTTTCCACAGCGCATCAAATTTCCACGAAAAATGTTCACATGCATCAGCCCAGACTTGTACCAAGATGCCTTGAATTTTCCACAGCACATCAAATTTCTACGAAAATCACATATATCAGCCCACAACGTACCACAGCAAAACCTACCACAGCAAAACGCACCAGAGCAAAACGTACCACTGCAAAACGTACCGCAGCAAAACGTGTCACTGCAAAATATACTGCAGCAAAACGTACCAAGATTAAACGCACCAAGGCAAAACGTACAACGCACCACAGAGCAAAACATACCGCAGCAAAACGTACCACAGCAAAACGTACCAGAGCAAAACGTACCACGAGCAAAACGTACCACAGCAAAACCACCGCAAAACGTACCAGGATCAAACGTACCACCGCAAAACGTACCAAGATCAAACATACCAAGGCAAGACGCACAATGTACCACAGCAAAACGTACCAGCGCAAAACGTACCAAGATCACACGTACCCAGGCAAAACGTATATAACGTACCACAGCAAAACCTACCAAGACACAACGTACCAGAACGAAATTGACAACGTACCACAGAGCAAACGTACCAGGCCTAAACGCACCACAGCAAAACGCACCATAGCAAAACCTACCAAGGTCAAACGTACCAGAGCTAAACGTACCACAGCAAAACGTACCACAGCAAAACGCACCAAGGCAAAACGCACCATGGCAAAACGTACCAGAGCAAAACGCGCCAAGAGGAAAACATACACTGCACCACACAGCAAAACGTACCAGGCAAAAACGCACCAGAGCAAAACGTACACAGCAAAACGTACCACAGTCAAACGTACCATAGCAATACGTACCAAGAGCAAAACGTACCACAGCCAAACCACCGCAAAACGTACCAGGATCAAACGTGCCACCGCAAAACGCACCAAGATCAGACGTACCAAGGCAAGACGCACAATGTACCACTGCAAAATGTACCACCGCAAAACATACCAAGATCACACGTACCCAGGCAAAACGTATACAATGTACCACAGCAAAACGTACCACCGCAAAACGTACCAAGGCAAAACGCACCATGGCAAAACGTACCAGAGCAAAACGCGCCAAGAGGAAAACGTACACTGCACCACACAGCAAAACGTACCAGGCAAAAACGCACCAGAACAAAACGTACACAGCAAAAGGTACCACAGCAAAACGTACCAGAGCAATACGTACCAAGATCAAACGTACCACAGCAAAACGTACCAAGACACAACGTACCACAGCAAACAGTACCACAGCAAAACGCACCAAAGCAAAACGGACCAAGGCAAAACGCACAACGCACCACAGAGCAAAACGTACCACCGCAAAAGTACCAAGGCAAAATTTAGGAAGAGCAAAACGTACCAAGAGCAAAACGTACCACAGCAAAACGTACCAAAGCAAAACGTACCAAAGCAAAACGTACCAGCGCAAAACGTATCAAGATCAAACGTACCAGAGCAAAACGTATACAACGTACCACAGCAAAACCTACCAAGACACAACGTACCAAAACAAAATTGACAACGTACCACAGAGCAAAACGTACCAGGCCTAAACGCACCACAGCAAAACGTACCAAGACACAACGTACCACAGCAAACAGTACCACAGCAAAACGTACCACAGCAAAACGTACCAAGACACAACGTACCACAGCAAACAGTACCACAGCAAAACTCACCAAAGCAAAACGTACCACAGCAAAACCTACCAATACCAGAGCAAAACGTACCAAGGCAAAACGTACCACAGCAAAACGCACCAAGAACGAAGACACAAGGCACCAGAGCAAAACATACCACAGCAGAACGTACCACAGCAAAGCGTACCAGAGCAAAACGCACGAAAACAAAAGCCCAAAATCGCAAATTTACCTCAGTTTTTGACGTTCAATGTCGAGAAAACGCGAAATGGTCACCGGGGACACCTCAAAATCGCAATTTTACCGCAGTTTTTGACGTTCAATGTCGAGAAAACGCAAAACGGTTCACCCGCGACACCTCAAATCGCAATTTTACCTAGGTTTTGGACATCCGAGGAGCACGAAATGGCGCACATGTCACGTTTCGTGGCGGTCCGGCCGCGCCGCCCCGGCCTTAGAGAGAAGAGAAAAGAAGAGCGAGAGAGAGATAGATCTGCACATGTGAAGGTGTGAAGATCTAGGTCTGCAGATGTGAGGGTGTGAAAATCTAGATCTGCAGATGTGAGGGTGTGAAGATCTAGATCTGCAGATGTGAGGGTGTGAAGATCTAGATCTGCAGATGTGAGGGTGTGAAGATCTAGATCTGCAGATGTGAAGGTGTGAAGATCTAGATCTGCAGATGTGAGGGTGTGAAGATCTAGATCTGCAGATGTGAGGGTGTGAAGATCTAGATCTGCAGATGTGAGGGTGTGAAGATCTAGATCTGCAGATGTGAGGGTGTGAAGATCTAGATCTGCAGATGTGAGGGTGTGAAGATCTAGATCTGCAGATGTGAAAGTGTGAAGATCTAGATCTGCAGATGTGAAAGGGCGTGGATGGTCGTGGTTGAGGTCCGGCAGCGAACACTGGGCGTGGATGGTCGTGGTTGAGGTCTGGCAGCGAACACTGGGTGTGGATGGTCGTGGTTGAGGTCCGGCAGGCAACACTGGGGAGTGATCATCGCGGTTGAGGTCCTGCGAGGAGAGGAGAAGGAGGAGGAGAGGAGCAGGAGGACGAGTCAACTAACATAAAATCTAACAACCCTCACCTGGCAGGTGGGGAACAAAACCAAAAAGGGGTGAGTCTCGACATCATTCCACATCTGTAAATAAATATGTATATATTTTTGCTATATAGACATAAATACATGAAAAATATCTATACAATTATACCAGCGTTGACCCCAAACAGGAAATGATAAACGTTAGAGCATCTCAATGCTGATAGTTTACCTGACAAATGGGAGGCAAGTGATGGAAACGATGCGACCAACCGGACCCAGAGTGGGAGACAAGCGGGGGACAAATGAAAGAAAGATGGGAGACAAATGAAGGGAATCATACGACCAACCAGACCAAGAGCAGTAGACTAGACAAGTAAGAGACAAATAAAAGACATATGGGAGACAAGTGAGAAAAACACGCGACCAACTGGACCCAGAGGAGACACGGGAGACAAATTAAAGACAAATGGGAAACAAGTGCGAAAAATCACGCGACAAACCAGAGTGGGAGCTAAGCGGTAGAAGAATGAAAATAATGAGACACACGTGACGGAAACCATGCGCCCAGGCTGGGAGACAAGCGGGAGACAAATGAAGGACAAATGGGAGACAAGTGCAAGAAATCATGCGACCACGTGGACCAGATTCGGAGGGAAGCAGGAGACACATGAAAGACAAATGGAAGACAAGTACAGGAAATCATGCGACCAAGTGGACACAGAGTGAGGATTGAAAGGGGAGACAAATG
>VSDK01000925.1:9504-38849 GCA_009767595.1 Symbiodinium kawagutii | reverse complement strand
GGGAGAGAAAGGGGAGACAAATGAAGGACAAATGGGAGACAAGTACAGGAAATCATGCGACCAAGTGGACCCAGAGTGAGGATTGAAAGGGGAGACAAATGAAGGACAAATGGCTGACAAATGAAGGAAATCATGCGACCAAGTGGGCCCAGAGTGGGGATTGAAAGGGGAGACAAATGAAGGACAAATGGGAGACAAGTACAGGAAATCATGCCGCCAAGTGGACCCAGAGCGGGAGACAAATGAAGGAAATCATGCGACCAAAGGGACCCAGAGTGGGAGACAAATGAAGGGCAAATAGGAGACAAACCCAGAGTCTGTGGACGCAAGCCCGGAGACAGAGTCAAAATCATACGGCCAAGGCAAGCGACCCTTTTTAAAGGAGTAAGAACCCCATACAGGTAAACCTGTTTGGGGAAAAATCTTGATGTGCAGGTGTAATGAGGTGAAGATGTTGATGTGCAGGTGTGATGATGTGAAGATGTTGATGCGCAGATGTGATGATGTGAAGATGTTGATGTGCAGATGTTTATATACGGCTGCTTTTTTACGAAGAACCCTTCGCAGGCGCTCTCCGGGAAAAAAAGCCGATTGAAAAAAAAAACACATGCTTGTGATTGTACATGGTGCATTTTTTCTCCCGCGCAAAACCTGTGGACTGGAATTTCCGACCTTTTCCCACTTTCTTTTGACATTTTCCACCATAGTTGGCCAAACTTGGAATCAGCCAGTCTAATATTACCTCAACCAAAAAATGACCACTTCCACCAAAAGTGAACACTTCGAGGCTCATCCACAAAAAGACGCCCCAAGGGCAGAAATGTTGCAAATGGAAAATCATTTGTAACCATTCGAAGATCTGGGAATACATATAGACAGATACACAGACAGACAGACAGACAGACAGACAGACAGACAGACAGACAGACAGACAGACAGACAGACAGACAGACAGACAGACAGACAGCTAGGTAGATATAGATAGATATAGATAGAGATAGAGATAGAGATAGAGATATAGATATAGATACAGATAAAAATATAGATATAGATGCAGATATAAATAAAGATATAGATAGAGATATAGATACAGATATAGATATAGATGTAGATATAGATATAGATAGAGATATAGATAGAGATAGAGATATAGATAGGTAGATAGATAGGTAGACAGAGATAGGTAGAAATAGATAGAGATAGATAGAGAGAGATTGAGATAGATTGAGATTGAAAGAGATAGATAGAGATCGATAGAGATAGGTAGAAATAGATAGAGATAGATAGAGAGAGATTGAGATAGATTGAGATTGAAAGAGATAGATAGAGATCGATAGAGATAGGTAGAAATAGATAGAGATAGATAGAGAGAGATTGAGATAGATTGAGATTGAAAGAGATAGATAGAGATCGATAGAGATAGGTAGAAATAGATAGAGATAGATAGAGAGAGATTGAGATAGATTGAGATTGAAAGAGATAGATAGAGATCGATAGAGATAGGTAGAAATAGATAGAGATAGATAGAGAGAGATTGAGATAGATTGAGATTGAAAGAGATAGATAGAGATAGAAAGAGATAGATAGAGATAGATCAAGATCGATCAAGATAGAAAAATATAGATAAAGATAGATAAAGATAGATTAACATAGATGAACATAGATGAAAGCAAATAAATAGAAAGGTTTCAGGTGTACACAATCAATCAAAATCAGTTCTATGGGATTGCATATGCCACCCCTGGGGTGTGAGGACGCGATGATGACAGGGATGATGAATTGATGAATGAAGATGCAAGGATTGCGCGCAGCGCCTGCGGGGAGTTGAAAGAGAGAGTGGGGCCCTGCGCAGAAGGAAGATATGTTCCAACATCAATGTTGGCAAACAGATTCGAGTCATTCAGCTCAAATCTCATTTTCATGGCCATCGGACGCCAGGAAATGTCTCACCAAAACCAACAAATGTGGACGCTGAGAGTCTGTTACTGCGTCGGTACACTGTTTGAATAAGATGAAACCATGCATGTGACATTGTCCTGAGCCGCATTGTAGATCCGAACTTTTCGGTCCTCAGCACCCGTTGCCAGCAGTTGGCCGGACCAGGCAAGAGCATAGATTTCGCCACTTGCATCTTCCAAAGTCTGGGCCATGATCCAGTCCTGTCAACTGCGGCCAGGCAGGCGCCCTTCTGCCAAGGGTTGTCTGGTGACAAGAATCCGTCTGTTCGAGGGCGACCAAATATTGAACAGGAATGTACTGGGTTGATGTGGGATGAAGTCGGCTTGGAATGAATGTGCCTCTCGAGTGCAAAAGGACCCCAAAATTAGGGCTCTTCAAGAAAAGTTTCGCTCCAACATCCACTGCGAGTGTCGAATAAGAAACTAAATGCCCAAAATGTCGAAGCCGTTGTGGATGAAAAATGAGTGTGCCCGCAATGGTGTCGTATAGATCTGCATACGGGATGTGGAATGAACTGAGGCGACCACCCCGATTCTGGGGCAACGAGCTGATTGAATTTGTCGCAAACAATCTTCATCACTCTGGTTTTAAAACGCAACGTTGATTTAGGAAATAAGGAACAAGCACGATACGCAAGAGCGTGTGCAACCCGGTACCTCAAAACCCAAGCTCTGCCCCCGATATAACCCCTACTGCAAGGAAGCGATCCCCAGATGCTTCGCAAGCTCCCCTCCTGCAGAGAGTCATAGATCCGGACCTTTCCTCCTCTTTCCTCGCCAGCCGCAAGGAAGCCCGCGGACCACGCCAAAGAAGAGACCACGCTTTTGGACTCCGTGAGCGTCTTCACAACTGCGAACTCCTGGCAACGTGGAAAGTCTTGCGCCAAACCAATACCTTGGAACATCGTCAATACTGGTGAAATCCAGACGATACGTCCAGCTGACTTCAACCATTCCAAGTTTTGAATCTCACTGAATGTCCTGAGAAGAGTTGTAAATGAGAACTTCCGTCGAAAGATGCATGCCAACTGCCAGGAAGTGTCCATGGGATGCCATGCATTTAGTGGAATTGCTGGTCTTCACGGTGTTGATCACGGTAAAATCCTGTCAAAGCAAAGAAGGAAAACCATGGCCCCAGCAATAAGGACATGTTTGAAGTGAGGCAACCCCGTAGAATGACAAGAGATCAACTTTCTAAGGCCTTACCTTGCTTATGATACATCAATGCTGCCACTCACGTGCTCAAAGAAAAAATGGGAGCTGCTACTGCTACTGAATCTGTGAACAAAATCAAGTCGATTGCATATGATTGCGGTCTCCTTCGGCGCCAACTTGCACTCTGCCCCAACCACATCACTTTCAAACTCGTGTCCCTGGACTCGCAGCATTTTGGAGACATCAGAAGCTGTTTTTTTTTGCGATTCCTGGCGCATCAAACAGGCACTAAAGTATCAGTGCCTGAAAAGCATCCAAATGTCTCGAATTGTAACCTATTATAGAGATCAAAATTAATTTCTCTTTTGTTTTGAACACCACCGAGTGCTGATTTCATCACCTGGAAGTTGCACTTCTTGACAGGTGTCATGTGACAAAGGTTGCAGCCATCTGTAGCCCTGTGTATGCACCCTGCCATGGCCTCATCATCCACACTTCGCTTCATCGCTTGATAGCCCCGGAAGAGCAGGAGTTCCAAGGCGCTTCCCTTGACAGCAACATCAACACCCGCACGTGCTTTCAGCAAACAACAAAGCTCAAACCATGTGGCATCACTTCGAACGTGCCAAATATCCAACATGGATGGGCCAAGACGACCATGATGAAACCACCCACATCGACACCGCATCTTACACCCGGCCTTGAGGAACAGCGACTGATCCACATCCAAAACATCAGGATTGCAGAGGGGCAGCCACGTTGTAACAAAGCGCTGGACCAAATCCTGAGCTCAGCAGTCCAGAAGTAGTTTCTGAACGGCCTTTGAAATTTTCATCACCTGTGGAGGCGTGCCTGTGGCAGGGCTCTCGACAGGTTATGTTTCCTTCGTTCTGGACCCCTTTTCTTTGGCTAAATCTTGCTGATGCCATGAAGAGAGAATTGTTCTTGCCAGGTGTGTGGTACTGGTGCAGTGACTGCAGGAAAGATAGACCCGCAAAAGTTTGAAAAATCAAGCGTCCAGTGAAGCCATATTTGTGATGCCGAGCGTCTCGCGGTTTGGCATCTTGTATCTCTTTGGGCGTCCAAGGCGGCAAAAAGTCTCGGACGCATCTGTTCATCAGATATGCTCCATGCTTGATCAAGGCCGCCACACCCAGGTATGCTTTGGGGTGGAAGCTCTTCAGGGCCACTTCTAGAGCTGAGTGGACCTGGCCTTCGGGGGTCTTTGTCGTCGCATCCACGCTGGCTCTGGATTCCTGGGCTTTGGTCTTGAATCAAGCTTGGGGTATCTCTTGCTGGCAAATGGTAAAACAAAGTTGAACCGTCCAATTCAGTCCACTTCTTTCCCACACTGCCTCCCCCGCACAAATCGAAGTGAGACCTCCTATCTGAAGCCTTGAGGCCATACAAATTCCTAGCTTTATGGTATGAAATATACAAATCCAAATCATTGGGCATCGAAAGCGGTATCCCAAACAGATCCAAATTGCAGGGTTACCTCGGAAGGTTTAAGGGTACCGCCAGGGCTGCGCCCTATTGAAGTCGAAGCTCCAGGAGTTTCAGGAGCACTTCAGTTCTCTTTTCAGAGAAGTCCATGCGACCACCGTGCAAGGCCGCGTGCACGGCATGCAGCCCTTCTGCGGAGCTGTTGGGGTCGCACCAGTCCTCACCAACAACGGCAACAGCGGATGCTCAGCAGATCCATGTATGGAATGAGTGCCAACATAGTTGAACTGTAAATATTTTGATCTGTAAATATGTACCATACATGGACCTTTCCCACAGTGATTGGACAATTACACAGATGACATCAGATGAACATGCAGACCAATTTGGAGAAGAGGCGTTGCCTTTCAGCCCCCAAAACCAATGCTGACATTCCCAAACCTTGCGAGAAACCTGATGAGTACAAATCGCAGAAAATACGATACCGTACATTGTATTATTCATGAATGGTCTTGAAATCTCCGAGTTTGGTCATGGTCTTGGAAATTGCAACGGCCGTGATTTTCCGCTCGGTCATGCGTTGCAGAAACATTAGGCCCAACAAGTCAGTTCCTTGCAGTGACACTCTAGCAGCCATGCACTGATACTGTATCAAGACAGGCTGGTTGAAAGCAACCAGTGGCACAGAAGCATGAAATAACCTGAGGTCAGTTGATTGAGAAAATATAATTTCTCAATATTTGTTTGGGTTCTTGTGTCAAGTATTTTAAGGATCTCTGACTTAACAAGACAAGTTTCCCGCAGCAGGCCGTCCAACTTCTCCAAATTCCCATCTTTACAAGCAGTGACCAGGTCCGAGCTTTGCTTCAGCCGCTTTCGCACAAATTCCTCCGGGTCCCGGCAAATCATCGCACGTGCAATGTGCAGCAACTGGCAACTTAGGTCCGTGAAGCACAATATGTTTGTCTTTGGTCCGTTGAGTTGCAACTTCTGCTTGTAGTTGCAATGTAGCTTACACGTGAAGCTTCGATTCTTTCCTGTTGCAATAATTACCCTCTTCTCAATCCGACTAAGTGCTCATCCAACTAGTTTAATTCTGAAAACCTGGTCGGATTGGAAGCTACTGCACTCCATAGAAGTGCTCATCTAAAGCCACCCTGCTCGCTTGTGAGGTTGTCCAGCTGACCCTGCCTCCAGTCTTTCACTGAGCGTCTCAAACTCCTCTGCGTTGCCTCGCTGGTCCATTACTTGGGCAAGGGTTGAGACGGAGCGCGCAATGGCTTCCTTGTCAGGATTGACGCGAAGCTTCAGTAAGCCTCAGTTCACATCAACCTGCTGCTTGGCACCAAATCTGATAGTTCTTTCAAAAAAACAATCAGGAATCCAATTCATCAGTGTGTTCCTCCCTTTGTTGTACTGGGGGCCCAAACTTGGTCTTGACCAGTGCACACACCATGATCATCCACTATCAGTCTCACGACATGGAGTTGGTTCAAATGCGTCATGATTCCTGACTTGGGACCTTTAAACTGGTACTGTAGCTGATTACAGCAACCCCGTTGTTTCAGAGTCACTGGTCGGAACCTCCTGTCTGGCTGTGACGGCTCAAGGAACCCTCGATCAAAGGCGTCATGCCCTCGTTGTCAGTGTTGAATCCTGCTCCAGCGCATAGTAACGCCCAGGCCTTGGTAACAAGCTGAAAAGCAAACAGAGGTATCTGCAACGAATCGTGTTTAGTGACATATCGTTTATGAACATCATGGTTGCATGTACTGTTGGTTATTATCAGAGTCACAACTGGTACTGTATCTAGTAATTGGTCAGGGATGGAAACATTAAGAGGCCCGCAGCCGAAGTCGAGCTCAAGAGGGTGCTGAAACAACAAGCAGTCTACAGTAGTACCATACAGTATGGATGGGCATCGAATTCCAAGGACGGTCTTGCGGGTCTTGTAGTTCCGTCTGTTGGAAACATCTTCGACCCACGTTTGAACTGAGCCCCAGGGCGGTTCTTTCATGGCCGCCAGACATGGCCTGATAGGAATCGCCAAGAACTGGAAGATGCAAAATGGATTTGGAATTTCTGGGGTGTAAGCAACGAACGGAAAACACGAAGGGATAATTTTCCAAAGTGGTGGTGCCCAGAGAGAGTCATGGTTTCTCCCCAATCAAATGGTGATAGGGCATCACAGCATCACTCCCTCTTTTGAGGTCCCCAATATCAAAAACACGACTGATTGGATCCGGTGGTCAATACCTGCTACCCTCTTCAACCCATAACCCCAAGAATGGTCAACCAGTTGACGACTTGACCGTGAGAGGCCCCCACATTTCAAAGGAAATTGCGCTTGAAAATGCACTGACTTACATTCTCAAAGCCAAACAAATTTGGTCCTCTTGCGATCAGGCTGCATGTACAATCAGTTTTTGAGGAGTAATGCTTCAGACCATGCCAATATCGCTGATACATGCTGATAGTTTCTTTGCACCAGAGATCTACATCTGCTTTGTGTTCCTCCTTGCACCTCAGCTATTGGTTCCACAAGATACTAGCTAACCACAGGCCTTATGGAGGGCACTTTGTCCATTGCTGCTTTTCAGATTTACGTCTGCTCTGTAGTTGAGAAAGACGCTCCTTAGCAGGTCAGAATCCTCTATGTCAAGGACAGCACGAGCTCAGGATACCCAATCCATGGAGGATAATGGGCAGATCCAGTAGAACAAACAACAGTGCCAGGAAAGAAAGAAATTGTTCAATGTTCGGATAGACCGAAAGACCTCCGGGATCAGTCCCCCAATTCTTCCAGCATGCAAATCAATTGGATTCATAAACAATAAAAACATCTCTCTCTCCTTGTTCTTGCTCTTCCAACTTCCAAAAAGCTCAGGAATCACCTTTCTTTCCGATGCAAATTGATGGGATTCATTGACCATAAAGAACTCTCTTGCTATGTTTTCTTGCTTTTCAAACTCCCAAAGAGCTTAGAAATCAACTTCTTTGAGATGAACGTTGCCATCATGGCTTGGCGCTGCGGGGAACGTGGCGCTGATCCTATGAGCTACTGCCGCCATCTTTGCACTTTGGAGCCCGGGTGCCTGTGTCATTGGGTGCGGCTGTCATGTTGGGTTTGCCATCTTCAACGTTGGTGCTCTGGTCATGTCCTTCGATGCCGCTGCCATCTGTCCAAAGACTGGGTCCTGGTGCCACCAGGTGCACCTCCTTTGCCTGTGGATTCCATAAAATTTGTGGCGCTGGAGTTCAGCGTCCAGGTTTTGGTACCCGGATGCCATCTATTGCCAGCATTTGCTGCCATAAATTGTGCCGTTTGTTTTTCTGCGGCTTCTATGCGGATGTACTTCTTTCCTTCGTTTCTGTGCTTGTATGATTGTTCCCCCCTTCTTATCATTGCCCTTTCTCATGCACATGATCGACATCATTGTCCTTGCGCTGGCCATCATCATCATCGTCGTCGTCGTCGTCGTTGTCGTCGTCGTCGTTGTCGTCGTCGTCGTCGTCCTCATCATCATCATCATCATCATCATCATCATCATCATCACCACCACTAGCATTGTATCTATCATTGCCAATATCCCATTAGAACAATAACCATTGTCATCCTAGCCAGTGAGATCACCATCATCGGTCTTCATTACAGTGATGGTTATCGTCTCTGTTGCAATCATCAAGCTTCTATTTGTCCTGTGACCCGGCCAAGGTTCACTAGATCAGCATTGCCCCGGCCGGCTGCCTGATGCCAGAGACATGACCATGGACCGCAATCTGGTGACCCAAACCGAACCCCCCTTAAACTCATGTTGAAACATCTTGAATCGAAGCTTTATTGCCACAATTAGAACCTTAGAGAACTTGCCTTACGAATTCTTCACGGCTGAAACTTCATGCTGTGAAAATGCAGACCTGGAAAACCTGAAGACTCCAAGATCTGAAGGGCACTTTCTCTTGCTACTGGGTGGCAGTGGCCATGTCAGGAGTTTTCCCTTGGAGTCTGCGTGTTGATGATCACCGCGTGTCTCTTGACTTGCTGTTGGGTTCGGCCAAGCTTTGCAGAATCATGGTGTTATGTCATTTGCTTAGCTTGCCTCATGGAGAACTGGCTTCGGTTTCTGCTCCTCGTTCAAGATCTCCTCGCACATTCACTCGACCAAACCGCATCCATGAAGAGACTCGCCCGTGAGACACCGACTTTGGATCTATCAAACTTAATTCTAGCTATTAGAGTCTCTCAGGATCCTCTCATGCAGAAATCACCACCCACAACTCCACATGTGTCAATGCCATCGCCTGAATAGCTGCTTCTCCCAATTGTTCTTTGCCCCAACTCCTTGGCATGATGCAGGATCCGGTGACCGAAATCTTGATGATCTGTGAGTATACAGACCGAAGCTGCTTGAACATCTTTAAAGTGTGAAGATTATGCGATCTTTTCTTTCCTTTGGTTTGCATTACAAAATCATGGAGTGAAAGGTGATCCCCTGAAACGCCAACCTCAACTGGAAATGGTGGTTTCTGACTTTTGTAGTTGTAGGGGGGTGTAATGCATGGACTATGCCAAACCCAGCCATCAACCTGGTAGTTTTTGTCTCCTTGCCTACATTGAAAGCCATCCGAGAGCTGGGTGTTGCGCCATCAGCCAAGCAACAAGATCTCTGAGCAGCGAGAGGCGTCTGAATCCTTCACTGCTGCCACGAGCTCCCGCGCTACTTCGAAGTTTCTATGGCCCGCATTTTCCTCACAGGAAGATCTGTCCATGGCATGATCCAGTCGCAGCAGTCCAAATGTGGAAAATGGTTGCAGTATATCTGCTTGTGATCAGCAAATGGTGCGAAAATCTGCATGTCTGGTCGCGAAACTTGCACCTACCATGCTATCCTGTGCCCTGTCCAAACAAAAATGCCTACGATGACATTCTTGTGTCAATATGCGAGAAACTCTGGGCACCCACACCTTTACATAGGCCATGGCTTTCGTGTTCAGCTGCAATTCTGCAACCATGCCTTTGATCCTAACCTTGGATGTCATGGCAACCGATGCAGAACAAGTCGTCACAGCCCTCTGCACAACTTCAATGCCAAAGAGATGTCGATGTTGCGTTGGTTGTTTCACAGCAGTGAATGCTTACAGAGCAATCCTTTCGAAAAGACTCTGATGGGATGATGGGATACGATGAAACAAGCCAATTAGACTTAAAAGCAAGTCACAGAGAGCTGCAAGTCACGATAGTTTCCAGGCATGGGCGACCGATACCTCATGCAGCAATTGCAGGAAACGAAACAAATCCGGAGCTACAGCTGCTGAATCCAAGGACATTGAAATTGGAACTACCCCAGTAGTGTCTGAGTTTTTCTCTATTGCTGTGGCACATGCTGTGGTCAACATGCATGACCTGAAGGTCCTTGGCAATGCAAAACTCTAGAACTTGATCAGTTATTTTGCTGTGAACCATTGCCCATCCTAGACATTGACCGATGCCATACGAGTGGGAACTTAAAGAAACTTGAGAACGTCTCGTGTGCAGCTGTAGGCACCGGTCATTGAACTCCACAATCTCGATCTTTTTCTCCTGAAATCAGGCTACATAAGCAGTTAATTAGTTAATCTCGTGAAGTACCAGGTCAGTGAAAGTGGGAAAATGAAAACCATGAAACGACCTTGGCATGCAAAGAAATGATGACTGCAAACTCCCAAACTAGGTGTTCTTGAAGAATGTCCTGGTCCAGCTTCTCCAAAAGCTCAAGGCCGCTGTACATGTCAGCGATGTCATTGTACAAAATGGTGGCTCGAATGATATCGGTGCAGCGATACCTCCCAACAGCTTGACCCACCCGACTGTGGACCCGTGGTAGAGAGTGAAATGGGGTACCGCTTGTTCAAGTTTGGTGTTCCCAACGGACGGCAGGAACCAAATGGATCAGAATTCCATCCCCAATCAGCTTGTACCACAAGGAGTCTTGGGGGTGTCGGGTGTCGCCAGCATAACTTAACTTGGACGTACTTGGATTGTGTTGGAGGGACCATGGCCAGCTGGACAGCTGGACAGCTGAAGGAGAAGAGGATGGTGCTGCCAGCGGGCACGTGGTTGCTGCATGGAGAAACCAGGTAGTTCTGACTTTGCAGTAAGCCATTGATCTGTTGAGCCACAGCCAAATCTCAAGCTACTTTTTCGGCAAAACACGGTGAATGGCCATGGTGTGGCGCCAAGCGGCCAGGCGATTCCAGTCTCGTCAATGTATTTGAACATCGCCTTCGATGCGCATCCTTGGCTGAAAGGTCATCATCTCTCTATCATGAGACTCATCTCCGTGTGTGTCATATACTCTTATGATTTTGACGGTCCTTCAGGGGAGCTAAGAAACGTGCACAGCCTCACCCCAAAGGTCTACAAATGGGTGAAGCATTTCAAAACAAGCGTCTCGGGCGGCCTTTCATCGGAGGAACCAGTGCCTCAGCCAGCAGAATGTGTGGGGCAAAGTGAGATACAAACATATTCATAATAGTCAACTTGACCTAAATGATATCAACGTAGTTCATCTTGAATGTCCGCATCCATAAAACCATGATAAACAATTGGCATTTCAGTGGGTGTTATAAACTTGTTCCAATCCGTGACATGCAGCAGTTTGATCGAGATTTCATGCCACCACCTGCTTGAGTCTCGCATTCAGCTTGGTGCTAATGCCTGGGGAGTCGGCCTCTCCCTTCGTTTTGCTGGCCACATCGTGGACAAGTTGATCCTCAGATTTGCGCTTCTGCAAGATGTGTGTCCTACTATCCTATCAATGATCTACAGTAAATCATCAGCAAAAAGCGTGAGTTTCAGGTCTAGTACCTGGCCATGGGCAACGAATATGTGAAACAACCCCCATCTTGTTGAATCTAAGTCTCAAAGAGTGGCTTTTTGTCAATGTGAAACGCATAAAGTTCATCCTGGTCCTTCATAAAGGGCTGGAAGTTCACCTGGCGTTGGCACCCTGGGGAGCGGCACGAGTTTGATCACGTGACAAGTGCACCGCCAGAGTAGCACCAACTGCCCACCAGAACAACAACGAAAACAACCAGAAGAACCAGAACAACGAACATTCCCGAAATTGCCCGCAACTATCTTCGCTGCAACAAGTTGGTGCCTTCACCGAAGCCCCGAGGCGTTGCTCCAACGCTTTGGAGTAGAGCCCCGGAATCAGCTTCTTGATCTGAACAGCGAGATGCACCAAGTGCAGATTGAGTGGACTGTAGTTGATCCAAACATGAACATGTTTGTTCAATCCCTCATTAAGAGACCAACATTTGCTTGCTCGTTGTATTCACAAATTGTTCATGATCTATACTCCTGTTGCTGGTTGCATATAGAACCAATTGCCTTATGCGTTGGTTCTTCACCGCTGAATCTTCATCACGCCCCATCCGAGCAAAGCTGGCAGTTTGTTGGTTGAACACCACTTAGTTGGCGGCGTGCCCAGACGTTTTGGGAAAGGAGGACGACCGGAAGAGATGGATAATCTGCAATTTGTGGAAGCCCAGGGAGATGGCTCATGTTTCCCATCAAGGACTAACTTTGGCCTTGTGGTACCTCTTTTTGATCCACGACCTCTGCAACTGCTAATTTTGGACATCTTGAAGTACAACTCGGATCAGGCACTCTTCATTTCAAGCCAAGCTCAACCACGGAAGTACGCCAAATTAACTTGTGGTCAACTATCTCACAGAGCCTTACCAGAGTCGTAGCATCCGCAATCATCCCAACACTTGATGAAAAAGGACTAGCGTTTGTCTCTCACTTTGATGCTTGGAGTCGATTCAAACCTCAGATGTTTCCTGCAATGGACTACCCTCAAAATTGATGATTTCCCAAGATAAATCAATCATCTTTGGAAGGTTTGGGAATCCATCATGTCACTTTAGTCTGCATCCAGGCCCAAGTAAGCAAATGCGAGACACGATGGGCAAAACGTCGTGGTTGGCTTTGACTTTTTCACCTTGGTCTAAGCTCCAAAGGCTTCAAGGTTCTGAAGAATTGCAAATCCACAAGGGTCCACTGAGAACCACCTGACTGATCCTTTCTCCCGAATGTCAAGAGCCCGTAACACCTTCTATGAATGTGCTATTAGACTATAGGCAAGTGGCTTTTCAGATTTTTTTTCGGGGTTGGTTCAATATCAGTGGCAAGGGATCCATCCATGAAGAAAGAAACACAGGTCCTCTTGGACTTCCAGTTCATGTGCTGGCAATTTCTTGAAGACTCTGCAATCGACCTGACACCGCGACCCCATCCCTGCCACAAGAAGTATCTGTAGACAAGGCTCTCAGTTCTTCGAACTTGGACAAGTCGTTCCGTTCCGGATCCCTTTTCTGAAGCTCCTGGTGTGGGCTGTGGGACTGCAGCACAAGCTTTAATGTGCATCAGTTGATTCAAAATAGTGGGTCCAAAGTTCATTGCGGTTGCCAGGGCCAGGCTTTAAGGTTGACTTCTTGGTCCTTCAAGGCCTCATCATAGGTGGTCAAGTGCCCGAACTCCTTGGTGAAAGCACGTGGTAAAGTTGACCAAATTCCATCTTTGCGAAGCCCCAAGCACAAAATGGGTGGGCCTAATTGAAATTTCAGGCTCGGACTTTGTCATCTCTCTGCTTCTTCTCTTTCTTGAGCCTCTGCTCCTGGTTCACGAGAGCAACAAGGTGATCCAAGAGATCTGTAGATGCCAGAGCTGCGGTTCATAGCTTGTGACCAGAGTTTCATTGCTAACCCGACAGGAACCAGATCTTTGCAGCGCTTTGCGCTCCCTGGGTTTTGATTGTGACTCACAGTGAATGAGCGTCCATGAATGAGGGTCCCAAGAAAGTCGCCAGCCCTGACGAATTTGGGCTTGGAAACCAGCCATAACTCGAGGCACCCAACTAAAGCATACCCGAAGATCGTTTGGCCTCGCTCGACTTCTCTGCATCCTGGAGGTCAAACAGCAAAGACAATGGGTCTCAAAGTGTAGAATTCACTGATTTCTTACATGGCTAACCTGTCTGTTGACACATTTTTTGGCGTTTTCCGGGCCGCAACTCATACCCCGTAGCATCCTTGGCTGCATGTCACCCTGCGTCCTGTGGCTGGCCGCCGCGATCACCTTGCACGGCTTCAGTCGCCTTCTCCGCCGGTGCAGCCTGCAAGCGCCACCACAGATATCCACAGATCAAGTCCGAACGCATCCTCCAAGCACTTAAGGCACAGCTTCCTTGACTGGCAGCGACTTCCCAAGAAATCATGGAGGACTTGGGATTCCAATCTTTTATTGTTTTGAATGGCTAATTTGTCCTTCAGCTGATTGTGGAGCCACGCCATTCCTGGGCATGTCTTTCCTCTTCTGTCGCCCTCTGGCCCCCCCGCTGCCTTTGGCATCTTCAGGAATTCCTTTTCTATTTCTTCGACCTTCGCTGCGAGCTTCTTCAAGATCGCCTGGAGATGCGAAAGACGAACCTCAACAAAAGGATGATGACAAAGGAGAAAATCAGTCTCGTTGCATATCTCTTCTTCAAACATAAACAGCGAAGGGTAGTCCACTCATCCGAAATCGCTGCACCTACAAGTGGCTCTGAAAGCCTGAGCATGGCAGGCCATTACTGATGTTCTGATGCATTTTGTTGGTGCACGTCCGTTGGCAGCTGTGAGATTGAAGTCTTTCGAAACGAACAAGGCAAGGCGTCACCATCCAACTCAGGTACCCAACATCTGCAACCAGCCAGGTCCATGATGCTTAGCAAATCTTAGCAATGATGAACAACGAGTGTGAGCTATTGGTCATCTCACATTCCTTGGTGTATCAACATTGATCCATGATAACCATGTGGTTTTTGGATAATGTTCATTATACAAATTACCAGCGACCACCCAAATTCATCATCATCGATGATCATCAACCATTCTCACCTCACCGTCATGACCAACGGCACCAGCAACGGTGGCCACCGTGAACGGTTCTCCTCGGTGCGGTCCTCTTGCGGCGCGCTGTAGCCAGCTGTTTGAGGTCCTTGTCCCTGACCCAGGAGATGAGTTTGCAGCACGCCGATGTTGACCATTCTTTGCAACAAGTGATTGGATCCTACCGTTTTGTTTTTGACAATGGTTTATGAATGTTTATCATTGATAATGATGGTGATCAATAGTGGCTGATAAATCTGACAATGACGCTGATGAATTAAGAAATCGATGATTTTGAATCATCGACTCTCGGTTGCAGTCCACGATCGGACCCAGCCATCACTTCCCCCTGCCTTGGCCAAGGTCGACATGCTTTTTGCTTCCAAGGTCGACATGATTTTCTCTTCCAACGCCGACATTCGTTCCATGACCATGGCCTCACCGGCTCTGCAGCCCAAATGTCAACGCCAAAATCGCTTTAACAAAATCCCTGTGAATGAAAGTGGCGATAAAAAAGCAGGCTGCAAATCTGCGTTTCAGAAGCATCACCCATCGGTCACAGGATCGCCCTGTTCGGTTGCCAAATCAGCAAGTCAAAACGTTGGAATATTCGCACAGTATGGCATGGTACTTGCCGACAGACCGTCAAGCCGCCTGGCTTGCAAGGATTTTGGTGCTGAACCCATCGAAACCGCCAGCAACTCAGCTCCCAAGATCAGTAGAATGATGATCAGGGGATAGTATCACCCATTTCTTACAACAGAAATTGCTGTCCTCGGTCAATTCTGCTCCATACAACTTCAACGAGCAAAAGCAACAACGAGATAATGGACAGCAAGCAGCAAAAGCAACAAGAACAACCAGCAACAGGTGGATGACCCGACCACGCAACAACCACCGCGGCCACCAGTGCCTCCACGTTTGACTTCAAGTCTTGTAGCTCCTGCAGCTGGAAGCACTCACAACTGGCTCTGAAATCCTGTAGAATGGCACGATGACTGCTCGAATGCATTTTGTTTAGCGCGTGGCAGCTTTGAGATTGTAGTCTTTCTCCAACTCGGGTACCCAACATTGAATCCACTGCCAGCCGGGTTCATGTTTGCAGGAAAATATCAGTGGTCAACAACGACGGTTTGCCAGCTATCTCGGGTCTAGACCCACATTCCATGATAGGTTTAGGAACAATTATCAACAACAATAATGGTTTGACTAAGGATATACAATGAGTCACTATGGCTGGACAATTAAGTATCAGGGATCATCATCAAAATCGATCATGCCTCATGATCATCAACCACTATCACCTCATCAATGGTCATAATTCATCATCAATGGCCATGACCAATGGCTGTGAGCACGGACTGTTGCTGGTCACGTCCCAGGTCTGACCGTCCCAGGTCTGACCGTCCCAGGTCTCCTGTTGCGGCGCATTGTAACCTTCTCCCGGAGCTGCTTGAGGTCCTCCCTGGCCGAGGAGATGACTTTGCAGCTGACCGATGTTGACCATGCTTTGCAACAGGTGATAGCGACAACATGGATGATGAATGTTGATGATACTGGTTGCTGATGATTCATAATGATGATGGTTGGTGATGGTTGACAATGCTAGTGGTCGATGATGGCTGATGTCATATGACAATGATTTATGAAGAAACCAAAAAGTCCAAAAATTGGTTGCCAGACAATACCAGCCATGAGAACCACCATGCTTCGCAATCAGCTCTCCAGTCTTTTTCAGTCTCCGATAAGTCGAAGCCATCACTTCCCCCTGCCTTGGCCAAGGTCGACATGATCTTCGCTTCCAAGGTCGACATGATTTTCGCTTCCAACGCCGACATTCGTTCCATGACCATAGCCTCAAAGCACCGGCTCTGTGCTCCCCAATGTCAGCACCAAGATCGGCTTACCAAAATCTGTGCGACTCGAAGTAGCGACGAAAAAGCCGGCTGCAGATCTGCGTTTCAGATGCAGCATGCAGCACCCGTCGGTGCTCACAGGTCAAAGACTGGTATCTGCTTCTTTTATTCGGAACATTCGCAATATTCGCACCGTATGGCATGGTGCTTGCAGACAGCCCGTCAAGTCGTTTGGCTCGCAAGGATTTTGGTGATGAATTCATCAAAATCGGCAGCAACTCAGCTTGCAAAGTCAGTAGAATGATGATCGTAGGATAGTATGCTCCATACAGCTTCAACGAGCAACAGCAACAACAAGAAAATGGACAGCAAGCAGCAAGAGCAGCAAGAACAACCAGCAACAGTTGGATCAACCGACCACGTAACAATCACTGCCCACCACTGCCTCCATCTTGGACTTCAAGTCTTGAAGTTCCTTTACATCCTGTAGCTGAAATCTTGAAGCATTGGGTTTTGAGCAATTGGAATAATGCCGGTTTGCCCGCGATCCGAACAGAACCTTCTTATGGACAAACAATGTGTGTCTGAGTCTTGGCCAGAATCCCGATGAGGACGTGCTTGGCAGGGGTCTACTATGTTTTTTATATGCCCTCAATCTCGCGGCAGGCGGGGCCAACCACGTAACGGTCGGTCCAAACGTTCTATCGATGTCATTCTTGTCAGTGTTGTGGAATACCATGGATTCAAGTTCAATCAAGCTGCATTGGGAGCTGCCAAACTCTGTTTCTCAAAAAGTTTCACTCATCCTGTTGGTTCCGAAATCAAAACATCCAATGCAACAGGCCCACCTTGGCAAGGTTGTCTTCCACTTTCATCATGCGCTCTTGGTTGAGCTGCAAAGAATGGAGCATGCCCGTCTGGCACAGCAGGTTCCGCACTTGTGCTGTTTATTCAAGGTATAACGGATGAGACTTCGAGAAGGGTCCGTGAATCCTTCAAACATCTTCAAACCTGGGTCAGTTGTAGAACACATGCTCTTTGAATAGGCAACACGAGAATCGACCCACCAGGCAACTTCCGACAGCTTGCTTGGAAATGATTCCCTGCCCTACATGACAAGTCCCAAAAAACGGAGACCACACAATCCTGAAACAGTCTGTGGTACCTGAGAACTTCTGTGTTTTCACATCCCCCCATGCAGCGAACCTGATAATCTTTGGTGGACCAAAGATTCAAGGATTCCTCGGTGGCAGGGCGGAAAACGTAAATTCACAACGAACCAAACCAGGTTTCGACATCAGCAAAATCCAAAGATGCCCGTGGGTTGGGAAATACCTCTTGGTATTATGCCAATATCACACATAAATCTTCATGGATGTGGCTCCCTCCTGTGACCATCACTTCCAGTACAGAACCCCATGGCAGTTGCTGCACATCGGTGGCACCAAGTTTCCGCGATCGCGCGTTTGAACGCTTCCTCGTCATAGAGCCCACTGCGGTGCTCCAATCGGTCCACGATACGAGCGACCTGTGTGTGCCGCGGCTTCGGGCTCCGGCGCCAAAGGATTTCGAGTTCAGCTTTGTGCAGTGGAACTGCATTGAAATCCACGCTTTGCGGCATTGCAATCAGCATTTCCAGCACTTTGCATATGTAGACTTTGTGAACAGTTCGACTCGAAAGCATGCGACTCCAATAAGAAATCTTAGGAAGGAAACGGAAGAAAAACAGTTGAAGCAACCACTTGGAACAAACCGCAATCCAACTTCAAACATCTCCGCCTCATCCTCCGTGACATCTGCAGCCACAGTCTGCAAAGCCACAATGGTCTGGGCGATCAAATCCTAACATCACATGGCGTTGCCAGACACCAAGCAGCTGGAGGTCTTGGAAAGACATGAAGGTGCGTCCCTCACTGGAAAAAACCCTGCAGGAAAAATTTCAGGGAATCCAGTTTCTGTCCGTTCCTCAACGACTGAAGAAAGATGGAAAACTGCCCTCCATCCAAGTCCAACTCTATGGAAACCATGCAGAGACCGCACACCCTGGAGAATGCCCTACCTCGCGTGTGTAGGTCCTGCAACAGGCCACGGTCAATTTCGAGGATCCGATGGCACGAAACCGAAACTTGGAACTTGAATGTTTCTTGAAAGCAAACATCTTGACATTTGACATCAAGCATGAACACTAATGCAGAAACCAGCTTGATTGAAGAATCCTGCTGAGTCGGCAACATCAGTGAAAGTACATGAAACATCATGGAGGTAGCTCAGGCTACCTTTCATGCTTACAGTCTGGAGTCATTGCTGCCGAATCCGGATTTCGACCACAACTGCTGGGGAACAATCCGCAACCCATGGCCTTCCCAGGCCGGATGCGCTGGCAGCTGCCATCTGCGCCGACACCGACGTCTGATGTTGGGCGGTCACAGCGAAGGGCCGCGTGGCAGCTGAGGCCGAAGGCTGCAGCGAACGGCACGACGCGGCATCCAACAGCTGCTTCTGACCCCAACAGCCACCAACGAGATTCCACAGGAGTGGCTTCGCTATGATCCACAGCCATCAGTGGCTTCGCTATGCTCCCCAAGAGTCATTGTCAATGAGTTTGTCAATAAAATTTGTCCGGAAATGGGAATACCCTGAGTACTCCAAACAATCCAATGATGATCATGTAGCATGGGGAATGAACCCCAAGGAGTAGACATACCCAGATTGGTTGTTGATGATTTTCCCTCATCTGCGACGGTTGGGAACGACTGTTCGTCACCACGAACCGTTGATGAGTTATCCATCCATTGTGCTTTATGTTTTTTGACATTTAATTATCATTTAATCAACAACTGACATCAACTGACTATCCACTAAGATCCGTTGAAATGACCATTAAGTGGCTCGTGAGATGAAAACATGCAAAGTCCACAACTGGGTCTGGCCTGGCACTGGGCATTCTGTTGTTCTTCTGGCCTCTCCTGGCAGGTTTCGGAGGCAGTGTTGGTTCATGTTGGTTCCAGGATGCATCGAAATCTCGGTTGTATGTGGAATTCACCTGAAATTCGAAGCCGGAACTCTCTACAAACTGAACGGCTGATTCGGAGATGTCACTTCCAACTCACCAAGCACCCGAAGAGGAACAATTGTCCAATTCAAGGGAATCACATCGTGGTCATCACACCAGGACCCAGTAGGGTACATCCGTCACTTCCAATAGAAGAATCCGGTCACTTGAGACAATCACTGGTCAGTTGTGACAGCAGCTGCTTATCACAAGGACCACGTTTGAGGGTTGGAGGTTTAATCTTTGGTGCCTGTTTGGGGGCTCAACTTATTAAGGATCGAAAAGATCACATCCGCCTAATAGCACAAGGGTAATCTATTGTGTTAAGTTCAAGTGATGCCCAAGGATTGCCACTTTTTGGCTTTCTTGCTGCCATCTTCAAAGGTTCCATGTGGCTCTCATAGTTTGGTAGTGTACCAACACTTGGCACAAAGGTATGCAGACCAACGATCCCCAAACACGAAGTGTTCCTCATTTTGGATCATTTTGGGATGGTGGGGGGTATTATCATCTACCCACACACCCGTGCGTAACACTGCACAATAGCTGTACCTTGCCTCGTTTCCTTCCTAGGTTGGTCAGCTTCCTGCTTTGCTGCACTCGTCGCAACAAGCTGTGCCAATCGCCCCCCTGCCAATCCCAAGACCATGACATGGGCTTGTGCAGCTTCCCATTGTACCCCAAAACACCATAAATAACCAGCGTGTTGCTACCAGATTGGCTCATGTTGGTACCAGTGTGAGCTGCTCCTGTGGCTCTGTCCACAGATGCCGTCAGTACTGATGCAACAGCAGTCGAAACTCATCACCGAGTTGCCCTTCAAATTCGAGGAGACCATGAAACCAGATTGGATACCACATTGAACTGGAAATTCGAAGGGGCCGTGTCCGGACTTTGGTCATGTGGTTGAACAACTGCGCAGATGCAAAAAATTGATATCTGCCATTCACACGGGCCAAGCGCAGCAGCCGAAACTCCATTTGATCAATCAATCTCGAGCACGTTGGCTGAGCAGTGTGAAAGTTAAACGTAAAGAATGAGAATCGAGATCTTTTTCGGCATGTGCGTTTCACGGAGTGCTTGGGAAATCCTCGGAATACAGTGGCTTTCCCATGTTTCCTCATCCTCGAGAAATTGCATGGTAGGGTCCTGCGGCAGAACTCAAGAAACGCCCACGCCACACGGCGATCATTTCGCGGAGCGCGCAGGCGATGTGGGCGACGCATCCGCAGGCTCCTCGTCGCGCAGCTGAGCGAAGTCCCAGAGGCGCCTCGGTGGCAACGTTCCCCAGGACCGAATCAGATGAGATGACTTGAGATGACATGATTGAGATGACATGATTGAGATCACATTATTGAGATCACATGACTCAAGCCGGTGAAAAGTGTTCTTCAAATCTTCGCAAACATTGGACTGGTTGGCTGTACAACAATTACGTATACCTCAGGATAGTACATTTGCGTCCCAATCGTTGATCACTTTGTCTGTGAGCCTGACATGCCGAGGTGGCAAGAACCTGTCGTTCCAAGTGAAACAAGGCACTCCAGGTTGAAGTCGTCGAACTGAACGGCGGCCCATTCATGCAAATAGACTGACTTGCCACTGGCGACTGCGAGAAATTCTTCATTGTAGGCTATCGAGTGCACTTTGTCGGGCATCTGCAGGATCTTGAGGACGATGAAGTCCTGCCGGCTTGCCGTCAACAGGATTTGCCTTTAGTTTTTTGCTTTCGCGGAGCTCTTGCGGAGCTTTCGCGGTACGGACTCTGACGAACTCTATCGCGGAGCTTTCGCGCGTGGGGTTTTCGCTTTCGCGGAGGTAACTTACTACAACGTTTATCTAAACTCAATTCATGGAGGTTTTGGGCGCTGCTCAACTGTCAGAGCGTGGTTCTCGTATACGGCAGAGTGAATGATGACACAATTCATTGGTTCCCCAATTCGCAGTCAAGCACTGTGCTGGACCATCCACTTTTGTCGCTTTGCTGGGATCCACCAATAGTCATAACAGTATCTACCATGCAGACTCAGAGCCAACGCTCCAACATCGTTAGTTTGAAACCTGACATGCGGCCTTTTGTAACACTCCAAAGCTGCTACATAGGCCAAATCAAAGCAAACATACAAGTCCAACCATGGAAGTTTCCTGGTTAGTTCCATTCAGCGTCAAATCGTCCATCAAGGCCCAGCAAAAATGCTCCTCCCGCACCCCAAGTCCTGGGACGCATCGTAAATGCGAACTATGCTGTCATAGCCTCCAGTGATCAGCAAGTGTGATAACCACGATATGGACCTGATCCAATTGGATGCATCTTCCAAGGTCTTGATCAAGCCAAACTCCTGGGGGCTGGCAACACAATCACCGCCAATGTCTGGATTCGTGCCCTACACTTGCAGCGTTTCCTGCTATCAAAACCGGAACCGACGCAGGGATGGTTCCAGCACCCCCAGCTTAGCTGTCCCATCCCACAAATTCCATGCCTTTGATGTGTTAAATATTTCTGTGCTGTTTTTTCTAACATTTTTGAATCTTGGCCCAAGCTCAAAAGCTCAATCCCAGTCCTTAGAAAAGTCATAGATCCGAACCTTGCGCTGAGTGCAAATACAGCATGAAAATGCACGAACAATGTAAAAGCGCGTGCTGTTACACCACACGGCGACAAAGTTGGTCACAAATCACAGATCCGAGCCTTCGAGTCACCACCACCAGCTGCGAGAAGCTGATTTTCCGACCAACTGATTGACCGGATATGTTGTGAGGCATGCTCCAAAATCTTCAGCAATTGGAAGTCCTGCGTGCTGCAAGCGTCTGCATCAAACTGAAATAAAGTCCTTGCTGGGTTCCTTGCAAATATTGGGAACATTCCAAAGTTTACGGGGAAGAAAGGGAGAGGGAAAGGATCTGGGACGCGAGAAGCATACTGCTGGGGAGGAAGGCAGGAGCAGCGGGGATGAGTTGCTATGAGTTGCTGTGGTTTGTTTCCCCTGCCGGGCAGTGCGGGCGCGAGGAAGTTGGGTTGGTGAATAGTCCTCAGCGTACTTGGCATTCAAGTGATGCTGCCTAAGGTAATGCGGCAAAAGGTCCGTGGAGGATGGAGTGCAGGTTCTTCAGGTGTAGGCAGATTGGAGGTAGCACAGGGGTGAGGCAATCCTAGAGTGTTCAGGTCAGGCTGACGAAGGACCTTGACCAGAAGTTTAGCACCCAGGTCAGCAAGAGGAGGCACGCGATCCAAAAGTCAGTCTGAACTGATTGCATGAGTGGAAAGCAAGAACGAAGACACGTAAGGAACGCTGATGTTGAATCAATGTCTTCATTGAATGATTTGAGTTTAAGGAAGTATAGTTTGAAAGTAGCCCTTCACATCTGTATGTCTTGTAAAATGGGGAAAGGAGAAAACGTCGAGATGTTCACACTTGGGAAACATGGAGGATATGCCTATGGGGGCACGCCGCATGGAAGAAAACGCAAGGCTCCATTTGTTATGCGGGATGGTGGGAGAAGAGGGGCTGAGGTTTAGAGAATGCCGGCCCTTGATGTCGAACTGGATTCCATCCAATCGAGGTTGAAGTATATAAATGGAAGCGCCAAGGACATGCCAAGGAAAAATCAGGTGCTTGAGAAAGAAGTGGCAAGGTACCCAGCCCCGCATGCTTCCACCTGGCACGTGAAGCAGGGAGTGAGAAGTCTAAGTAGTCGATACCCAACTGGCAGCACATCCCAGGCAAGCCTGCCACCCCGGACCCTTACTCACTTTGTCTGATTGAGATCGCTGTTCCAGCCGGCTTATCCGGCTTTCCTGAAAAATGCTAGAGACCTTTGTCGCAATTCGGAAGTTCCATCAATCCTGCAATGTGAGATTGCTGCAAAACGCCTGCCAGTTGCTCTCCTTCCCAACCCCCAACTCAACTCCTGAGATGTATCATACAAGCGGACCAATTTGTCGTCGCCAGCGGTCGCCAGCAGCTGTGCTGACCACGAGATGCAAAGAATTTTTTTAGAAGCCTCCTCCAGGATTTTCACCGGACACCACTCCTGCAAAATGTCTGACTTCAAAAAATGATAGTGATAGTGTCGAAAAATCGAAGAGTGTGTCTTCCAGCTTATCTTGGATTTGCTGTTTACGCGACCAGTTTCTGTGACCAGTATTGAGCAAGTGTTCTCAATTCCTGTGAAATTGAAAATTTGACCCGGGCAGTCCGTAGCGGAGGTTGCAAAAAGAAATGCTAACATATTCGTTGAAATTGGTGGATTTCAATCTGTGCCAGGCACGCCCGAAAGCCAGCAGTGTCACGAGGCAGAGACCAGGGTTTTGTTGAAATCCTCGGTTGGCCCTTTTCATAGCTCATATATTTTCTACCTTGTAACAGTCCGTCTTTTCCCTCTCCCACGTTCAAAACCAGGATTTCCCCGGAAATCCGTGTCTATTTCCAAAGACCTCAGTGGGTTTCAACAATCGCATTGGCATCGTTCTGAAAACACAAATGCTCATTTGATCTCAATTGGTCATCCATGCAAAAGCACAAACAGCCATTGGAACCAGGTGTGTGCTTTCAAGGGCATGGTCAATTGTTTTCAAAGCCCGAAGCACGTGCTTTTTCGTTTTGATTCCTGCTTCCACTGGTGTAGTAGCAGCTGTTGTCCGCTGTTGTCTGCTGTTGTCTGCTGTTGTCTGCTGTTGTCTGCTGTTGTCTGCTGTTGTCTGCTGTTGTCTGCTGTTGTCTGCTGTTGTCTGCTGTTGTCTGCCTGAGAAACTAATACAGTACAGGCTGATTTGACCCATACTTTTTGATACTTTGAGGAGGTCCAGATCATTAACCGACACAAATTGCGCGGCGATACTTCGATATGTACGGATGCAAAATTGTTTAATCCCTGCAATCCGGACCGACATGAGGTCTCCCTGCCGTCTTGTTGCACGAGCATCCCTGACACATGACAGCACCACCTTATCAAAACCCAAAAACAAGTCCTGCGATGCGTCGTAGACCCGGACCTTGCAGTCATGTCCACCCACAGCGAGAAGCTGCTGCTGCTGTGACCAAGAGATTGAAACCACTACATGACTGGTATCCTCCAAAGTGTGCAGCAAGTCCTGCACAATGGCAAGACAGTTACTGACGTTGGCACTTGATTGGCAATGAAACTTCCAAGACAAATCCAGAAACAACATGCTTGACGATCTGGAAACAATAGGAAGCACTCCAAAACAAAAATCGAGTCAAGCATAGTCAAACTTGCGAAGCAATTAAAAACTTTTATTTGAGAAGCAAACCCTGTCTCGAATCTGCTCACAACCCGGGGCCGTTACCAAAGCCGAGCGCCTCAACTGAAGTCCCCGCACTCCTGGGCAGAGTCGTAGATCCTCACCTTTCCATCTGCGCCAGGGGCAGCAAGGAGATCTTGGCAGAAGGCGATGCTGTAGACCGTGCCGGAAGCTTCCTCCAAGCTCTTCACCAGAACACCGTCCTGCACAGGATCCAATGAATCTCCAGGACAAAGAAATCTTACAAAACAATAACAAAACATGCCCCGATTTCGATGTCTGGGAGCTCAACATCTCACCTGAGCGCCGCTTCCGTGCAGTCCTTGGATAGGTCGTAGACTCGGACCTTCCCGTCCACTCCAGCAGTTGCTACCAGCTGCTCACCAAAAGCTATGCACCGAACATCGCTAGATGCATCCTGCAAGGTCTTCATTACTGGATAGTCCTGCCGTTTCACAGGAACAGCCGGATCAGGGTCTCAAAAAAATTCAACGTTGTTGCCGGCATAAATCCCAGATGGCCCGAAAAAATGTCAACCTCAATTTTTTTGGGGCAGCACCCGCCAGCCGCTTTTGGCAGCAGCCCATCACATGATCTGGAGACCACCCATGCAGCAGCAACTGTTCGACTGCTGGGCCTCATAGCTCCAGACCATGATGCAATCTGCAAAACAGCAGCAGCACGGGTGGCACTGCAAAGCGCACACTCTCCACACAACAGCCCCATGGAACCAGCAGCGTGGCTTCATACCACAGTCTTCACAAGACTAGCATCACCCAGCACCCTGGCCCTGCGAAGCAAATTCGGATTCTGGAACGGCAACCTAAACACCAGCACCTGGCTCCTCTGCATTATTGGACTGGATAACCCCACATGCTGAAGCTCTCCAACGGTATCTATGGGAGGACAAGGACTTGGATAGAAGTTGAACGAAACAAAGCAGGGGAAGCCAATGGGTGAAAGCAAGGAACTATGATGTAATTAGCGAATGATGAAGACCAGCGCAAAAAAAACATCAAGATAAGAAAAAAAACGGCACAACAAAAACACCAGGAAGAAAAACAGCACAGCAAACACCAGACAAAAACAGCAGCAACAAAAATCACCAGCATGACACAACAGCAAAAACACTAGCGCAGCAAAACATTCCATACAAAATCATCTGAATAACGAAAACACCACTCAAAATCGCCAACACAACCAAAACACAACACAAACAACACAAACAACAAAAACACGTAGACAAAATCACCAGCAAGACAAAAACACCATGTGACGACACAAGCTCAATAAAAAAAGTATAAGAACACAAACACAACAAAAACACCAAACGAGAACAAACAAAAAAACGACCAGGACAAAAATCAACAGCGCACGAAACACCAGTACACGCATTGAAAAAATGCCAGCAGAACATCACCAAGACACAAGCACAAAAAACACCAGCCTACAAAGTCACCAGTACAACCGAATCATTACAACAACAGCAGAACAAACACACTGCCCCCCGGGAAAAACACAGAAACAGGAGCACAAGAAATCACCAGCACACAAAAACACCAGTGGAAGAAAACACCAGCACAACAAAAACACCAAAAGAAGAAAACCACCAGCTGAACAAAAAGCCCAGCACACAAAAAAAAACAGCATGCAAAAGCATCAACGCGCAAACACACCAGCACAACCAAAACACCAGCACAATAAAACAAACAAACACCAGACATTGCCAAGCTCAACCCATCAAGCAAAAGCAACGAAGGCAGTGTGAACCATTGGCAATCCAGAGGAGCCGATGATCTTTGGCTGCTGGGGACTGTTTTGAACCTGGGAGAATCTAGTTGAGAACCAGTTTCGCTATGGTCTATTGATGGCTCTGAAAATGACCTTGAGCGCAATCTATGACAGGTATGACGTCAGAACGATTGAAGGGCAAGGAATTTGCCGAAGTTTCCGCACTTTAATCGAAGGATGGACATCTTTGAAACAGCCCAATATTTGGCATGGGCTGCAAAAATTGGCTCAAACATCAGACCCGGAGAACAGCTTTGCCAAATAGGATGGGGGCCCAAGATGGGTTATAGTGCCCACAAGGAGCTGCAATCAGAGCAAACATGGACCGGAGCCGACCTTGGCCTGACGTGACCCGACACTTAAAGGAACCAGGCTGGCTCGTCAGGGTGCCAGGGTACAGTCGTGGGGTAGCCCAAAGACGCCGCCGCCGCATCCGCAACATGCACAGGACATCATCAAGATCACACCAAGTCAGCAACAATTAGATTACAAACCTTTGCAAACGGCCAAGACGCAATTCCGCGCAATTCACCTAATCAGAGCCACCACGCCCCACACCTCAAGACCAACTCCATCTCATTCCTCTCCCCACTAAAGATTTCTGAATGTTAAGTTCCACTTCTTTGCACATCTATCAATGCTTTGTCAGGCTTTCATTGAACGGTGTCTTGCCATTCAATTTATTTAGTCTTCCGAGACTACGTAGTAACTGCGATAAGAATTGAACATAGTAACCACGATAGAAAAAGTGAGTAACCGCGATAGAAAGTCAACGGGACAGCACGACAACCAGAAACATAAAGGCACTGACAAGAAACTTTCTGCGCAATCTCTCAGTCGCAAGTTTTGCACTGCACAACCTGCGGATTCCTGTATCTTCCAGATATTTCCCTGATGGTTTCCTGATGGTTTCCTGATGGTTTCCTGATTGTTTCCCGCTGGTTTCCTGATGGCTTCCCACTGGTTTCCTGACGGTGTCCAGATGGTGTCGTGATGGTTTCCTGATGATTTCCTGCTGGTTTCCTGCTGGTTTCTTGATCGTTTCCTGATGGTTTCCGGATGGTTTCCTGATGGGTTCCTGCTCGTTTCCAAGTCGTTTCCTCACGGTTTTGTGATGGTTTCTTAATGGTTTCCTGCTGGTTTCCTGCTGGTTTCCTCCTGGTTTCCTGCTAGTTTTCTGCTGGTTTCCTGCTAGTTTTCTGCTGGTTTCCTGATGGTTTCCTGCCGGCTTTTTGATGGTCTCCTGATGGTTTCCCGCTGGTTTCCCGCTGGTTTCCTGATGGCTTCCTGATGGTTTCCAGATCCTTTCCTGATGGTTTCCTGGTGGTTTCCCGCTGGTTTCCTGATGGTTTCTTGACGGTTTCCTGCTGGTTTCCTGCTGGTTTCTTGATGGTTTGCTTCCTGTTGATGATTTCCTGATGGGAACCTTCCTGATGGAAACTTGCTTGGCACACAGCCGGCGCGCCGGGCGATAGGAACAGAACAGTTGACAATGACACGAGGCTGCTGGACGGTTTCCCGGTGGTTTCCTGACCGAGAGGCGATGGTTTCCGCACAGTTACCTGATGGTTTCCCGCTGAGTTTCCGGCTGGTTTCCTGATTGTTTCCTGATGGTTTCCCGAGGGTTACCTGGTGGCTTCCTGTTGATAATTTCCTGATGTGAACCTTCCTGATGGAAACTTTCTTGGCGGGAAGGAACTTTCGTCACACTTTCCTGACACGAGCCTTGCTGATGGAAGCTTTCCTGATGTTTGATCTTGGCGTACAGCCGGCGCGCCGGGCGATAGGAACAGAATAGTTGACAATGACATAAGGGTTCCGGACGGTTTCCCGGTGGTTTCCTGACAGAGAGGTGATGGTTTCCGCACAGTGACTTGACGGTTTCCCGCTGAGTTTCCGGCTGGTTTCCTGATGGTTACCTGTTGATGATTTCCTGACGTGAACCTACCTGATGGAAACTTTCTTGACGGGAAGTTTCCTGTTACGAATTTTCGTCACATTTTCCTCACATGAACCTTCCTGATGGAAGCTTTGATCTTCGCGCACAGCCGGCGCGCCGGGTGATAGGAACAGAATAGTTGACATTAACACGAGGCTGCTGGACGGTTTCCCGGTAATTTCCTGACCGAGAGGCGATGGTTTCCGCACAGTTACCTGATGGTTTCCCGCTGAGTTTCCGGCTGGTTTCCTGATTGTTTCCTGATGGTTTCCCGAGGGTTACCTGGTGGCTTCCTGTTGATAATTTCCTGATGTGAACCTTCCTGATGGAAACTTTCTTGGCGGGAAGGAACTTTCGTCACACTTTCCTGACACGAGCCTTGCTGATGGAAGCTTTCCTGATGTTTGATCTTGGCGTACAGCCGGCGCGCCGGGCGATAGGAACAGAATAGTTGACAATGACATAAGGGTTCCGGACGGTTTCCCGGTGGTTTCCTGACAGAGAGGTGATGGTTTCCGCACAGTGACTTGACGGTTTCCCGCTGAGTTTCCGGCTGGTTTCCTGATGGTTACCTGTTGATGATTTCCTGATGTGAACCTTCCTGATGGAAGCTTTGATCTTCGCGCACAGCCGGCGCGCCGGGTGATAAGAACAGAATAGTTGACAATGACATGAGGCTGTTGAACGGTTTCCCGGTGGTTTCCTGACAGATAGGTGATGGTTTTCGCACGGTTACATGATGTTTTCCCGCTGAGTTTCCTGCTGGTTTTCTGATGGTTTCCTGAGGGTTACCTGTCGGAACCTTCCTGATGGAAACTTGCTTGGCACACAGCCGGCGCGCCGGGTGATAGGAACAAAATAATTGACAATGACATGAGGCTGCTGGACAGTGTCCCGATGGTTTCCTGACAGAAGGCGATGGTTTTCGCACGGTTACCTGATGTTTTCCCGCTGAGTTTCCTGCTGG
>VSDK01000924.1:0-27902 GCA_009767595.1 Symbiodinium kawagutii | reverse complement strand
TTTATCTCGAGCGTTCCTTTTCCTCTGTTTGAATCTTGAGTATTCCTTTTTCGCCACGGTCTTCATGTTTATCTCGAGCGTTCCTTTTCTTTTGTTTGAATCTTGAGTATTCTTTTTTCTCCATGTTTATCTCGAGCGTTCCTTTTCTTTTGTTTGAATCTTGAGTATTCCTTTTTCTCCATGTTTATCTCGAGTGTTCCTTTTCCTCTGTTTGAATCTGGAGTATTCCTTTTTCTCCATGTTTATCTCGAGCGTTCCTGTTCCTCTGTTTGGATCTTGAGTATTCATTTTTCTCCATGATCTCAATGTTTATCTCGAGCGTTCCTTTTCCTCTGTTTGGATCTTGAGTATTTCTTTCTCTCCATGTTTATCTCGAGCGTTCCTTTTCCTCTGTTTGGATCTTGGGCATTCCTTTTTCTTCAAGTTTATCTCGAGCGTTCCTTTTTCCTCTGTTTGAATCTTGAGCATTCCTTTTTCTCCATGTTTATCTCGAGCGTTCCTTTACCTATGTTTGGATCTTGAGTATTCCTTTTTCTCCATGTTTATCTCGAGCGTTCCTTTTCCTCTGTTTGGATCTTGGGTATTCCTTTTTCTCCATGTTTATCTCGAGCGTTCCTTTTCCTCTGTTTGGCTCTTGAGTATTCCTTTTTCTCCATGGTCTCCATGTTTATCTCGAGTGTTTCTGTTCCTCTGATTGAGAAAAAATGAGTATTCCTTTTTCTCCATGTTTATCTCGAGCGTTCCTTTTCTTTTGTTTGGATCTTGAGTATTCCTTTTTCTCCATTTTTATCTCGAGCGTTCCTTTTCCTCTGTTTGAATCTTGAGTATTCCTTTTTCTCCATGTTTATCTCGAGCGTTCCTTTTCCATCCTTTTCCTTTGTTTGGATCTTGAGTATTCCTCTCTCTCCACGGTCGCCATGTTTATCTCGAGCGTTCCTTTTCCTCTGTTTGGATCTTGAGTATTCCTTTTTCTCCATGGTCTCCATGTTTATCTCGAGTGTTCCTTTTCCTCTGTTTGGATCTTGAGTATTCCTTTTTCTCCATGTTTACCTCGAGTGTTCCTTTTCCTCTGTTTGGATCTTGAGTATTCCTTTTTCTCCATGTTTATCTCGAGCGTTCCTTTTCCTCTTTTTGGATCTTGAGTATTCCTTTTTCTGCACGGTCTCCATGTTTATCTCGAGCGTTCCTTTTCCTCTGTTTGGATCTTGAGAATTCCTTTTTCTCCATGATCTCCATGTTTATCTCGAGCATTCCTTTTCTTCTGTTTGAATCTTGAGCATTCCTTTTTCTCCATGTTTATCTCGAGCGTTCCTTTTCCTCTGTTTGGATCTTGGGTATTCCTTTTTCTCCACGGTCTCCATGTTTATCTCGAGCGTTCCTTTTCCTCTGTTTGGATCTTGAGTATTCCTTTTTCTCATGTTTATCTCGAGCGTTCCTTTTCCTCTGTTTGGATCTTGAGTATTCCTTTTTCTCCATGTTTATCTCGAGCGTTCCTTTTCCTCTGTTTGGATCTTCAGTATTCCTTTTTCTCCATGTTTATCTCGAGCGTTCCTTTTCCTCTGTTTGGATCCTGAGTATTCCTTTTTCTCCACGGTCGCCATTTTTTATCTCGAGCGTTCCTTTTCCTCTGTTTGGATCTTGAGTATTCCTTTTTCTCCATGTTTATCTCGAGCGTTCCTTTTCCTCTGTTTGGATCTTGAGTATTCCTTTTTCTCCACGGTCTCCATGTTTATCTCGAGCGTTCCTTTTTCCTCTGTTGGATCTTGAGTATTCCTTTTTCTCCATGGTCTCCATGTTTATCTCGAGCGTTCCTTTTCCTCTGCTTGGATCTTGAAATGATCTTGAGTTTTCCTTTTTCTCCATGTTTATCTCGAGCGTTCCTTTTCCTCTGCTTGGATCTTGAAATGATCTCTTTTTCTCCATGGTCTCCATGTTTATCTCGAGCGTTCCTTTTCCTCTGTTTGGATCTTGAGTATTCCTTTTTCTCCACGGTCTCCATGTTTATCTCGAGCGTTCCTTTTTCCTCTGTTTGAATCTTGGGTATTCCTTTTTCTTCATGTTTGTCTCGAGTGTTCCTTTTCCTCTGTTTGAATCTTGAGTGTTCCTTTTTCTCCATGTTTATCTCGAGCCTTCCTTTTCCATCCTTTTCCTTTGTTTGGATCTTGAGTATTCCTTTTTCTCCATGTTTATCTCGAGCGTTCCTTTTCCTCTGTTTGGATCTTGAGTATTCCTTTTTCTCCATGTTTATCTCGAGTGTTTCTTTTCCTCTGTTTGGATCTTGAGTATTCCTTTTTCTCCATGTTTATCTCGAGCGTTCCTTTTCCTCTGTTTGGATCTTGAGTATTCCTTTTTCTCCATGTTTATCTCGAGCGTTCCTTTTCCTCTGTTTGGATCTTGAGTATTCCTTTTTTCTCCATTTTTATCTCAAGTGTTCCTTTTCCTTTGTTTGAAATCTTGAGTATTCCTGTTTCTCCATGTTTATTTCGAGCGTTCCTTTTCCTTTGTTTGGATCTTGAGTATTCCTTTTTCTCCATGTTTATCTCGAGCGTTCCTTTTCCTCTGTTTGGATCTTGAGTATTCCTTTTTCTCCATGTTTATCTCGAGCGTTCCTTTTCCTCTGTTTGGATCTTGAGTATTCCTTTTTCTCCATGTTTATCTCGAGCGTTCCTTTTCCTCTGTTTGGATCTTGAGTATTCCTTTTTCTCCATGGTCTCCATGTTTATCTCGAGTGTTTCTGTTCCTCTGATTGAGAAAAAATGAGTATTCCTTTTTCTCCATGTTTATCTCGAGCGTTCCTTTTCTTTTGTTTGGATCTTGAGTATTCCTTTTTCTCCATGTTTATCTCGAGCGTTCCTTTTTCCTCTGTTTGGATCTTGAGTATTCTTTTTTCTCCACGGTCTCTATGTTTATCTCGAGCGTTCCTTTTCCTCTGTTTGGATCTTGAGTATTCCTTTTTCTCCATGTTTATCTCGAGCGTTCCTTTTCCATCCTTTTCCTTTGTTTGGATCTTGAGTATTCCTTTTTCTCCATGGTCTCCATGTTTATCTCGAGCGTTCCTTTTCCTCTGTTTGGATCTTGAGTATTCCTTTTTCTCCATGGTTATCTCGAGTGTTTCTTTTCCTGTGTTTGAATCTTGAGTATTCCTTTTTCTCCATGTTTATCTCGAGCGTTCCTTTTCCTTTGTTTGGATCTTGAGTAGTCCTTCTTCTCCATGATTATCTCGAGTGTTCCTTTTCCTTTGATTGAAATCTTGAGTATTCCTTTTTCTTCAAGTTTATCTCGAGCGTTCCTTTTCCTCTGTTTGAATCTTGGGTATTCCTTTTTCTTCATGTTTGTCTCGAGTGTTCCTTTTCCTCTGTTTGAATCTTGAGTATTCCTTTTTCTCCATTTTTATCTCGAGCGTTCCTTTTCCATCCTTTTCCTTTGTTTGGATCTTGAGTATTCCTTTGTCACCACGGTCTTCAAGTTTATCTCGAGCGTTCCTTTTCCTCTGTTTGAATCTTGAGTATTCCTTTTTCGCCATGTTTATCTCGAGCGGTCCTTTTCCTCTGTTTGAATCTTGAGTATTCCTTTTTCTCCATGTTTATCTCGAGCGTTCCTTTTCCTCTGTTTGACTCTTGAGTATTCCTTTTTCTCCATGTTTATCTCGAACGTTCCTTTTTCCTCTGTTTGGATCTTGAGTATTCTTTTTTCTCCACGGTCTCCATGTTTATCTCGAGCGTTCCTTTTCCTCTGTTTGGATCTTGAGTATTCCTTTTTCTCCATTTTTATCTCGAGTGTTTCTTTTCCTTTGTTTGAAATCTTGAGTATTCCTTTTTCTTCAAATTTATCGCGAGCGTTCCTTTTCCTCTGTTTGGATCTTGAGTATTCCTTTTTCTCCATGATCTCAATGTTTATCTCGAGCGTTCCTTTTCCTCTGTTTGGATCTTGAGTATTCCTTTTTCTCCATGATCTTCATGTTTATCTCGAGCGTTCCTTTTCCTCTGTTTGGATCTTGAGTACTCTTTCTTCTCTATGTTTATCTCGAGCGTTCGTTTTCCTCTGTTTGAATCTTGAGTATTCCTTTTTCTCCACGGTCTCCATGTTTATCTCGAGCGTTCCTTTTCCTCTGTTTCAATCTTGAGTATTTCTTTTTCTCCATGATCTCCATGTTTATCTCGAGTGTTCCTTTTCCTCTGGTTGGATCTTCAGTATTCCTTTTTCTCCATGGTCTCCATGTTTATCTCGAGCGTTCCTTTTCCTCGGTTTGAATCTTCAGTAGTTCCTTTTCTCCATGTTTATCTCGAGCGTTCCTTTTCCTCTGTTTGGATCTTGAGTATTCCTTTTTCTCCATGTTTGTCTCGAGCGTTCCTTTTCCTATGTTTGGATCTTGAGTATTCCTTTTTCTCCATGTTTATCTCGAGCGTTCCTTTTTCCTCTGTTTGGATCTTGAGTGTTCTTTTTTCTCCACGGTCTCCATGTTTATCTCGAGCGTTCCTTTTCCTCTGTTTGGATCTTGAGTATTCCTTTTTCTTCACGGGCTCCATATTTAGGTGTGGATCAAGTGGGCTTAGTGTAAGGCTAGGGCTTAACTTTAAGGACTGATGTGTGGATCAAGCGGGCTAGTGTAAGGCTAGGGATTAACTTAAGGACTGGTGTGTGGATCAAGTGGGCTTAGTGTAAAGCTGGGGATTAACTTAAGGACTGGTGTGTGGATCAAGTGGGCTTAGTGTCAGGCTAGGGATTAACTTAAGGAAATCTTGAGTATTCCTTTTTCTTCACGGGCTCCATATTTAGGTGTGGATCAAGTGGGCTTAGTGTAAGGCTAGGGCTTAACTTTAAGGACTGATGT
The DNA here is from genome assembly GCA_009767595.1 of Symbiodinium kawagutii. Lineage (NCBI taxonomy): Eukaryota > Dinophyceae > Suessiales > Symbiodiniaceae > Symbiodinium > Symbiodinium kawagutii. The sequence continues at coordinate 23,071 of VSDK01000924.1, read as the reverse complement.
GTGGATCAAGCGGGCTAGTGTAAGGCTAGGGATTAACTTAAGGACTGGTGTGTGGATCAAGTGGGCTTAGTGTAAAGCTGGGGATTAACTGAAGGACTGGTGTGTGGATCAAGTGGGCTTAGTGTAAAGCTGGGGATTAACTGAAGGACTGGTGTGTGGATCAAGTGGGCTTAGTGTAAAGCTAGGGATTAACTTAAGGACTGGTGTGTGGATCAAGTGGGCTCAGTGTAAGGCTAGGGATTCCCTTAAGGACTGGTGTGTGGATCAAGTGGGCTTTGTGTAAAGCTGGGGATTAACTTGAGGACTGGTGTGTGGATCAAGCGGGCTTTGTGTAAAGCTGGGAATTCACTTAAGGACTGGTGTGTGGATCAAGTGGGCTTTGTGTAAAGCTGGGGATTAACTTAAGGACTGGTGTGTGGATCAAGCGGGCTTAGTGTAAAGCTGGGGATTAACTTAAGGACTGGTGTGTGGATCAAGTGGGCTTTGTGTAAAGCTGGGGATTAACTTAAGGACTGGTGTGTGGATCAAGTGGGCTTCGTGTAAGGCTATAGGGATTAACTTAAGGACTGGTGTGTGGATCAATGGGCTTAGTGTAAGGCTAGGGATTAACTTAAGGACTGGTGTGTGGATCAAGTGGGCTTAGTGTAAGGCTAGGGATTAACTTAAGGACTGGTGTGTGGATCAAGCGGGCTTAGTGTAAGGCTAGGGATTAACTTAAGGACTGGTGTGTGGATCAAGCGGGCTTTGTGTAAGGCTGGGAATTAACTTAAGGACTGGTGTGTGGATCAAGTGGGCTTAGTGTAAGGCTAGGGATTAACTTAAGGACTGGTGTGTGGATCAAGCGGGCTTAGTTTAAGGCTAGGGATTAACTTAAGGACTGGTGTGTGGATCAAGTGGGCTTAGTGTAAAGCTGGGGATTAACTGAAGGACTGGTGTGTGGATCAAGTGGGCTTAGTGTAAGGCTAGGGATTAACTTAAGGACTGGTGTGTGGATCAAGTGGGCTTAGTGAAAAGCTGGGGATTAACTTAAGGACTGGTGTGTGGATCAAGCGGGCTTAGTGTAAGGCTAGGGATTAACTTAAGGACTGGTGTGTGGATCAAGCGGGCTTAGTGTAAGGCTGGGAATTAACTTAAGGACTGGTGTGTGGATCAAGTGGGCTTAGTGTAAGGCTAGGGATTAACTTAAGGACTGGTGTGTGGATCAAGCGGGCTTAGTGTAAGGCTAGGGATTAACTTAAGGACTGGTGTGTGGATCAAGCGGGCTTAGTGTAAGGCTGGGAATTAACTTAAGGACTGGTGTGTGGATCAAGTGGGCTTAGTGCATATAATAAACCACCAACAAATAGAACTCGCCACATATATGTCTTTATATCATCTGAATCGGGTTGACCTGGTAGGTGGTGTGTATATGATTGGGTCCCGATCAAATACCCTTCCAGTCACAAAGCTCAGCTGACCAATCACTCACATGAGCGACGCCGCGGCAGCGGTTGTTTTCCTGGCGTTATGGCGTCTTGAGCCAAACGTATGCGCAAGTTGGTAGACTGACTAATCACTAGTCTATGCATACATGTGTGATACTGTGGTTCCACTCGCGTATATATACCAATATATACCTTGGTCTTCCTGGGCGTCTCAAATTTTTGCTCTTTGGTAAATAATCATTCTTTTGTTGAAGCGGCGAATCTTGACATTTTGGCATTTCACAGGTTTCAAGGGTTTTCTTAGCTGTTTTTGATCAAGCCCCGCCCTATGGATCGAATGGCGCTGACTTGAAGTGCCCTCCACTCTCGATGTTGCCGCCTTCATTTTTTCTTGTTTGCGAAGAGGTCCTTTGCCACTCTTGCCAACAGCCAGCAGGTACATCCATGACCGTTTCAGCCAGCACCAGCCAACACTCCTTCAGGCAGGTTTCCCCCTCTGCCCTGCCAATAAGTGCAATTGTTTGAGCAAAGCAAAGCATTAATAACTTTTCTCAACTTATTCTCGCATGGATGTCACCTGGATGTCCTTTTGAACAAATCTTGCCGGTTCTCTCATAGCCATTTGGCATTCACTGCTTTCCCAGTCACTGCTTTCCAGCACCTTGGGGCAATGGCGCTGGAACTTCATGTCATGTGGGAGCGTGACAACTCGATCAGGGACCGGACAAGAGTCAATCAAGCCCTCATGGCATGGCCGGTGGTGGGGGGCAATCATTTGGTGGGAATTCCTTCTAAACGGGCTTTCCTCATGAACGCCCGGGCGCTGGAACTAACTGCTGAATGGTATTGCCCTTCAGTGGAGGAGCCACAATCCCCTCCCATCAACTTGATCAGAAATGAGGCTCCTCCACTACAAAAGTTTCGGTGAATGTCTTGCGTTTGCAGAACACAACTACAAATTGAATGTTTTTGTGCTTGCGTTTCTTAGAATTTCATTTCATCTTCCTAGTCAGTTTGAGCTTCCCCTGTACAGGTGATCAAGTTCCGACGTCTTATGGGGCATGATTCTGCAGATCGGGGAGGGATCAGTGTGGATAGCTGGGGAGTGAAGAAAACATTCACTTACGCTTTGAGAAGGTGGCTGGCAGGTGCGCGAAGGCCAAGAGACTTTAGGCTAGATTTAGCGTTTTTTGTTGAGCTACATCTTTATGTGTTGTTTCTGGTTGTTGGTGGCCTAGTCAATCTCATGGTTTGGTTTGATTGGTTAGCTTTGAGCACAAAACCCATTCATGTAAGGATGATGGCATGAGTGTCTTCTGGAACATTCTTGACGAATTTTGGTCTGCACCGACTACCGCACCCGCTTCCCCACCCGAAGTCTTTGCAATTGAAGACGGCTCCATCACTGACACTGAGATTGAGCTTGAACCCACAGAAATTGATCCCCTTGAACCTGATGATGATGATGGCTATACTCTGGTGGAGCCTGGGCCAGTTCACGCAGATCCCGGCCCCCATGATTCAAATAGCTTTGGGGGATTGGCTGCGTTGGCTGAGCTGACTGATTCTGGATCTGGCTCGGAGCCTACCTTGGGTTCTGAAGGAGTAGCAACATCTGAACCCACAGAAATTGCCCCTGACATGCCGTCTTCCAACCCCGCTTCAGCTGTGCGCCCTGGTGCGGAAGATCTGACGCAGCTGTCAACAGTAGAGCTCCTGGAAAGGCGTGATAGGTGCGGGATTGGGATCTGGGAACATAAATGGACTATGGTGGGCTTTAAGATGCACAAATGAGGGTAGTTGAATACAAATAACATAGCTGAGGGTAGTTGCAGCTATAGTTTTTTGCTTGCCCAACACGCAGGCAAAGGCAGCTCGCCCGTCAAGCCCTTGCAGCGGAATCTTTGGCAGCTCACCAACCACCAGGACTTGAAATGCAATCGCAACCCACAACATGTTACTTATAACTTATAATGATGGCAATGGGAACCATTTTCCTTCTCCTATAATCTGTCCACCCACCTCACATGTCGCCCCTGGAAGGAACAGACCCTGACACCGTGCAAACTTTGCCCTATGAGCCTGAGGGAATCCTCGAAGCCTTTGCTTTTCCAGCTGGGGCCCCTCAGGATTGGGTGCTAAAACAAGGGGCTAAAAAGTCAACAACGTTTTTTGCAGCAGTTTTGTTCAACCTTCAATTTTTGAATCTCATGTTGATCTGATGTCCCCATGAAGGACAAATCCAACTTGGAAGCATTGGGCTCCGATGGCAATACCGAGGAGCCTCCCAGCAAAGTAAGGAAGCTGCAGGTCTTTGAAGAACCTAGTGGTGCTGCAGATTCAGCTGGTGACCTTGCCAATGATAAGAAAGGGCCTGAAAACTCACCCCAAGGCGTGGCTGAGACACACATGGAGTTGGAACCAACGGCTGACGATGGCAAACCATGCAATGATGTTGGAACCGGAACACATCAAGAGCAAGAAGATTCTCCACAACAAGGTTCAGGAGGCACTGAAGTTGTCGAGATTGAGGATGCCGGGGCAGAGGAATCGGAACCCACCCTTTTTTTTGAAGTGCCCGACTTGCATACCACAGAGGCCAGGACCCTGACAAATTTGATAGTTAATTTCTCACTTATGTTTCAAGTTTAACGGTATCAACCGTATAAGCTACCAAACTGTTTTCCAAGAAAAGGACAGTAAATAAATTAAAACTGAATTGGTTATGGAGATTCCCTTCAGGCTCCTTTGGTTCCACGTTCGAAGCAGTTGGGGCATGTAGCAAATGACGAGGAAGAATCTGGGGTAGTGGACGGCGAGGGAGATGGCAACACTGCCAAGGGCAGAGGACGCAGCCGTGGCCGTGGCCGTGGCCGTGGCCGGGGGAGGGCCGCTGCCCGGTGGAGCTGCTGCTGCGGATGCTGTCGAAAGTGGTGAAGCTCCAAACGCAGAGTCGGAGATCAAGCATCCTCCGAAGCGAACGGCTGCAAAGTCAAAGGCCAATGCTGCCAAGAAAGCATCAGCCGAGTTGGAAGATGCAAAGGAGAAGCCTCCTGAGGCAGAAAGCATTGAGCAAGCTGATCCAGAGAAGGCCAAGCCTGATCAAACACGCCGTCGGTCTAGGAAGACCAAGGCTTCTGAGGCTGCCGGCGACAGCAAGCCTGCTCCAGAGGAGGGCAAGAAGCGCAGTCGACCTAAGAAGGTCAAAACTGCAGAGACTGGCGAGACTGATCCTGAGAAGGCCAAGGATGTTGAGACTGATCCTGAGAAGGCCAAGGATGTTGAGACTGATCCTGAGAAGGCCAAGGATGCTGAGGGCGTTGAGGCCAAGGACAGCACTGAGGCGGAGCCCAAGATTGCCAAGCCCGCTCAGGATCCCAACAACCAGCGTCGTCGCAGAACTGCGGCCAAGCCCACTGTTGCCGCTTCGGAGGGAAGTGAGAAAAAGGAGGGTGACAACGGTGATGGTGTGGAGACGGGCCCTGCTTCCTTTGCGGGACGCTATTGCCCTGACAAGGAGACTTCCAAGAACAAGTGGTTGGCCATCCGGGACATCTTCAATGAAAAGATCAAGCCGCAGTTCAAGTGCAGCTACAAGTACCAGGCTGGGAAAGTTCACGCGGCTCTTGGATAGTCGCATGTTATTGAATGTTTGATCGGACAAATGGAAGCAATAAAAATGGGTACAGCATGGTAAAGCTGATACACTAGAACATGTAATTGACAAGTTGGTTTCTGATGAACCAATTCCTATTGCCAAAACACAACAAACATGTCTCTAGCCACGATTTCTGTTTGCCAGGCTGACTTTTGGCGCCATTGTGTGAACAGCGAGCACATTGAGAAGATCCCCAAGGCGAGCACATGACACCTTACATCGCCGACGTAGAAATTAATTCTGAAGTTTTGCATGGATTCCTCTAGGCCTAGTTCCGTCCCATGCCCCATACTTATAGACCTATCCAACTTGGGTATGCCAAGCCCAGACCCTATCAGTGCCCAAAGAATGGTGGTTTGGCAATGCTGAGGAGTGAAGCTGCAGGGGGAGAAGCTGGACAAAACGAGTGACTCTTGAGATCGCCCCTAGGGGAAGGCCGTTTTGATTTTGATCAAATGGGGTTCGCACAGATTGCTAACAATCTGTGGCGGGTTTGATTTTCCCAACCCTGTCTGTCCTGCCAAATGGAAATCTTCTGGATCTGAAATGGTCCAATGCCTGGCACGCCATGTGGCAGAAGGCAAAGGGTTGGTTAGAACCAATTATCTTCTCACGACCGTTGGAGATGCGAACAAACAAAGGGTGAACAAAATCTTTGTACCTTTTGCTCTTCGCTGGTTCGAATTCAACCGGTCTTGCGCTACACCATCATGTGTCTAATTAGAAAGTCTTAATTTTCCAGCTTGTGTCCCAACGCAGGTGACCTTTTGCTGCATGGCTCATGCCAAGGCTGGGCAATCAACAAACCGGCCAACCATCCAACCAACCAGATTGGAGGACCACAAGAACACCAAACTTATTGTAGAGCGATGCTGGGGTTATACATACATTCTTTTAAAGCATGCAGTATCATCGCATTTTCCCTGATATCATTCTTTATCTTAATGCTAAGGTTGTGATTAGATACAAGTAGAGATTATGGATCACAGGCGCCAACAAAATAACTTAACCAACCGGAGTTTCCCTGATTCTGCAGGAAACCATCGCTACCGCATTCAGCGCTGGTGCATGGCTATGCCGCGAAGGTTCAATGTGGTACATCTGGGCGGAGTGCGCCAGATCTGTGCGGGGTGTTGGGGTTGTTGTGGCGAAGCATTTGCCTTTGTTCAGTCCTAGTGTCCTGCAGGAAATCGGCTCATACCCTCGGAAGCTTTTGGGCCATAGGATTTTTGCCATGCAGCCTGCTTGCTTAGAAGCCTTGGTGGGACGACTTATCCAGTTAGAGTTGCCAAAAGAAACTTGACACCATTCAGTGCGCAGGATGTAGGTGCGCATGGGTTCCAAGAGATGTTGGTTGAATATATCAGCTCACATTGTTTCTGTTACATCCTTTCAACCTTTCTCGTTTATCATCTAGTGAGGGTGGCTGCTTGGGTAACCTCCAGAGAATGGCCTCAGGACTTCATTTGCCTTGTGCTCTTTGTGGCCTGGTTCGACTTCGAACCGGACATGGGCCTTGGCCAGGGCTTAGATGTTGTCGAATTCTTCGCAGGGTGTGCCCGCATTGCGCGTATTGCCCATCGCCAGGGATACAAGTCAAGAGCCCATGAGATCTTGTTTGACAAGTCGAGGAAAGGATATAGGAAAGACTGGACAAGAAAACGGTCTTCTTTTGACATCAACGGCGAAGCCGGCTTTGCGAAACTCAGTTGGTTTTATCAATCATTTTGTTCCCCAAGTGTGTGTGTGTGTGTTGGATCATGTAATTCATGCATATTGTTCCTATTGTTCCTGCTGTTCCTGCTGTCGTTGTTGTTGTTGTTGTTGTTGTTGTTGTTGTTGTTGTTGTTGTTGTTGGGATCTTATGTTGTTGTTGCTGCCGTTGTTACGATTTTTTTGGTGAACGAAACATGTTTGAGAATGTGGTTTCAGCAACTTTTCGTTCACCCTCCTTTTGTTCAACTGTTGTTGGTTGTTGGTTGTTGGTTGACGTTGTCGGTTGTCCATTGTCCGTTGTTGGTTGTTGTTGTTGTTGTTGTTGTTGTTGTTGTTGTTGTTGTTGTTGTATTTAGTCGCTCCAAGTTCTCATGGCAACCCAACCCCCTTTTCATCGAGGCTGGCAGTGATGCTGTGTCTATCCTGCAAGTGGGGTGCCGCTCTGGTAACTCTAGCCATTGTGTGTTCAACCTACACATCGGTGAATTCTGGAACTTCTGGCAGAGATATTTTGTGCCCATGGGGAAGGATGTTCCATCCATCCGTTCGTTCCTCCAACAAAATGACGAGCAGGTTTGGGGTTTATTCGTTGTCAAGAACGAAACTGGTTTGGTGGTTCAATGTAGTGCCAAATAAATTGCATAGCTGCATAGCACTATAGTCACTATGTGCAGCGCAAGACAAAGGAAAGGGGTTTTGATGGCACATCGCCCTGGAGGTCCGCTTTGCTTATAGCCTTGATCTGTCTGATGGACAACGTCTTTATGCTTGAGAATCCTGGTGGTAGTTGTATATTGCAGCACCCTCGTCTTTGCTGGGTTTTCATGGCTTTGCGTGAAGCTGATATTAAAGTGCCATGGCATCAATTAGCCTCAGCCGAGCACCCTTTCACACACGTCATCATGTGCCCCAGCTGCTTTTGCTGCCTCAGGCTTTCCGAGTTCTCTTCTACATGAGGAAGCACGGAGGCCCTACACCAAAGAGGACGTTCTGCGTTAGCAATCGAAAGGAGATTGCTTCGCTCGACCTTGGTGACATGCTTCCTCATGAATGGAATGTTGAGGAAAGTGAAAAGCTAACAAAGATTTACTTTGACAAAGCTGGAAAAAAAAGATATGTGGGAACCAAGAAACTCAAGCAATCACAGAACCTTTGATGCACAAATTTTGCTTTTGTGAGGCTAAGGTTCACCCTGGAAGTTGGATGTTCATGTGTTAGGACATGGGGCAGCCTCGGCCTTCTTAAGGAAATATCCAATTCCTTTCGCTAGAGCGGTGATCGACATGATTCCCAACATGATGGCGGACACCAGCAACAGCTTTCAACATCATGTGCCTGGGCAACCATTTGATTCATTTCGAGTAGCCAGTGTATTCAACAATGTTTCGTTGATTGCTGTTATCGTGCTGACATTGGCATTCAAACACATCAAGGTTTGCTGTTCACCCGTTGTAGTATCCTGAGAGTTTTAGCCAGATGGTTCCATCGATCTTTGCAGCTCCCTGTGACCTTGTGCTCTGATTGGTTCTCTGGTCATTCCCACCTGCTCGCCAGGAGCCCGCACCGACTGATGTGAGAACAGCCTTCGCGACCTTAGAGTGGTCGGGGTGGGATGAAGCGGATATTGGTGACGTGCTGATTTACCTTAGGAAAAGCTCCAAGTTGAAGGTGCCACCTGACTGGGAACATGTAATTCCCAGCTTAGAATTTCTTGAAGGGGTGTGAACGCATTTTGAGCAATTTCTGTGGTGGATAGGTCTCTGAAAGCTGTAAGGTGAAAAAATGCAAAAATGAAGCGGCGAATTTTGCCAACCAAACGGCGAATTTTGCCATCCAAACGGCGAATTTTGCCGAACCACATTTCCAACTTTTTTTGAACGCCTTTTGGAGACCAATCCTGAAATTAATGACTCCAGCTTCGGTCGAGTAGATCTTTAAGCACTAGCTCTCCTCTGACTGCCTTTTCTGGAGAACCCTGGGAAAAATTTTGCTAGCGTGATCGTTTTCATGTTAATGATTGCTATCATTACTTTCATTACTTGCTTGAGGGATGTAACAGATCGCTGAAACGGAATCCCATCATCTTATTATCTTCTTTCTAGGCCCAAGCTATTTATTCGATCATTCAATCATGTCTTGTGAGACGTTGATGGCGGGGGCGGAAGCGGTCCGAAAGCAATCGGCTTTCCTAGAAAGCCGGTCGCCCACGGACCTGGAAGATGACTTGGAAAACGAAATCAATGTTTCTAGGCGGACAAATGGTGTCACGAATCAATCCAGCACTTTAACCCAATCAATGAAGAACTTTTGGATTGAACAGAATGTTCTGTTAGACACCGGTTCGTTCTTTTTGGAGCTGATGATCTGCAACCAACATTATCTAGTGCCAAGGTTTGGTGATGAAATTTATACTTCATTCTCTTCAAGGGATTGGCTTCGTTGATGAAATAGAATAACACACTATTACATTCAAACATCAAATTGTTTCTATACATGTTATTGTATTGATGGGCTCTCTTAATTCTTTTTGGATCGCACTATGATTTTATGTTGCTTCAACTGTATCATCTGTTCTGAGTTCTGATTGACCATTTCCTGTCCATGCTACTGCGTAGGTAGTTCATGTCAATCATAGTTGAATGAATACTTGTAAACATAAGTGGTGCCCATGATGTGCTGGGATGCCAACTGATCATAGCGCTACCGATTATGCAGATTATCCTGGGATCTTGGGGAAATATAATATTTGGTTTTCATTTGTGCTGCCACCACTGTGCATCTTGAGTTCTGGTTGATATCTGGCAGGGATTTATTGCCCAGAGGATGTTTAGTAAACCGATTCTAATGATGGGTTGATCCAAGAGCTTCCTGAGGCTATTGATCGGGTATTGGGTCAACGATCGCCATTGTGCTGCCAGCATCCACCCCCAGAAATCCATCCGCGCTACATTCCGACTACAACGGACACGGGCTTTTTGGTCACCAGGCTTAATCTTTTTTGGCAAGTTAACCACCATTGCATAAGTACATATCGGGATCACCATTAAGTAGTGCTCAACTTAGGAACGTGCTCGGCAACAACAGCTTGAAGAGGACCGACGTTACGATGAGCAACATCGACGAGATCAAGATCCAGCCACTCCTGAACAACAGTCTTCACATCCGCCCAACATGACCACTCCACAAAGCTTGGCCCCGACTGAACCAGCCAGCCGGGATCATGATGATGGCCAAAAGAAATCCATCGATCTGTCCTCGGATAGTGATAGCGACGTTGCACTTGAAGAGACCCCAGGACTAGGTGAGGAATCCATTCCTTCTTTTCAAGATTCTACAGCAGAGAGGCCTAAGGTTGGCGAGTCCCATATTTCCGCATCAGCGATTCGTTGTAGGTTGAGACGGATCATGACTCCCAACATCCATGGGAAGTACAAGGTCAGTGATACTATCATAGCCGAATTCCAAAAACCTGCTGGCCATAAAGACCGAGTTCGTTTGGAACAGATATTTTCTATGTGCGGTTATGATCCAGAGACTTGGCAAAAGCATGGTATCCGTTGCTGGTCTTTAAGTGGTGACCACTGATGTTCTAGGTTCCTTTCTATTGGCGCTTTCCTTTGACTATTAAGCACTTGGGTTTTTTGGTAAGTAGGTAGGATGATCTAGCGTTGGCCACGAGACCATTTACTTGGTTAGCTACCGCCCTGTTGACCAACCAAGGAATTCCAAGTTATTCTTTCCTGGGTCAAAGCTGTCATGTTTAACCAAAAAGTTTGGTTCATTACAGTGCAATAGAATCATTGGTGGGTTGTATACTTATTAGTGACAAACTTTGGTGCTATGTAGTTGGTGGCACTCCATCTATGTAGCAACTCCATCTTATTTCATCCTAGTAATCGATTTGGTGACCATGTGCAACTATAATTGGGGCTTATGATTGGTGGCGCCACTGTGCTCCTCCAAGGACACCTTTGTTCAAGAATGCGAGATCATTCGGACAGAGTTGATGGAGTCAGAGGTAACCGTGGAAGGGGAATATGCTTCCAAGAAGACCATGGGAATATGCTTCAATGATTGGTTTGGGTGGCTCAATGAATGGAAATGGAGCGAGCCACCTGGATAAAGCCAACCAAACCAATCATTGAGCTTGAAGCCTAGCAGTCGCCGAACCCTTGTTCTTTTATTCTTAATCAAGTAAGATCGATGTCATCATTCCAGATTTCCGAAACACCTGCTTTGTTTTTCAAAATTCAACTGTTGGCATTCAGCTGATCTTTTGGTTTTTTTGACTGCTTTCGTTGATAAAGAATCCTGGCAAGTCAGTGGTAGCGTGTGGTCACTTTCCAACCTTGCCAAGCACTTGGATTTTTTCAAACCAAAGAACAGTTCACTCATTCAATCAACACTGTTGTGGTGGGGTGGGGGGTGATAAGCGCTCAGGACCAGAATCAACGCGGTGGTGGCCTTTTGCAAAACGAATCCCAAGAAATTCATGAGGCTCATGTGAGGTGTTTTTTGGTTTGCACAAGGATGCTGATCATTAGCAGTTCAAACGATTGCAGCTTGTCAAGCCAACCGTTTCTATGCCTACCATCTTGGCAGGAAAGATCCCTACGAAGGGTACAACATGTATTGGTGCGAAACAGCAGTCAAGGGTGTCACCAGGCAAGAGACCTATCATGTTGTTATGGATTGCGGTTTCAAGAGTAACACCTTGATCATTCCACTTTGGGGTTCAACTGGCTTTGCAGGAGGAAAAGCTCCACCCAGTTCAACCAGAAAGCGCGCTTTAACCAGACCGGGCTTGCCGGCCAGGATCCTCTGTCCATTCCAGATTCCACATCACTTGCCATGCCTGCGGCGCCAAGGGCTGCTGTTGGCAATGCAAACAAGGTTGATGGCAAGGCAAAGACGGATGAGGGCAAGGGAAAGAAACATGGTGGCCCTTCGGTTATTCAAAGTAGTGATGATTTGATTTGATGTGTATCTCATTGAAAAGTAGCAACTCATAGTGTTTCTGCATCAGCCTTTCGGATGCTCCATTAAGGTTCTGAGAAGCCGATGGACAAGGGTGCTACGGGTCATGGTGATGATGGCGGTGATGGTTCTAGTGACACTGAGACAATTGTAAGTGATGATCCTGAGAAAGAAGTCGAGCGCCAGAACAAGTTGCGAAAGGCAGCTGGTTTGCCCGAACTTCCCTTGGATGGACTCCCATCTGCGTCAGCTCAAAAGATGACGAGCCTAATTAGCATCAATGACTAATCACTTCATGCTTGAAACTGTTCAATTCTTGGGGGATGTGAACACCATGAAACACTTTATTCAGCACATCGGTCTATTTCAGGACTTGTCTCGACAAAAGGATTGCAAAGCTCCAACTTGGCCTGGACAAGTTTTCAGCAAGTAGGACATTGAGCGATCTGCAGAGGAGGACTGTCAAGATTCCATCTGAGTTAGACCTCACATTGTATTTTCATCGTTGTGTTCTTTGGAAATGACGCAGGATGAAAGAAAAAATTGAGTCAACCATCACAACGCTTGAAGGGCAACGCGATGGGATCCAAAAGATTTATCAGGATGGAATTGTGGATGGCTTGAGCAAAAAGTTTTTTGATTGCATTTGCTTGATCCCTTGGTGATGTTAGATTTCCATGACAAGGCCATACCGGCATACCCAGCATCATCATAATCACCATCATCATCATTATCATCATCAACATGATCATGATCATCATGATCATCATGATCATCATCATCATCATCATCATCATCATCATCATCATCGTCATCAACATGATCATCATCATCATGATTATCATCATTATCTTAAACAGCCACTTTAGAAGGCGACGTTTTGGTAGCTTTTTGGGGCCCCCCAAAAAAAAGGTCGCCTTGCAAAATGGTGCTTTTTAAGGGTTTCATCATCATGATCATCGTCATCATCATCGTCATCATAATCACCATCATCATCATAATCATCATCATCATCATCATCATCGTCGTCGTCGTCGTCGTCGTCGTCATCATCATGATCATCATACATCATAATCACCATCGTCATCATCATCATCATCATCATCATCATCATCATCATCATCATCATGATCATCATCATCATCATCGTCATCATCATCATCATCATCATCATCATCATCATCATCATCATCATCATCATCATCATCATCATCCAAGGTTGGAAAAGGATTTGAAATCAAAGTATGTGGACGCGCAGCGCACGTTTCAGCCTCAGCACTGCACCCATACTGTATCAACTAGGCAGTTTTTCACTTCCAATACTCCAGGGCTATGGAGGGGCTGGACTTGGAAGGCCGGATGAGGCCATCTGCTTCTGGAGCTGAACAACTACATTTAAGTTGAAATTGTTTCTCTTTTTCCCAAGCTATTGAAATTGCTTTTTTGGGGGTTCCGCCGGCCTTGGTTGAGGACGCTTTTCCCCAAGGAAGCCAAAGACGAGCAGCCTAATGGGCGTCAGCCTAGACGAGCGAAAAGCAAAGCCAAGGCCAAGGCTAAGGCAAAAGCCAAGAATAAGGCTAAGGAAGAGACCTCGCCAGCCAATAAGCGACAACGTCGCTGAATGATTGGTGGCATGGGTCCATAGCTAATAGGGGTACTTTAGGGCCCCCTAGGCTCGTTAGATGAGATACTTCACAAACTGTAGTAATAGTACCGAGCGACCCTGAACATTTTTTGTTTCAATCGGAAACCGAGCTTGGGGTCCTAAGCTTTTGTGAAATGTTGGAATGCCAGCATCCGATCAAGTCAGGATCAAACAGGGGCAGTGGAGAAAAAAAACAGCCCTTGCCTCGTCCCAATTGGTCAACACTTGTGATGGTTCTGGCATTGACACGGATTTGTCATCGAACTAGTCACCAGGTACGATTTACCACAAGGGACCTTTTGCAGAGTCTCTGGCAGAAGCTGTTGCGGATGGGGTCCGCAACTTAGCTCGGTCGAACCAGTGCCAACATGTACCAATCAACTCTGTTTGTTTTCTTGGGAGCCCTAATTCTTGGACAGAGTATGACAGCGTCCCCTCACGCATACCCAAGGTCCACACCACATCGGTGGAGCACATAGCCCGCAGCGCAGCGTGTGAAGCGCATGGCTCTGGCACCGGTAGTTGGAAAGAAAACAAAGGTCGAACAAACACATCTAGGAATGCTCACCGTATGATTCAACGCTTGGGGTTGTGCTGGAAGATTCCCATCTTCGAGCTGGAGTTTGATACCGGAGAAGAAGTCCTCAAGCTACCATACTTGTCACCCATCGAAATCTGCAAGTTCTTGCTGACCAAGCACCCAGAAATTTTGTGTGGTGGATTCCGCAAGGATTCTGATGCAGCAAACTTGATGAAATCTTGGTGGGACAACTATGCTTTCAATCATGGTGATCACGCTGTGTTTGACCCAAGCCAATTTCAGCATGATCGGGCATACTGCGTTCCCATTTCATTGTTTGGGGATGAAGGCAGAGGACGTCGAAGAGGTAACACAGCACTTGTTACCCTTGAATCTACTTTTGGTTTGGGAAGTGTTGTGAATGCGCGGGCTAATCATAGCTGCTGTCGCTGTGTAAAATGTGTCTGCAATGACATGGCTACGCGCAAACCTACTTCAAAGAGTGGCCACAAGAAAGCTGAAAACGATCTTGGTTTGGTGGCTTTTGCTATGACCAATGTGAAGGAACATTCCTTTCTGAGCAAAGTTGTTTCTCTTGCCCTGCCGGTTGTACAAAAAACATCCTGGACTTATTCAGCATATGCTACATCAAATTGTCAAAGACTTACAATTCCTATTTTCTGAGGGCCTCTCTGTGAGAGGCAAGATCTGGACCATTGCTGTTCTGGGTATGAAAGGGGATATGAAGTGGCATGCTGAATGCTTCAACCTGAGCCGATACTACGCGAAAAAGGGACGCAAGCGTGCTCTGTCCATGTGCCCAGAGTGTCTCGCCGGACAAGCTGGCTACCCTTATGAAGATGTAGGAAGGCGACCGAAGTGGAAAAGAACCTGTGATTTTTCTCGGCCATGGGTTTTGGACCCGGTTCTTTCAGAAATACCATTTGACCAGAAAGCGCCAGAGAAAATGATAAGACGCGACGTCTTTCATCTGACCAAACTTGGTTTCTACCGCCATTTTACAGCCTCAGCTTTGGTGCTGCTGATCCATTGGCGTTACTTTATCATTGCCGGTGAAAGCAACGCAGCTCCAGAACAACTCTGCAGAGCACATGGTTGCTTCAAGCTATGGCGCGCAACCTTTCACAAAACACCTGCATTGACGTCATTTACGCGAAATTTGCTGATGTGGAAGAATAACCAGGCCTTCCCCTGGTTCAATGCGAAAGGGTCAGGCGTTATGTTGATTTTGGCGCGTCACCCAGAGCACGCGCAAGTCATGAGAGTTTTCTGCGACGTGGCCGAAAACATGCTGGCGTTTACCAAGTCTTTGAACACACATTTTTTGCTGTATTCTCAGGATTGTTGCAAGAAGTTGCTTGCGCATGGCCAAGCTGCTTTGACGGGCTATGCTTGGTTAGCTCAAAAAGTCCTACCCATGAATGTGTGTGGCTTCGCTATGGTTCCAAAGATACACATGGTAAAGCACATAGTGGTGGAACTTGAAAATGCAACTCACTGGCATCAAGGGCTACTGGTGTCACCAATGACGTTTGCATGCGAGTGCAACGAAGATGTTATCGGCAAGATCTGCCGTTTGAGCAGAAGAACAGATGGACGTACAATGGAAAAACGGGTATTGCAAATGTATCTCACCAAGGCCCACCTTCTTCACAAACGGGCATTTGCAAGATTGAAGCTCTGAGATAAAAAGAAGTGCGCGTCCATTTCTACTTCAAGAGAGGGCAAACGGCAAAAAACAAACGAAACGACAAAAAACACATGAATCTAGCTTGCCGGCAGAAATTCTGCACCATAGGGTTTCTGAGGTATATATATATATACATATATATACATGTATATACATATATGCATATTGTGGTATAGTTATTTACATGTGCAAAAAATTACATATAATAATATAGATTGATGGATATACATATATCGTCACATATCTATGCATATATATATAGATATATATATATGAACATAATCCATGCAATGCGTTTACCCACAAATGCTTCCTGACCATGAACAGCTCCTGTGGCCATTGACTCTAGTCCAAGAGACACATACCAATGAAACAACATACAACTACATTGCTCCAAAGGAATAATGGCCTCGAAAATACACACCAAAAAGTCTAGTAAGTTACTGCGCTTAAATGACCTAATAGAATCGAAGCCTCACAATATGACAGCGTGACCAGCCAAAGACATGAGTACATGCGACATAGCATGAGCAAAACGCGTGCAGATTCGAGTAAAAAAAAACTTGTGTATATTCGAGTTGATTTTCGCCTGTATATTCGAGGCCCTAACCCGAGATAATAATGAAGAAAAAGGAATACTCAAGATTCAAACAAAGGAAAAGGAACACTCGAGATAAAAATGGAGAAAAAGGAATACTCAAGATTCAAACAGAGGAAGAGGAACACCCGAGATAAAAATGGAGAAAAAGGAACACTCAAGATCCAAACAGAGGAAAAGGAACACTCGAGATAAACATGGAGAAAAAGGAATACTCAAGATTCAAACAGAGGAAAAGGAACACTTGAGATAAAAATGGAGAAAAAGCAATACTCAAGATTCAAACAGAGGAAAAGGAACGCTCGAGATCAACAGACAAGTACGTGATAGGGACTTTCTGACCCTTACTTAGATTGGGGTGATGAAGAGTCATGGGATGAGAACTTTGATGGTTACTTTGATGATCAGTACGTCAGTGCTGTTGATCACCTAGTGGACCAGGCACTTTCCGCTGAGCTTGATCCTCACTTAGGTTGAGACTTTCCAAGTGAAGCCACTTTGGCAATTGAGAATCCGGAAGCCGGAGCTCAGGTTTCTGTAGCACCACTGCACCCCCTGGGACTTTCACCCACTTTGAAGACATCCCCCACCTTTGCTTCAGCTCTTATACGAGCAATGATCTTCAGGAACTTTGGATTGGGAAA
Organism: Symbiodinium kawagutii; assembly: GCA_009767595.1. Taxonomy (NCBI): domain Eukaryota; class Dinophyceae; order Suessiales; family Symbiodiniaceae; genus Symbiodinium; species Symbiodinium kawagutii. The sequence goes on along the minus strand of VSDK01000924.1, from coordinate 6,178 downwards.
CACCTTGAAGCTCAATGGAGAGACTTTCCCTAAGGGACATTTCCCCAAAGGCACTTTGCACAACATCGATATGGATACCTCTGATGATGGTTGGGTCACTTTCCAGACTATGGGAGATTACAGTTGCTTCGATGATTGGTTCAAACACCTGGGCACTTTTCGATTCAGGAGCTGCTGCCAGTTGCTGCCCTAGGGGCTTTGCACCGGAACGACCAGTTTTACCGCTATCGGGGAAACAGCCACCTTTGAAGTCAATTTGTGGTAAACCTTTGAATGTTTATGGAAGGAAACTTGTTGAGTTTGAATTTGATGGTATTCAACTTTGGTTGCGCTTTTAGGTTCGTGATGTTCCTTACAGTGTTTTGTCTGTTCCTAGACTTTTGTTGCAAAGCTACAAGGTTGAACTAGGTAGAGACTTTTCCACGATGACTTCACCAGTTGGACAGATCATGAACATTCATCGACATGGATCACTTTTGTTCATCTGCCAAACTGTGACAGACTTTGAACGTGAGTTCTTTGGCAAAGTGTGTGAGTACTTTCATGCACACTATGCACCAGGTGGTAAAGATGACGTCAGGATTGCGCCACTTCCTGGGAACTTTAAGAAACCGATACTTTACCACACCGACAAATGGGAACTTCAGGGAAACACGTTGGTCAGGCATCACAAGCGACCAAGGAAGACGTACTTTTCACCAACTGGTACAAGTGATAGGCCTGTTGAACTTTCAGATCTGGCTGACAAGAGGGAGACTTTCTTTGAGTATGATGATGGTACCAGAGAACACTTGTTGACAATTGGCGTACCGTGGATGATCCTTGTAGGAAGACACAAAAGTACTTTCGGGGACAAACAGTTTTTCATCTTCAGTCGAAACCTGCAGGTCTGTAGGTACCAGACTTGTTGGAAAGCAGTCAACTTTACCAAGTTTTGAGCCCAATCAGAAGAAGAAAAAGGAGACAAGACTTTCAAACAAGTTCCTACCACGGGTACTTTGCCACGACCTCAGAAGTCACTTTCTCCTCAAGATGTTGCCACTGAGGGCGTTCCAAAAAACTTTAGGAGATTGTTGGTTGAGGCTGGTAAGGACTTTACTGATGAGGCTTCAGCACGTGAAGCGCATAAGAAAGCTGCTGCTCAACAACTTTCTGTTGATGATCCTACCATGGGAAAACCTTTTGTCCATGACTTTTGGATTGAACTCCCAACTCACTGGGTCAGGATCCGCAATGAGCTGAGGGATCTGACTTTTGTGCCAAATGAAACTCGAATCACAGGACTTGGAAATGAAAGGATGACCGTGATGGAGGCTACCCTTGAAGCCCCTGATCTCTGGAGAGAAAATTGGTAGTATTTTCCAAGACACCTTTCAAAGGAGCCACTTTCTTCGACAAGGGTGAGCATGAGGTTCATGAGGTACCACCCGAAGGAGAACACGACTTTGCTGGCCAACCGCCAAAAGGGTTACCAATTCCCAAGGGACCCACTGAAAGCGAAGTTTTGGAACAGCCGTTTAGGAGCTGGTGTCCACTTTGTGTTCAAAGTAAGTCAAGAAACTTTCACTTCGTCAACCTGTCATCCAAATGGACTTTTCTTTCATGAAGGACAAGGAAGGACTCGAGGTGACAATCTTGAATGCTGTGGACATACTTTCTGGACTGGGACTTTCAGTGGTGATTCCAACGAAAGGTCGTTCAGTGTACTCGTCTTCTGAACTTAGGCGGTTTGTACTTGAGACTGGACGGACGTTTGGGATACTTCAATGCGACTCAGAGCCATCACTTGTGGTACTTGCTGAACCGGTCACAAGTGAAGCCGGTGGACTTTCAATGAGGAAAACCCCAGTAGGTTGGAAACAGGCACTTTGTATGCGGAAGCACGTACTTTGAAGCTTGACCTTGAGCATCGATATGGGATCACTTTGTCAGTGACTTCACCAATCTATTCTTGGCTACTTCGACACGCACAGTGGTTGATGCGTTACTTGCAGAAAGCTGATGGATTCATCTGGTGTGTTTTTTAGACTCGATCAACAACTTTTACTTTCAATACAGGCAAAGCCATGGGACCCCAATGGAACAAAACGTGAATCAGTTCATCCTTCCAGCAGATTTCAAACCACCAGAACCCTCTCAAGCCGAGGGGGCGACTTTGAACGGACCACTTTGGCCAATCAGGATCCTCCGACGCCAAGATCACCAGCAAATGATGAACCACTTCCACGAGAAGCTTCATCGTCTAAGGTTCATGACACCGGACTTTGCTGATGTTCAGATTCCACTTTTCAACTTTCGAATTTCTGCGTTTACTATATACCCCTAAGACTTTGTTGGAAGTTCCTGTTTCTGTCAACGAAGATGAACATGAACTTATGATAACTTATGGTCATAAAGTCGTTTGAGAACCCTGAACCTTGGTATGAAACTGAATTTCCTAGGGACTTAGATGCAGGAGATGAAACTGATCAGACTATGATGGACTTTGGCCGATGGTCAAGGCTGATACTTTGATTAAGACAAGGCTGATGCTTTGACCGATGATCAACTGAACTCTGTGATTTCAACACGATGGGTGAAGGTTAGAAGGCATGATGGTACTGGTAGGTGTAGACTTCCTGTTCGTGGTTTTGACCAACATGTTGAGGAAACCAATGACACTTTTGCCGGCACCCCTTCAATTTCCACTTTGTTTGAAGTTGCTGTTGGCATTGGCTATGACTTTTCAATGGTCCATCACGACTTCGGACATCTCAACGACATGTCTCCATGCTTTGGTCACTGGGGATGACATCTTTGGCACTCCACCTGTGGAGTTTTATCCACAGGGAGGTGTGCCCTGGAAACTTCGGAGCGCACTTTATGCCTTGACTTTGGCAGGATCACTTTGCTGGAGTGATGAAAGCAAGCAACTTTGAACGCATGAAGAGCGATCCAAATTTGTACGTTCATCGTGAGAAGAAACTCTTTGTTTTGTGTTACGTAGATGACCCTATGGTTTTTGGCAGCAATGAAGACATCAAGCTTCTTGTTGACGCTTTGAGCAAAGACCTTTTAGTCAAAACGACGGGACAGCTGAATGATTCAGAGGTTTTTAGCATTTTTCTTAGTAGGTAAATTAGAAGGGCTCCCGATTCCATCCAACTTTTCATGAATACGTAGACAACATGCTGGAACTCTTGGACATGACCAAATGCAAACCCACAAACTTGCCAGGAGGAACTTTCAAATTCAAAGAAACACCGCAACCTTTGGACCCGGAACGACACAAACTTTACCGGGATCGTGGGACAACTTTTTGTGCATTTGAAATGACATCATGTACTTCATGCATCACCTTCTCAAGGACACCCACTTCGTTCCTTGATGATCTCCTGGACGAAATGGCACAGGCAGCAGGCAGCCTCACACACCCAAGGTGATTATAACGTGGCTCAGGGCTACATCAACATGTTCAGTGATTCCTTTTGTAGTCCTTTAAATAGTACAGGCCGCCCAAAACACAGATGTCAAAAACCAAGGTTCATCCGCAAGAAGCTTTGCCTAGACCAAAACATGTTAGCGCATTGTCACCAATGACCAGGCCTCCGACAACCATCGAATTCCCCTAGGCCTTTGTTTGCAGGACGTATACCTCATCACACTTGACATAACAAAGAGAAGAATGCCACCGCCGCCACAATGTGGGTAAGACTCTCCTAGTATTGACCCATCTTGTCGTCAGCGGGTTTGGCGATTTAATCTTACTATTGTTCTTCTCATTATTGTGTTTGTTATTATAATTATCATTATTATCATTATACCATTGTTGTTGTTATTATTATCGTCATTATCATTGTTATCAATATTTTTTGTATGTATTATCTTAAATAGTATTGCTATTATGATTACCATTATTATCATTGTTAACATTACTATCTCTATTATTGTTATTAATATTATTGCTTTTACTACTAATTATTATTATCATTGTTACTATTGTGATTTATATTCCTATCGTTATTATTGTTGATATTACTATCAATAATAATATTGTTAATATTGATATCAATAATAATATTGTTATTATTATTATCATTTTTATTTTTGTTATTATTATTGCTTATTGTTATTGTTTTTTTGCTATTATTGTTATTATTGTTATTGTATTTTATTATTGTTATCATGATTCTTGTCATAATTATTCCCGATATTATTGTTGTTATTCTTATTATTGCTATTGTTATTTCTTCGCCCCCTGACATTATCAGTGCCATCAGCTCGGCTAACCTCAAGACCGTCAAGCCCCGCAACAGGCTGACAGGTGTTGCTCCGACAACAGGCAGACGGCTGTTTCTCCAGAACTCATAGGTGCTAACCTTCAAAAGTATATTTTGGTTCTACCTAGTAGAGAAAGCTGGTAACTCGGAGGCTTTAAACGAAAGACTGTAGTAGGTTCCGATGACGTAGCTACTCTGCGAACGACCCCCGGACCCCCGGGGTTGTTGCCATTCCTATGTCATATAAAACCATCTGCGGCAACATTGATTTTCAACTTTCCTATGTCATTTGCTTCCTATTTTTATTTGTTGACTTTTTTCAGCGGCTAAATAAATACCACTTAAAGTTTTCAAACCATCCAATCTTCTAAAAAGATCTCAAGCAAGAAACCCGTTCTGTTGGCAAACGACCCAGAAACGCACACTGGCACACATAAAAAACTAGAAGAATCCCTCAAAGGCCTTAGGCCGCCACACCCGAACTTCACAATCAGGCTGGACCAGCCCACCAACCACGATGTCATTTGGCAAAATGGCTCTTGCAGCCTCCAGTCTCCAAAAAACCAGCCCAGGAAGGTTCAGGAAAGAAACGCGTTGCTTTTCAGTGTTCAATATGCCTCACGCAACAACAAATGCGACCTCGGGGATGAATGCAAGCATGGTTCACTGCAACCGCTGAAAAAGCATAGGCTGAGACAATCCTATGTCAAGTGGGAATTAATTTCGAACACTTTGAATTTGAACTTTCCTACGTCATCTGTAAACGTACGAAAATGCTCAAAAAACCATACCTATGTCATGTGTAAACCAGCACTTTTTAGTACCTTTCAGAATACCTATGTGATCTGCACACAATATAATCGCCATCCTGCCTGTGTTCACTGTGTGATGCACAGCCTTTGGTTCAACCACCTCCAAATCGGGCACGCTTTTCTGTGATGCGGTTAAGGGAAGACATTCCACGGCAAACCTCACATGAAGCAGGTTGCCTTCAGGAGCATGGCGCGCTTTTCGAGCTTCCAACAACGAGCCCTTCCAACACTTCGAAAGGAGAACACTTAGAGTAGCTAAATTCGGATTCAATTCTTCGAATTCTCCTTTTCCAAGTTCTCACTTGGAGAATTGAAGTTCTCAGTTCTAGCAGGGTGGGAGATATGGCTGTGATGAAGGACAAAGACAAACAAATCTACCAAATAATTCTTCGAGATGGATGGCACCATTGAATCCGGGGAAACCCCGGTGATCCCCCGAGCGCAAATATCTTCCACCCGGAAGGCCCGGAAGTCTGTGGCCGGGACTGCGGTCCAGCGAAACTGCAAGGGCCTTGGGGCACAGTCGCTGCAAGTGCCATGAATGGAATGAGAAGAATGTCAAATCCTCAGCGGGAGCCTGACATGAGTATGTTTGAGCAAACCTAGGGAAATCATGGGAAATCCACACGGTGAGAAATCTGTTTTTTTTCACTCGTTTTGGCGACGGGCGCTGCACGGAATCACGGTCAGACGCAATCCTCTTTCTTGGCTGCGGCTGTATTCCCAAGCTTTTCATATCCACAAGAAGCTCCGGCCTGTAGGACAGCATGTTCCAGAACATCTGTCTGCGCTCGCTCTTAACATCTTTCCTGCCAATCAAAGCGGCGATTTTCTGGAGCTGAGCCTTGCGCTTCTTCTCCCGGCCTGGCAAGTCCCGGTTTCCGCCTCGTTGGCCAGAGCTTTTCTTCACCAAAAGTCTGTACATGCAGAGGGTGAGGCCTTCGGCTTTCATGAACCGGGCGGTTCGCTCCAAATCGTCGTGGATTGATCCATGGACGCAAGATGTTGCCGCAGCTTCGCCTAGCTTCGACTGGATTCTCAAGCCGAATAAGGCCCCGTAGACCATGAAGCACCCAAGCTCAAGGCTGATGGCTTTCTGCACGCGAC
>VSDK01000917.1:112104-132113 GCA_009767595.1 Symbiodinium kawagutii | reverse complement strand
ACGGAAGTTCCGCACTTCGTAACTAAACTTCCTTTGATGATTGATAATATGTGAAAACCACCATCGCTAATCATTGCCGATAAGTAATTACCAAGCAATGAGAGATCCAGCTGTAAAACCAGGTCCCTTGTTGCAAATGACAGTCATGCTAGAAATGGCGGTTCCTCGAAATTGAAGGTCCTAAAAGTGGTTGGTTCATTTCTTTAAGTGGCTGATAGAGACGATGAGTTGGGGCCGTGAATGGCTGAAGTACCCCGGTGAACGCAGCCCGTAAATGACTGCAAAGGAATCATGAACCGGGATGCAGTTTGTTCATGATTAACTAGGTCTCTCCAAGTTGCCCACCATAAATTCCCAGTACACAGGCCCAAAAATCTATCCTTGGGCACGGCCATCCTTACCGAATACCAACAAAGACCTACGAAACCCAGTTCACACAGTAGACACAGTAGACACAGTTGACACAATTGACACAATTGACACAGCTGACATAGTTGGCAAAGTGGACACTGTTGACACAGTCGACATGAACTGTGCCAATTGCGTCAACTGTGTCAGCTGTGCGCGCCATCTGGTCTGAGTCAACTCTGTCAACGGTGTCAATTGTGTTTTGTCCTTTCGCGACCCACTTTGCCGACGCACTCGATTGCAGGGTGCAGCAATGTTGGGGTTTGGTGTTTAGGTTGGGTTTGGCGACAAATGCTTTTACAGTCGTACAGTAGATCACCAGTAAGACAGTATAGCAACAAGCTGTGTGTTTGTTGGTATTATAACGGTGAACAATACAATAGAACGATATTATACAAGCAATTTCGGGTTTGGTGGTTTTGGGACCGTGTGGGATCGTTTGGTGGTTTCAGGGTTATATATAATTGTGATTTTGTGATTTTGTTTTTGTTTGCTTTGGTGAGTTTGAAGTTTGCAGGTATTTGAGGGGTTTGAGGCTTTGTTCAAGCACCATGTATTAGATCCCGACGTTGAATCCGTAAAGTCGTTTTCTTCAACATTGTGCCTTAATTAAAGTATTAAAGCGTTTGTATCTGAAAACACCTTCTTTATCCTTCTTTGCATTGTAGGCAGCGGACCTAGCCTGCTGGGCAGTACGCCTGCTTGTCCGCGTCATCCTCCACCTCTGTCTCGGAGCCCTGCCGCTTTAATAGAGCCATCCGTGGAATTAGACTGGCATTTTGACACCTTTCATCATCTCAGCAGGCATCACTTATATATACCAAGGTCCACAGTTTGAAACCCTAAAACCATAGTGATTGCATAGCATGCTCGCCTTCAGCTTAGCTGCGCCTCCCCACTAGCGACAGAGAAATCAAATCAAATAGGTGCAGCATGGTGCAGCAAAGTTGAAGACACTGGTCGGGCCGAGTCGCTGACAGGGAGTTCCTGGAGCAAGCAGGAGCACAGATGTAACAGGTCCTGGAAAGGAGGAGGTTTCCAATGGTTTCCAATGGTTTCCAAGCATCTTCTTGCAACCTTTGGAGTTCCAAAGGCATAGTGCGCAGAAGCTCAGTCTTAGATATTCTTGGATCCTAACCTCGGGTAATTTCCAGCAATGCGAAAAGCTTGAAACTCCTCTCAAAGGTGCCACCGTGCCTTCGCAAAGCGGCATGACAGAGAGATATTTGGAAAGTCGAGTTCCGTGCCGGGATGTGCTTGTAGACAGCGGTCAATATCGGTCAATTCGATGCAACATCGACAGACTTGGTGTGCAGGATTTCAGCCAACGTTTCGAAAAACGATATTCGAATATATTTGACTTAATAGATGCATCCCGGTACGAAATAATAGTATGATAAGTATTGAGAAGCATGATACAAGTATGTGGTTCGCGATGTGTACGGGCTCCGAAAAATGTTCCGCTGAATGAAGCTATGAGTAGGTTGTGCAATTTTGTTGACTAAGCCCACTCTCCAGTCTAGGAGAGCATGTGTGTCTTCGTTGGCCGCCCCTGGACGATGCATCGGCTAACGCAACCAGCACAGCACACCCTGGCCTCAGTCCTTTCCCTCGCTTGACTGGCCGATTTTGTTCCTCAGTCCCCGACCATGTTTCGCCTATGCCGTTCACAAGTGCCTCCTTTCCACCTTTCAGCGATTGTTTTTTCCTTATATAAGTCCGCATGCGCAGCACGTGTCTTGTTTTTTTCCTTCCCTTCCCGGCCTTTATCCCTCCATTTCAACACACATATATATATATCCCTATTGAATGCTCTGCCTCCCACGTTCATCTCTACAAGTTTCCTCCTTCAGCAATTCAGCGCCATCTTTTTGTTCCCCAAAGAAGTGCATCAAGGGGGCACAACCATGCACACACACACACACACACAGGTCCTCTTGTTGTGACTTCCGCCACTTTGCCCCACACCTGCAAGAAATAACCGCTTCTGGCCCACTCCTCCCGAAATGGTTTATTGTCGTTATATTGTCGTTTAATAAAGCCGATGTTGACAAGTGATGGTTTGTAGGTGTTTGCTTTGTCATTTCTAAATTAATTTCTCATTTCTTGGGACAAATTGTTAAGTTGGAACTCATCAGGATTTGGCTTGCGACAGCGGAAGGCCTTGTGAGCCACTACTCGCTGGTTTTGCCAGCCCCTTGTGGAGGGAATATTGGCTGGTGACTGGAACGGGCCAGTACTTGCCAAATTTCTCAATATTCCTCAGTAGCAAGTGTGAGCCTGTTTGGGGCCGGCATGGTGATGATCTGGCTCACACGTGGGAGAGAATCTCAGGAGCAGAGAAAGGGATGGTCTATTTTGTTTCTGGAAAATTGCAGGCTTGCCCGAACTACGCATTACATTTGCACCCCTTGGACTGCAGAGTGGTTGCTACACAATGGAATGGCGACGATATGTCCAAATCATGGATAGAGCTCTCAAACGATGCCACCAGCCCAGAGTACTGGATCTTGACACCAACCAATGCTCCATGTCCATCCAAAATGCTTACAGCTGAAGCTGGAACATTGCGTGGGACAGATTTTTTCCGGAGCCCACTGACCCAGTGGAAGATACCTGGAAGAGACGCATCTCCTTGGCCGCACCGAAGCAGTTTCCTGCTCCTTCCAGAAGGGTCAGGGCGGTCAGGGTGTGCTACTTCCAATGCTTCAGCTGCGATTGAGAAAGAAGGCCTATCGAACCCGGCACAGTGTTGTGGCCGCGGAGGACAAGAGCTGCAACTGAGCGTTTCCTTCGGGAGCTTTGGGACCGGATCGGGAAGGTACGATGTCTGCTGGGGTCGAACTTTTGGAGACGGGTTGAATGGTGGAGCTGACAGCCCGTTACCGGCTTCAGATTTTCCCATTTTTGTTGGTGTTTTGTCACTTTTGGCTCCCGAAAGCCTGGGCATTGTTGAGTGTACGCTACACCTTCCATGCTCGGTGACTGTCTCTGGTTTAGGCTTGTCTTCTCTGGATTCTCTCGTGGTACATTCTGGCAGCACCTGTGACTGGCCCGAGTTGCCACCTTTTGACATGGAGGGAGCCCCAGATTGCTCCCCTATGGGGTCTGACAGTTACCTCAAAGCAGAGCTTGTTGGGAACCAACGCTTGATTGTAGCCACTACCTGTCCCCGAGGAGGCTATGAAGACTTCGGTGTGGCCAGACCCAAAGCCATGCGCCGCACGTACCCTTTCCCCAGTGTTGCTCAAATATTTGAGAAAAGTTCTGAAAAAAACTCCTTGCCTCTTCCGGATGGAGTCACTGGCGTAGCCTTGGATGGCCTAGCTATTTCTGGAACAGCTGCTCCACGGAGCCTGTGGGAGCAGAGCCAGTGCGGACTTGTGATCGAGCATGCGATGGCCGTGTACGCGCTGACCCCTGGGGGGCAGTGGGGATGTGATGTCGTGAAAGCCTGGGCTTTGGATTCAGCCGCTTTCAATGCGTCTCACGAGCACATGCTTGGATTCATGATGGACGGTGTGCCTCTATTCGCACCGTTATCAAACCTCAGCAATTTCACTTTGGACGAGTGTGGAGGTCACAATGATGACTTGCCATTTTACCATTATCATGCAGCCGATTCATTTGATACCTATTCTGGAAAACTCCTGGGGTGCCTACAGGCCATGGCATTTGGAGGGAAAGGCTTTGCAGTGCCAGCAGCCCGTATTTCTTGGCCAAGTGTTAGACCTCAACACTTCGTTGAATTAGATGCTTTGATGGCCTCATTTAGCCATGGCCAGGAGGAAGTCCTCCTGACAAATGCCAGAGCAGCTGCCAGATTCCTGCCCCAGTCAGTGGACAATTCCAGCCAAGCAGTGTACTCTATACAAAGGCCTGGTGAAATGCTGAACTATTCTATTTGCTGGGGCCGGGGGCTGGCATTAGATGAGCATCAAGTTTACTTGGGGACTTTGATTTTGATCGGTCCATTCAAGAAAGATTATTTGTGCACATTGGCACAAACATGTGCGGTGACAATTGAAGGAGCTGGTTTGAGCCTGGACAATCTGCTTTTCGTTGGCAATGATACATGCGATTTTCCATTCTCGGACGCTGATGAGATTCTAGATGGGCTAGGTCACATGCCTACTCGGCCTGTCTCAGGATTTGATAACTCTTCTTCCTACAATTTGGGAGTGTTGCGGAGAGCTGTGGTTGGACCGACGCTCATCAAGCTTTGCTGGTCAGATTCACTTGGAAATGTTGTGGAAGTGGGGGCGCTCGAATTTCTTGGCCCTGCTAGGTTTGATCAACAGTTCACGTGTTCCCTGGGTCGATCCTGCAACCTACGAGTGGATGAATATGGTCTCGGCACCTCTTTGCCATTCCTCCGTGTGGGGGCATCTTGCGAGGAAGCATTTGTTCAAGGTGACCGCGTCCCTCCAGAAACGCTTCCAGTTGCGAGCTGGAAATGGGAATATTCTTTCAGCTTTCTTGGAAAGTTGGATTCCATGGATCCTGGGTACCATGCACTTTGCTGGCATCCTGAGGGCTCCCCTGAGGGCTCCCATGGCTCCATTCAAATCGGCACACTCAAAGTGCGGGGGCCCATAGACCTACAACTTTATCCACCTATTCCACTTGCAGGAATGTCTTTTCAGCTCCAATTACGTGGTGTCAATTTGTTGGACACCGATGACGTTCGAATTTTGGAGAACTCCTCGCATTGTGGCAGTGACGCTGCCAGCCAATATGTGAGCTTGGGGGCACGCCCAGGGCTGATCCTTTCCGACGATGACCTTCCTTTTGATGACGCCTTGTTCAATTCCAGCACTTCAGACACTTCTTCAGACACTTCTGACAGTCTTTCACCAGAAGACTCAGATGGCAAAGTCTCTCCAGGGGTGACAGTGTGGGAGAATGTGACCATTCAGCTGGGAGGATTCTTTAAAGTATGTTGGTGTGCTGGGGATTGGCAAGGTGCCTGCAGAGAAGACACAGACTTTGCCGTGAATGCAGGATCTATTACGGTGCGAGGTCCTATGCCCCTTGCATCAACCGAAATTCAAGTCAGCGGAGCGCCATTCCTGTTACAAATCAGTGGGGTCATGCTGAGCGAGTCTGATCGCATACACATTGTTCCAGCGGGTCGCCAATGTTTCAAGGCAGAGAACCACGAGGGCATACAACTGGATCAGCCCAACATTTCACAAGATGGGACCGAAGCTGAATGGGACACTACGATTTGGACTCCTGGACTCTTTGAAGCGTGTTATGCGCTCTGTCAGTCAGATGAACCCTGCGTCGACAATTTCATTTACATAGGCGACATCAATGTGAAGTCTGCGACGTGAAACTCTTCGCAGACAGGAAGCTGGGGTCTGAAGGTCAAAAAGTTCAAAGGCAGCAATGATCCAGGGAACTTGGAAGTACGCACTGATGCGCTGCAATCACGGCACTATGATGTACAAAATGCATCAAAATGCATCAAAATGCATCAAAATGCATCAAAAATGCATCAATGTTCATTCAAGAATCCAGATTATACACGCAATAGACATCAATAGATCATAATCGCACCTAAAGACTGGACAGAACAATCCAAATATATATGCAACTATATCTTTTACCGGTCCCTGGCTTCGTTCGCATTTTCCAGTCTCTCGCTAATGCTAGCTGCTAGCGCCTCATAGCTCTAGCACCAAGGTTAAGCATAGATCGACTCGGAGAGACAGAGAGAAGGAGAGAGGAAAGCGATGGAAAGCGAGAGAGAGGGAGGTGATGGGAGGTGATGGGAGGTGATGGGAGGTGATGGGAGGTGATGGGAGGTGATGGGAGGGGGAGGCGTGGGCTTTCAGCACTAGCAAGGGCGAACCAGGTTTAAAGGCATCGATGTAAAACAGCCCCGGGCAAGATGATCGAGTTGCAGATTCGGGAGAATCGGAGAGAATGGTGCTGGTGAGGTTGCCACCTACTATGGGATCAAATGAACATGCACGCAAACTGCATCAAATTGCTGAGTCAAATTTCCATGGTGTCAGAGTGGTCGTGTCGAAGCCTTGCTGGGTTCACTTGGGTTGAACATAAGCAGGATGCAGGGACACATAATCACACTTGATCATTTAATATATGTATATATACATTATATTGGCAATATTTTACCATGTGTATATGTGCTGAGCTTGTTCCAGTGTTGCAAGGTCCAAAAGCATCGAAGTAAAAAGGCATAGTGGGTTTGCGTGAGCTTTCGGTATAGCCAATTGGATCCATGAACAAGTGCAAACAAGCTCTGCCATGTCAGACATTTGAGCATCATTGCCATGGGACCTGTGCCGTGACACGCCCGGTGGATCGGAGAGCTCAGACTCGGCACTGCAGCTATGTTCTTGGACGCTTCTTTGAGTAGCATGGCAAAGGACGGCCATGTACAAGGGGTGAAGGGGGAGGATAGGGAGCTGTGGGAATGCATGGCAATGCTTTTTTTGTGCGTGTGCTTTTCAGAGCGCCAACCCACCGCCGCGTCGTGCCATTTCCTTGTATTTCGTTGTAGAAATTTGCTGAAATTGAGCCTTGTGACATCATTAAATTGAGTGATGAGCAGTGTTGGTGTGTCAAGAAAGTGAACATGGCAGACAACATCTAACTACTAGTTTTTCTAAATATGAATGAAGCCAACTAGCTTGATTCTTTAATGAAAATTATCGGCCACTCATTCTGGACAGTTCCCGAAAGGGGGTGCAGATTGAAACTGGCATGAACTATATAATTAGAATGGGCTTTTTGTGATTAATCATTTTTCGCGATGGTTTACGGGGTGTTAGTTTTCTACTTCCTTTCTTTGACGTTTGGTTTGCCGATCTTGCTCCCATGTATTGACTCAAACACATCACATTTGCATGCATTTGCATCATTTTCTTTCTTGGGTGTTTTTTAAATACCCAACTCATTGGTGCCTGGAGGGGAGACCGAGAATATGTGGCATGGCTTAACCCGAAACATTTCGCTCGTGAGATTGTGGAGCGATCCTTTCCCACTCCTCTTTTGCCGTGCATTTTAGTTGCTCCAAGTTGCTTCCTTCTCGAAGACTCCGCTAGCTTTCATTGGCTGCCCTTGCTCCCGCTTTGCAGTCATGAGTCATGAAATATGTTGTCTCTTGCAGTCTACCTCCTGACTCGGTCACGTTGGGGTCCCCTACAAATTTCATCCTATTTAGGATTTCGATATTCTGTAGTGACTCGGGGTTGGACAGTGCACTATGTAGGGAACTGTTTGATATGGACGCAATTCTGCATGCATAGTTTTGGATAGTTTTGGTATGTTTTGGTAATTTTAAATTTTAGCTGCCTTTCAGCGGCCTTTGTGTTAAGGGTCGCAGAAGGATGAAAGCGACAAAGTGGAGTTTGCAGGCATGTCGCTGTGGCGTAGTATAATTATGATAATTATGTACCAGCATATCCAGAAATATCATTATTTTTGAAGCATAAGATCTTGAACTGTTGTTTCGGCGTTGCGGTTTCCGTGCAGACTTGAAATTCTATCCCAGAATCTGTATTTTTTTGTTGGGTGGTTCGAATCAGATCACTGACCAGATGCCGGGAAGATCACACAAATACGGCTGACTGAAGCACTGACCTGAATGAGCGCCCAAATATGGCCAGTATATGGCCATGAAGTTTGTTGTATTATTGTTCTTTCGTTGGGTTCATATTTTTGCTTTGTATATGCATGTCTTGCTAGGGCCAAAGTTGGATTATTCGCGATTATTCGCATTTATTCGAGCCGCTTCGGGGATAGGGCCGCCCGCACAGTGGAATTCGGAGTGCAGCACGATAGATAGTCTATAAGGGCAGGTGCTGCAAGACAAATTGAGCCAGGTCGGAGTCGTCGTCACCTTGGTGTGCCTCCCTGTCGCTATTGCCACCCTGGGCCACCACATTGGGTCCTCTTGTCCGGTGTTGGGTCATCTTACAATGTGTTGGGCCACTGTTGGGGCAAGATGGTGGGCAAGCTTTGGCACATGTTGGGCTCACATTAAACCGCACATGTTGGGCTCGTATTAAACCGCATCACCTCATCGTAGCCTAAGGTCGGACTCCCCGAAGCTCATTTGCCACTAAAAAAAGAGTGTGCTGTTTGGCGTGCCTCCCTGTTGCTGTAGGTGGCACCTGTGGAGATATTGCCACGCTGCGTAGGTCCTTTGGGCCATGTCGAGCCATCTTGCTGCATGTTGGGCGCATGCTGGGCTCATTTTGAGCCACCTTCGGCGCATGTTGGGCCCATCTTGGCTCCTCTTGGGTCCATGTTGCCCCATGCTGGCCCCATGTTGACCCCATGTTGGCCCCACGTTGGGCCCATATTGGCGTGATATGGTGTGATGTTGGACCAATCTCGCCGAAAAGTCACTTTTCAAAAACCGTCAAGAACAGGGGATCTAGACAAAGAAAGGCATCCCCCCTCCAGCGAAAGCTTCACCACAGATTGTTTATTGCATTTCCAAAGACACACGCAGCACATTCGGTGCGGGCGGATTTGCTGACTTCTCTTCGCATTCGGCAAGGCCTCAACCAAGCAACAAAGTTCATGATGAATCCCCAAACGACCATCATGACCTTTTTTCAGGTGCTAGTAAGTTTTCTTGTCGCGACCTTACATTGGGGCAATTCTGTGGCATTCAGAACCCCAGTAGTGTAGGGTTGGCCACAGCACATGCAGCAGTAACTTCTACTTTTTTTGCATCATCGCCATTTGTGGAGAACCAAGGTGCAATCGGAATAGCCACGGAAGTACAACTCAATACTTTGCGCAGGAAATTTGGAGTTGGTTGTGATCCTTGCTTTGACTACTCGACGCAACAGTTGGAGACGACAACGGAACGTGAAAAAGAAGATAGGGAAGGACAAGGTGTTTCTTTGGGAGAACAATTTCTGGACCTCCTGAGACAGGTGAACTCTGAAGCTGAAGAAACTCGCCCCAGAGTTCTGAATGAAGATGTGCCGCACATCCCCGAAAGTGTGCTTAGGAAGAGGCATGAACAGAAACGTCCATCAAGCGCCTTCACAAGTTGTAGCCGCCAGGATCTGCAAAAGCGAGATGCCCGAACTAATCAAGGGCCTCCTGTGGGTTCGTACAGTCCTAGGGAAGATTGTTTGGCCAGCTTCGGCAAGGTCAAGCATCCAACACCAAAGGTTCCAGACTTCACATGCAGCTCCAGCATGCAAAATGCGCGGCCCAAAAGCTCTCAGCGAAACGGGGAGAGTCGAAGGTGCAGTGAAGATGGCACTCACGAATCAACTGGAACAGACGCAAGCCGTTTTCACATGAGGCGCCAAATCACCTTTGTCGACATGGCAAGGCAAATCCCAAGGCCTGATTTTCTCAAGACACTGACTCCCAACGATCCGCAAGCACTTGATCCAGATGGTGTGCTGTATGGGCACCTCAAATGTGCTCGGTTTGGGCGCTTTTACCGTCAACCCTGCTTCGAATTCGGAAAGCTCGTGCGTCAGGAGGCAATTGCTGCCGCTGGTGGCACAAGCAACCCTGGCGAATATGATGTGAAATTCGACATCATCAAACCGACCACTACATGCCATAGTTTCAGCAATATACCGAGGCCAGACTTTGTGGAATCACATTCCATCACGAGTCATTTGCCGGATCGGTCCCTGGCCCGGGACTGTCCCTCTTTGACTCGCTTTGGGCGGCTCGTGTCACCACCAGTCTCGGTGCCAAGATTTGACACACCAGCGCGGCCAGCAAAGCCTCAATTTCGGACATGGAACGATTCCAAGGAGAACTCTTTGGAGCAAAGCATGCAATGCGGACTGCAAGGACAGGGAACCAGCCGCAACTGTCCTGAAGGACAGCAATGGGCATGGCCAACAAGGCAGGCACCACGAACTCTGGGCATCAGTGTGAGCCATGGCAGCCATAGCGCTTGTAGGCCAAGGTCAGCTCAGCAGTGATCCTTTGATCGCAGATGCGAAATGAATGGGTATAATTTATAATTGACTGAGCAAACTACTGAAATTAATTGAACATAATGAACATCACTGAACATATCTGAACCATGATATTGTTTTCAGGACATATTCTCCCCAACAGCGTAAGTTAATGGGGTTTTCAGCCCAGATAAGTATCGGTGTGTTCCGGTGAAGGTCCCAGGATATTACAGGTTCTGGAAGGTTCCAGCAAGTTCCCGTGCAGTTTGCTGATCAAGGTTCCAGATAGTTCCGGCAAGTTGGCAGATCCTAAGGTTCCAGAAGGTTCATGAAGGTTCCGGGAAGTTGCGGCAAGTTCATGTGCAGGTGGCAGAGGTTCTGGAAGGTTCCAGCGAGTTCCGGTGCAGTTTGCAGATCAAGGTTTGGTAAGGTTCCGGGTGATTGAGGTGTAAGTTCCTAGAACAAGGTTCCGAAAAGTTTGAGGACAGTGTGGTACAAAAAAAAGTCCAAAAACATGTCAAGCTAGATTGCCCCTGCTGTTGGGGATACCGCCGAAGCTGATTGAATGTTTTTTCCCGATTCTTCTTTGATTTTCGCATTCTGGGATACAAATCCGCCCGTGAAGAGATGATTTGTCTCGCAAATACTGCGACTTGTCATCACAGTTCGGACTATTCGGACTATTCGTATCTATGCGTCTCACTTGCCGTTCCAAAGTTGATGCGGCTCTTGCCTGGCGAAAGCTGCCCGGCAGTTGTAGCAAATGCTAAAAAGTGCATCACAAGTCAGAATCTATCGATTTGTTTGACTGTCTGTCTACCATTGTCTACCTACTGAACTACCTATCTACTTATCTACCTATCTACCTATCTACCTACCCCAAAATCTATCTATGTATCTATCTATCTATCTACCTGTATGTACACTTGGTTCGCGTTCCTTCTGTTTTACACTGACTGCAAGCATTTTAAACATCTATTTGTGTTTGCGTGTCCGGCCTTCACGACATTGCTGGAAGTTGAACGGAAAAATCATTGTTCGATGTGCAAGGGGATTTCATGGCACCATTCTGCAGCATAATCCGTCTAGGGGCACCAGGGTTGCTGGCTAGAAGAGTCACGTTTTTTCCTTAGAGTCTGGCGAGATCACCCATCCCAAACATTCTCAAGAAGATCTCAAAAGAACATTCGACTTGAATTTCGATCACTTCATGATACTGCAGGTAACAAGTGCTTCCATCCCAACATAATATGTGGTGAGGGTTTGTCCTCTGAGGCATCCTAATGGCGCTTCGATTTGTGGACAAAATTTGACAGCTTGAGGCTGAGATAAGATCTCTTCACATTTGTTTGTTGACATGGGCTGTACTACACAGCTGGCTGTAACATGTCTACAGGCATAGTTTTGCTGTGTTGCTTATTTCAGCCAGGATTGACTTGTGGTGACTTGCAGTAGCCATACAGATTTCGATCCAGAGAATCTGAACACTCAACATTTGGAGAGGCAAACGATGCAGACTGCAGGGTGCCCGCTTGAAGTGCTGCGGTCGTGACAAAACATTCGTTGACACTGGGTCCTGTCACAGGTCCGTATTCACGGTGCCCGTCTATGTTTCATCTTTCTGAGAACAAGTGTTTGTGCTAGGTATCCCGAGGAAGCCACTCTCCGGGGGAATGGCAGGTGCCTATGTTTCCATGTCGACTTGCTATGATGAGATTGGGCGTCGCTGTGCTCGCACAACAGTTCAAAACGTCTACACATGTGATCGCTGCAGCACATGTCGAAACTGAATAGTATATCATAATATAACAATCACAGGAATGTTCAAAGAGAAAGTCCGAATTACGAGCCAAGAACTATGAGACGATCAAAGCAGTTTTGTAGATCAGTGGGTGGCAGAGTAGAGTCGAGGCCCATGTAGAGACAAGAAGAGCTCGACAACAACATTAACAACAAGAAGAACAACAACAACGAACCCAATCACAACAGCAACAGTAACAACAACCCCCCACTCATGCCAGACAAACGCGTTTCAGCATCGCAGAGAAGAGCACAGAGAAGAGTAGGAAACAGGAAGAGCAGAGCATGGAGAGAGAGAGAGAGAGAGTGAGGAGATGTGAGGAGCATAGGGAAAAGAGTAGGCCGTAGTGAACACCAGAATATCCTGATGGAAGAGCATGGAAGAGTAGAAAAGAGATGAAAGGAGTGGAGAAGAGTGAGGTAGGAAGGGAGTTTGGAGTAGAGCAATGAAAGGAGATGATGAAGATGAGGCCAGCGCATGAACAAGCTCACTCGGGTCAAGCTGAAACAGAATGCAGACAGACAACGGGAAGAACATGGAAATACCACCCGACGCGACAGATAGCGCACAGGTCCAGCAAGACGCTCCGTGGCACAAGTCAAGGGAATTCAAGGGATACAGGTGTTTGTCATTTTTGATATTTTTGTCAAAACACAAAGCAGCACCATCTATGTAGATCTATAAGTAAAATGCAGCGCGCATTTCTGATAGGAACTGTAATTCAGATCAGAAATTTCTACCATCCGCCTTGTGCGGTAGCCCGGTAGCCCCTCCTTCGCAAGAGTGGACACAAAAATTGAAGGAGGCAATAGCTGTCGCTGAACTCGTGGAGATGGCGGGGGAAAAAAAAATTGCGCCTCGAAATTTGTCCCAACTGCAATTTCTTCAGTACCTCGATAGTTTTGGCGAAACTCCGTTTCTTCACATTTCTTCTCCCTTCCTTTCTCATTCTCTCCTTTCCCATTTTTTGTTCTTTGTTTCTCTTATTTCTCACGTATTTCTTCTCTTTGTCTTCAGGCATCCCATTCTGGAAAAGGAGACCTTCGAGAAGTTGCATCGAAACGAGGTGATCGAGACGAGGCACGCACGAATATCGACGGGGGACGAGTCCGGAAGAGATCTAAGATAATTCTAAGACATGCTGAGTCACATTTCGAGGAAAGTCATAACATGTGTGGAAGGCAAAAGATACTACGAAGCATTGGATGGCGATATGTCTGAATTTATTTGCACATTTTAGTAAAACATGCGCAAACACATTTCTTCAGATGTTGATGCAGAAGAATTATGTGATGATTCCCAAACAGGATCCCATCGTCATTCCAGAATGCTTAGCAAATGCTTCCAGACCATCGGGCGTTTGTGGCTTTCACGGCGTTTGTTGGTCGTTGTCTTTGCGTTGGCTCTTCCAAACCCGACTTAGAAGCACTTGCACAAACGTCTTCTTTGCAAGGGTATCCGTTTGCCGTTTTGATGTTCACATTGATCAGATTTCGTGGTATTATATGACTGTTGAATGGACACGTTGGATTTGCAAGAAAATTCTTCAAAATCTTTCAAGAGTGTGTTCACCTCTCATCAAAGATCTTTCAGCTCCGGCGGTGATCGACTGTATCGGTTGTGGCTCCCTTCCTTCTGGTACCTTTGGCCCTTCGGCAACGGAACCAGTCTCCGCTGCCTTGTTCGGTGCTGAACTACTGAACCCTGTCCGCTTGTTCTGCATTTGTGCGCTCAGTGTTTGAAGTGTTTGGTTATGTGTTCTAGATCTGCACTCTGCAGCATTGAGCATGTGCTAGTTCCATATATCTATATCTATATCTTTTATATATATATATATATATATATATTTGTATATCCATATTTCCAACCATGCTGTATCATGGTGGTTTGCCTTGAAAAGGTCTTTGCAATCATTTTTCCCGCTATGTGCAGTGTGTACCTGAAATGTGTCCATTCAGAACGATGCTCCTGAAACACGAAGGGCAATGCCAATTTGTGATGTGTTGTGACTGTCCCTGATCAGTTGCAGCATTTATCGCAAGATATCACAAGTTTTTCCTTTGATTTGCACATGTTGCAATTATGTAATCACTACTTGTAAAACATTTGTCATTTGTGTTGTATGTATGTATGTATGTATGTATGTATGTATGTATGTATGTATGTATGTATGTATGTATGTATGTATGTATGTATGTATGTATGTATATATATATCTCTCTCTCTTTTATAATCTATTTTAATCGATGAATGTTTTTTTTGTACTGTTTTTTTCTCCTTCGCTTCCCTTCGCTGCGCGGCTTCCTTTCTAACTTGGACTATGAGCGCACCGGACATGCACCCGACATGCATTGCACGCGCTTTCTGTGTCCGCTTCACAGTGAGTTTAAGGCTGTTGCCGCATCAATCACTGCAATATGCTGCAATGTTCCAGACGGTGATGGTCAGATTTACTGAATCTCTCAAGACGGTGCATTCTACACACTTTGATTGGGAGGCCTCACATTCTGCATTTTGGCGGATTCCAAGTTCACAAGGCAGCAGTGTCTCAATAACCTGGTAGTCCTGGTAGCCTGCACGCTGATGACAGAACAATGGTTGGGCCTAATGTCACTGACACAGAAGGCACAGAGAGAGAGAGAGAGAAGAATATGGAATAGATATGAATCGATTATATAGATTAGAAAGGTGAAAGGAAGAGGGAGAGAGAGCGCTACAGCCAGAGCCAGAGACTTACAGAGTACAGCTGCTGGGTCCTGGTCACCGTCGTCAGGAGCACACTCAACTGCTCAGAATTGTGAACATATCGCCGTCATCGCTGCGAGTGTCGATCATTGGTCTGAGACTTTGCTGTTGATTTGTTCGCGATTGTTTTTTTTCTCTGGAAGGGACCTTCTTTGATTGTCAAGGCCCAGCAACACAATGGTTCAAGATCAACTTCGACAAGAAGGGGCTTCTTGCGTATAGCCCTTAGATTGCTCAAGCCCATATTGCTGCTTACATTGCATGTAACCAATGAATGTCAGTGATCATGCTGAGCAGAGATATTTGACACGTCTACTTCGTACTTGTAGCATTTTGATGCATGTTGTGGACTTTTGTAGCTGTTGGAACCAGCTGCGTCGACGTCAGCCTTTCTACGACACGTTCAACGACTGACCAGTGTTGCTGTTCGCCACATCTCAGCACCACCCTCCTGGATACGTAATTTTCCAAACAGGATGCTGGCAAGAGACAAAACAAGCGCAACAAATCAGTCGAACACGCAGACAGGCGATAATAGGAAACAAAATGAAACAAACTCGAGAGCAAAACAGGAGA
Source organism: Symbiodinium kawagutii (assembly GCA_009767595.1). NCBI lineage: Eukaryota > Dinophyceae > Suessiales > Symbiodiniaceae > Symbiodinium > Symbiodinium kawagutii. The sequence goes on along the minus strand of VSDK01000917.1, from coordinate 116,657 downwards.
AGTGGCGGAACACAACACACAACGTATACATAGGGAACAGGACAGGGGAGCCGGGCAAAGACATACTGTAAACATATCATGATCGCAACCACTTGATTTCTACATCATGTTTGCATAAGAGTGGCCGCTGCCATTTTAGTTGTATGATGTTGTATGTACTACATCAATATTAGCTGAATTGCAAAAACATGCCAGGCTTTGAGCCAACAAGACTGTTCCTTTAAGACCCTTTAAGGTATTTGAGTCGGAAAAATAAAGTGAAGGAATGATATTGTTATTCAATGTTTTTTGCTTCAAGGTTTTTCGCTACCCACTTCAACTTCTGAATTTGAAGCTATCTCATACTATCTCTTGATTTGGTTAAGCCCATCCAAATCCTGCATTATCCTGCATTATCCTGCATCATCCTGCATTATCCTGCATTATCCTGCATTATCCTGCATTGTTATTGATGGCACAAAACAATCAAGTGCAGGGGCCTGATTGCCAAAGTAATCATTCTCGTTCTGATTTATTCTGATTATTTATGTGCAATGTTGATCATTTTAATTGCTGCAAGAAACACCAAACACATGTCATTTTTTGTCACTTGATTCTGAAGCTACCCAATACTACAATATCCACAATTGACCCAACCGCTGGAATATTGAAATTATTGGTCAGACTAAAGTTCAGGGACCAGAAAAAGCAAATGTTTGATGATTTCAGTAAGCTTTCACCCGATGAGAAACAAAATCCCTGCATCGAACCTTGCTTGGGAACTCAATAGCGCGGATATATGTCCACTCGATTTCTCACCTGTGTTTGGAATCTCGATCCACGGCCTATGTTGGCACCCAGACTGGTGTCACAGTGGGCTTCCCGCATTGGGCACAACACTGACTATCGCCAGCGACAGCTGCAAGAACACATCGGTGTAGAGTACGGTAGTTTTTTTTCGCTCCAACTGCCCACCTGCCAGGATTGATAGAGGGGCGGTGAAGGATCTTGAACAAATGGTGAACAAGATGGATGGACCTGAAAACAAGTTGTTCTTTCATGTGGTTTGCACGGATATGCTTTAAAGCATGTAGCGCATAGAGCAATGTGCTAAGACATGCCAAGATGTTGATGGCGCAACAGATTTCACAGCACAGCATTTTCACAGCTGCGAAGGCCTGGAATGAGTGAAGATATCATGGTCACATTCGAGCCGCACGAATGGTATCACTGGCAAGTTGGGTCAGAGATTGGAGCGCTACAGGAAGCACATGGAAGCACTGTATTCATGTGCTGAATCTCATCTTGAGAAGGCGCTACCACAGTGACACGATCAAGATTTTTTGCGGCGAGTTGGCCGAAAATTTGGTGGTGTCACGGACTTACGAGCTAGGGAACCAAATTTTCTGTCCTCTTTTCACATTGAACTGTTGAGCAATTTCAAGCCCACGCGTCAATGGCAGCCAAGCTTAGCCAAGGCCTATCCATGGCTACCCATCAGCCAATGACGTTGTTTTGCCCCGGATCTTGGACTTTGGTTCTGTGGCAATTGGAACGCGAGGGACCTGGCAGCTGAGGAAAACAGCTTCATGCCACCAGTCGCAGAGCAAGTTGCCCTGGCACACAAATGCATGTGACAAATAGTGTACATGCATCTATGCTACATAGATCTACATAGTACGTGTACAAAATACATACAAAGATATAGATGTGTAACGATGTGTATATTTTATGTATTGTGCGTGTGAAAATCTTTGATGTCAGTGCCAGGTCGATGTCCAAGACGATCCCTTTGTCTTGCAAGATCCCAATTCAATTTGAGTCACGGACCTGGAGCCAACAGATACCCCTTAGGGCACAGGGAAATTTGTTGTGCTATGGTTTCCTTTGATCTTTGCCGTAGTTTCTGCACAAAGGTTTGAGATCAATGTGGTCGAAGCCCATCCAGACCTTTGCATCACGCCCCTTACAGGCAGGGGAAGGAGGAGGCAGCAAAGGACACGGCCTAAATGTAGAGTAGCCTTCAATGATCTAGGGAAGCAAGCTAGAAAGCGAAGAAACTCATGAAACTTATTCACCCAAGCATCAGCCCCTCATCGTTTCACCCCTCGGCCTTGCCAGGCTGCAACGATCATAAAACTACTCATCAGTATCATCACTCCTTGAGATTGCCCAAGACCTTAGGGAAAAACTATGAAAAACTTCCCTGAGACGAAATCCCTGGTTGGCGTTTGCAACCCGTAGCCGCACCATGCCACGCCATAATCATCGCAGCCCCAGTGCAACTCTTCCGCATTGTCCGCAGTCCTGATGTCCATGGATGGAGCTTCGCTGAAGCTCCTGCTCTACCTCCTTTGAAGCCATGGCCATCTCATGCCAGTTGCGTATCTTCTGATAACAGTAAACAAATGAAAACCATCGAGATCCGTCGAGAACCCGAACATCAAAGCTGTGTTTTGGAAAGAAGCTGCCACAGCCTCTCCACACGAGATCATGCCAGTGGCTGAGAGGGAAAGGTCACGAAAGATCATACCGCAATCAAGTGGTCATCAAGGCTGCCATCCCCAAGAACCAGGCCAGCAAAAATATGTTGACAGACCTTACACGACGAAAGCCGGCATCAGCTGGGGAGAAGGATTTTGGCAAGAAGAGGACTCACGAAAGTTGCGAATTGCATCGAACCACCATGATTTGTGACATTCAAAAGGGGCACCTTCCCCCCAAACATGCCCGGCACCATCTTAGGATCAGATGGGATATTTGTTGGGAAACGTTGTATACTGAATGAACTAATCTGAATTATATGTACATGGTATTTTGATTTCTTTTCAGTCACAGCGCCATGATCCTGCACCACTTTTTTGAATGGGGCGGTGTTTTTCCTGCTGGATAAACGCTGAAGCTTCTGGAAGCTGCCCCCGTGAAGCAGAAACTGAGAGAGGTGATCCCAATTCACTCACGTACCACGACCGCCAAGACCGCCCTCAGTTCACACGAGAAAACAAACAAGAGAAAGAAGAGAAAGGACAAACGAAAGAAAAGGACGGGAAAAGAAGACAGGAACGAGCGACAAGAAGAAAAAGAAAAGGGAGAAATATGGGCAGAAAAAATGGGGTAAAGGAGGAGAGAAAGAGAGAAAGAGAGAGAAAGAGAGGGGGAAGGAGAGAGAGAGAGAGAGAGGGAGAGAGAGAAACAGAGACAGGCCAGAAAAAAGCACGATCAATGAAGGTTGCCGTAGGCGCCCAATGCAAGAATGTACCCACATGAGAGTGACTGACCAAATCTGACCAAGACGTCCCCACACACTAAGGGAAACAAGACAAGATAACCATCAAAACAACTGCGGAATAGAAAGTTAACAGTTTGCTGCGGTGGAAGGGCAAGAGTGGCGTGCAGCACAAAGAACACAGAAAAATGTGACAAAGGCCTTGACAAATGCACGCACTATGCCAAATGGGCGGGGCAAAGGAGGTGCTCGTCCGGATCCAACCCGTGGTGCCAACCCCAAAGCCAGCGCCCCAAGCCAAAAGGTGCAAATCGCAGGGGTGAGACGGTGAGACATCTCTCTTTTTTGGGCAAATTCCTTACCCATTTCTTACCCAGGAGAGTGGCCTACAAAGGGGCAGCACAGTTGCTCCAAAACCTGATCAAAAAACATCAAAAAACACTGGAAGCACAGCAAGTGAGAACATTGCCCACAGAGCTGACGTATAATTCCCTTGATGGAAGGTCAGATTTGGCCCACTTGCTTGGCTTTGAATGTTGAATCTGTCGCACAAACCGAACTATTTGCAGCTTCTTTAAGACATGAAAAGGTGCGAGCTCGCTGCGGTACCAAAGTTACCATCAGCTCCGCGTTATCCCAGGTTCATTCTCATACCAGATTTTGTATGCATATGTGTGTGTGTGTCAAACCCCGTATCAAGGGGCTACGGTAAAAAAGTGCAGGGGGGCTGGTTATCCATGCAAGTACCAGCCCAACGAAGAGGCTTGCATGTGATACTGATATCGATGGGGACGCTCATCGACGTCCCTGCCATGATCACCGCTTGGTTTACCGTATGGATACATCAGTTGTTGTTGGAGAAACCATTTGCTGAAGCCGTCCACCGCACTGCTGAAGCTGTCCACTGCACCTCGAACCTGCTGTTGAGATTTCACTCGTCAAAGATTAAACCCAGTGCACCTATAACACAGAGTTCATATCATCTCATATCACCTATGCCTTGGCATTTACTCAGTGTGTGAAATTTTCCTCGTGGCCTATCCTTCTAGGTTGCCCGAGTTGTACTGTCCTTTCGAGGATGGGGAACCTGAGTCCAAGTTTCTACAAATTACAGCAGTTTTGGTGGTCTGACCACCACTTCAATGCGTAGCGTCGCATTTCTAGCCGTGACACAGGTTTCGATTTTTGCAGATTCGAATGCATGCCCAGATTCAACCATGCAGTGCAACAACTCATTCATGCCCAGATTCGTACCAGACACCATGACCACAGCATTTATGTGCTCTCATGGTTGCTATGATCACAGCAGTTATGTGCTCTCATAGCTAGAACACTCAGACTTGAGTCA
>VSDK01000917.1:73640-106588 GCA_009767595.1 Symbiodinium kawagutii | reverse complement strand
CAATCAACTTGGCCCACCACTTACGGCCACGATACTCTTCCATCCATTTTCACCAAGCTCCACAAGTACTTCCAACACCTTCCCCTGGACATTGACCTCAAGATCTACAACCAAGACCTGGCTGGCTTCTTCACTTCCATCCCGGCGGACCGCATTCTTCGTGCTGTCTCTGATCTTCTCGCTGACTACCACACCCAACATCCTCATGTCCATCAAGACTCCGTGATTTCTGTTGACCTCAAACAACAGGACACTCAACGACGTCTTTTTCGAGGCAAACCCCGACATGCCAGCAAACAACATGCTCAACTGCGTATGGGTGACATTCTTCCTCTATGCAAACTGTCCTTGGAAGCTTCCATCTTTACCCAAATGGGTCAATGCTTCCAACAGGTGCGTGGCAGTGCCATCGGCAATCAGATCTCTCCGGTGTTGGCCAACATCACCGTCAGTCATACCGAACATCATTGGCAACGTACTCACACCTCTACCTTACCATCCACATTCTTCACCTGCCGCTACGTCGACAACCGCCTCACCTTGATCCATGCCACCGACACTCGCCACCACCTTGTCAGCGAGTTTTTGGAGCCTACCTTCTACCAAGAACCTGTCCTTCTTGAAGATGAGCCTGACAATTCTTTTTTGGGATGTGTCATCAATCCCAACACTCACACCTTGACCTACACCCATCCTACTGATCAATGGCAATTCCACTCCTGGGCTTCAGCCACCGCACCTCAACACAAACTCAGTGCTGCTTTCGCACGCATCCACCTCGCTGCTCACCATACTTTTCCATCTTCTCAAGCACACGCTGATGTCAATGCCCTTCTTTTGACCTATGAGGACCTTGGTTATCCGTCGAAGCCTCTCAGAGCCTTTGCACGTCGCAGTCTGGCCAATCGTGTCAGCTAGTCAGAAAGGTTCTATTGTCTAACAACCTTGTTACGCACATGTTTTATCAAAGTTGCCTCGTTGCCAGAACCTCTCTGACATACCTGCTGTATGTGACTCGCAGCAAAAACCTGCTCCTCATCGTTGGCCATTTCACCTGCCTTTCCATTGTTGCACCCATGAACCTGCCCATTTCAGATGCCTGTCACCATATCATTTTCTACCTCAGCTTCTCAGCTATTTGTGCATTTCATGCTTGGCTTCACTCATTGCACCACCGCCATGGCTGTCTCTTCTACGGATCTTCATTCGTTGGTCGATCACAACGCCCCTGAGGGCGTCACTACGGTAACTCAAGCTCAGTTGGATTCTGCTCTCCATGGCCAACAGGTCCCAGTTCCTGATGGGGGTGATGACTTGGACCTTGACATGCCGGATAACACCCATGCTGCAGATCACCACTTGTCCTACGATGCGGCAGCGACCACCATGAACGAGTGGGATGCTTGGAAGAAACCTAAGTGGAAGAACACATGGACCCATTGCTTCCGAGACTACACCACCAATCGGCAGTATCAAGAAACTTGGTCCATTGAACTTCAGCAGTTCCTCAAGCCAGAAGCAGCATTTGCACCGGAGTATACCTCGTTGGCTCCGGTTGTCGACGGGCTTCGCAAATACTACGAGTGGGAGAAGACCTATTGGGAAGGGGAGGTGTACTGGAGCTTTACTGTCTGGAGCTGCCCAGGCCGATGCATGCTTCTATCTCCAGCTGAAACCATTTACTTCGAAGAGCACCAAACCATGCCCCCGGTTCCCCAAGCTCCACAAAGTGCCTTGACGCAGCTCTACAACGACTTCAGAGCTCAATACCTGCTTGATCCCAACAGTGCTCGCTTACCACCTCAAACTCCGACTATGCATGAGGTATTGCGAAGAGTCGCTGGAGAGCACGATCAATGAAGGTTGCCGTAGGCGCCCAATGCAAGAATGTACCCACATGAGAGTGACTGACCAAATCTGACCAAGACGTCCCCACACACTAAGGGAAACAAGACAAGATAACCATCAAAACAACTGCGGAATAGAAAGTTAACAGTTTGCTGCGGTGGAAGGGCAAGAGTGGCGTGCAGCACAAAGAACACAGAAAAATGTGACAAAGGCCTTGACAAATGCACGCACTATGCCAAATGGGCGGGGCAAAGGAGGTGCTCGTCCGGATCCAACCCGTGGTGCCAACCCCAAAGCCAGCGCCCCAAGCCAAAAGGTGCAAATCGCAGGGGTGAGACGGTGAGACATCTCTCTTTTTTGGGCAAATTCCTTACCCATTTCTTACCCAGGAGAGTGGCCTACAAAGGGGCAGCACAGTTGCTCCAAAACCTGATCAAAAAACATCAAAAAACACTGGAAGCACAGCAAGTGAGAACATTGCCCACAGAGCTGACGTATAATTCCCTTGATGGAAGGTCAGATTTGGCCCACTTGCTTGGCTTTGAATGTTGAATCTGTCGCACAAACCGAACTATTTGCAGCTTCTTTAAGACATGAAAAGGTGCGAGCTCGCTGCGGTACCAAAGTTACCATCAGCTCCGCGTTATCCCAGGTTCATTCTCATACCAGATTTTGTATGCATATGTGTGTGTGTGTCAAACCCCGTATCAAGGGGCTACGGTAAAAAAGTGCAGGGGGGCTGGTTATCCATGCAAGTACCAGCCCAACGAAGAGGCTTGCATGTGATACTGATATCGATGGGGACGCTCATCGACGTACCTGCCATGATCACCGCTTGGTTTACCGTATGGATACATCAGTTGTTGTTGGAGAAACCATTTGCTGAAGCCGTCCACCGCACTGCTGAAGCTGTCCACTGCACCTCGAACCTGCTGTTAAGATTTCACTCGTCAAAGATTAAACCCAGTGCACCTATAACACAGAGTTCATATCATCTCATATCACCTATGCCTTGGCATTTACTCAGTGTGTGTGTGTGTGTGGGTCGGTGTCAGCCCTTGAGCCCAGCAGAAACGGGCAGGCATCATACCGGCTGACGGCAGCACCGAAATTGTCGTGACGTTCGCACCTATGAAGCACAGGCATCAAACGGAGAAACCATAGGAAAGAAGCAGAAACCCTGAGAAAGGATTCAAAGGCTTTCAAGTGCAAAATCCTGCTGTGCGATTTGAAAGCACCGATTGGCATTGTCCATGGTATAGTTGCAGGACAGCGAGGGCGGAACTGCAATTCCACGTGGCCCAGTTCAACTCTGAAGCGGCATTGGTGCCTTTGCATGACAAGCCTGCAGCAGTTTATAGCAGTTTAGTCAGAAATGGTCTTCGGTTGCAATTGGGTTTGGCAGTGGCTGGTTGCAAATACGTGTGTATCATTTTGCATTTTTGCCACTCTGTCTACATTTTTGCAGGTCACAGTGCTGGGGTCGTGCTCTCCAGAGGCCACCAAGCTTGAGGCAGGATGGAGATGGATGAAGTACCCCTACAGTTGTAACCATTTCAATTTCATCAACAAGCAAGCAACCAAACAAACAAACAACAAACCAACCAAACGACCAACAACGTTGGTATGGTTTGTGTATGAAAGGATGGGGCTTCAGGGCCAGCCAACCTAGAGGGAGGCAAGAAAACGTAAGAGAACACATAACCAACAAAAACAAGACCAAACAAGTAGTACCTGCAAGGCAAGGGCGGAAGTTTCCAACTGATACATAGATGCCTGCAGGGAAGACATTATCGGATGCAGCGCAACAAACTAACCAGCACAACAGAATCATCACAACAAAACTACCAGCAATGATGAGTGCAAAATCACCAAAACAGAATCACCATCAGAAAGTGACCACAACAAACCACCACCACAACAAAAGCGGAAGCACAACAAGATCACCGCAACAAATTTTGCCAGCGCAACAAAAACACCATCGCGCCAAAAAGGTCACCAACACCAAATCACCAGCACAGCAAAATCACCACCACAGCAAAAAAACATCCTGTACCACTTCAAAACACATGACATGTTCAATCAAAGCATTACATTTGTCACACAACAGGATGCTTTGGCATCTCTCCCACATCACCTCGCGCAGCGCTAAAGCATTCCCAGAAAAGCTGAAGATCCGCCAAGTATCAATATGACGATGCTCCATCTCTCCGACATCACCTTGTGCAGCAATACCGTTGCAGAAAGCAATCCCAGACGAGGTCCAGATGCACCAGATATATCCAAATAGATACAAATCCACACAAGGTGAACTTGGCAGCTTTCCAATAAATTCCGATATTGTTTTTTATTTTTTCGACGGCAGTCACACGATACAAGCCGGAACCAAGCTGGAGGCAAACCGAGACCATCTCGCACGCGTCGGATTCGTGAGGCTACCTTTATGACATATATTTAATTATATGATAACTTAAAACTTTTCCACGAGAGAAATGGTTTTGTGATTTTTCCAATCCTGAAAAACGTATTTCCTGCAAGACGTCCTTCACTTTCTAACGCTAGAAAACATCAACATGCATCAGCATGCTCAAAGTACCATGCCGGTCACAAACTGACGATGCTTCATCTCTCCAAACTCATCTCATGCAGCGCTACCATTGCGTAACGCAATCCCCGATAAGGTGGCTGTGTTTTGTTTTGTTGTTTGGTGGTGTGTTACTCGTATGTGGTGGTTCTGTCCTGTGGCAGTTGTGTTCTGTAGCAGTTGTGTTATGCAGTGGCTGTGTTATGTGGTTCCGGGGGGGAGGTTAAGTCGCATCATGTCGCGGAAGTCGCATCAGTCCTGCGTGCGCGCAGTGTTTCGTAATGGTCTTCCATGATTTTTTGTTTATTTGACAATTTTGGATCCAACACGGCATTGCAAAATCATGCGTGCGCGCAGCGTTCCTGACAGATTCAATGATATGATTAAATATTGGTTCGCATGTGCTGTGAACAAGCCTTGACACCATTCTGGTGCTGTTTGATGTTCATTTGTTGATGTTGATTAGTTTGGTGCTGCTGCTGTTGTGCTTCCTTGCTGCTGTTCCTCGTTGCTGCTGTCCTCCTTAGTGCTGCTCTTTCTTGCTGCCTTTCTTCCTTCCTGCCTTTCTTCCTTGCTGCCTATCTTCCTTGCTGCTCTTGCTGCTGATCTTCCTTGCTGCCGATCTTCCTTGCTGGTGGTGATCTTCCTTGCTGCTGCTGCTGCTGCTGCTGTTCGTTTCTGCTGATGCTGATGATGTTGCTAGCTGCTGCTGGTTGGCTGCTGCTTCCTCCATGCTGCAGTTCCTCTTTGCTGCTCTTCCTATGTGCAGGAATGAGGGTTGCTGCTGCATGTCAAAATTCTTTTTTGGAATGAGGGTTGAAACATGCGTCTTTTGCTGCTGTGCGCACACTTTTGCGCATGTTTGTCAAACTTTTGAACACAAAGGCATCTGCTGAGACACGCTGTGCCATTAGGATTTGCTTGGGGTGATGGGACTTTTCCCCGGGTGATGATGGGACTTCTGTCCAATGCGTGCCGTGCGGGGATGATGGGACTTTTCCCCGGGTGATGGGACTTAACCCCACCGCTCGTAGTTGTGGTTTTTGTGGTATGTGATGTGGTGTGTTTTTTTTCTCTTTTGTCCGGGGGTTGCATTATGACGACAGCCAGCCATCAGGCTAGGCTGAAATGACCTCGGCGTGACGCAGCCTCGGTTTCGCAGGGGGGTGTACCGCTGCGCAACTGGCGCAGCGTCAAATCAACTGGAACCAACCCCCGAATTGCAGAGCAAACGAGTCCGCTCACACCGGCCATGTACCGAAGACTGAAGACACTCTTTACTATTATTGGTTCCCTTGCTTTGCATACTAACCACCGCCCCGAAGAACGAAGGTGGCCAGAAGCATCCTTGTGGCCGCATTCAGTTCATCTTGTCTTCTCGCCTCACATTTCCCTTTTTCCGCTACCTTGGTGGCTGATACCTGGTTTGTTTCTCTCTCTCTCTCTTCTCTCTCTCTCTCTCTCTCTTTCTCCCTCAGCATGTTTGAGCATATATGGCTCCTGCCCACAACAAAGTATTAAAAAACATAATTCCTTCCTAGTCAAATGTCCCCAATAGCTATTGAACCCTTCCAAAAAATCTAACAGGGGGACACCCGCCGACACATCAACTTTGTCCACCATTTTGCTTCTTGACAACCTTACTGGCACCCAGGAAGCCATATTTGCTCCCCTATGCTTTGCATCTTCTTTCATTCCTCCCTGCAACTCCTTCCATCTTTCCACTGGCTTTCATTCCCCTCCTTCTGGTGGTGTGTTATGTTATGTGGTCGTGGGTCGCCTTTTTCTGATTTGTGCGATTATTTTGAATATACGTAACGTGGAAGTTTTGCCGTCGCGTAACTCAATTTCCTGGGATGACGTGCATTGAAGTCTCAAAGTGGCACATCAAGCAGTTTGGGATCTCCAAAAATTTTGATACAGTAAAATAGGATGAACATGGATGAACAATGATGAAAGTGTTTCACAAAGTTTCACATGTGTTGCTGGCCTTCAGTTCGTTTCGAATTGAGCTGCCTCAAAGATCAGACCGTATTCACTGCCAAAGGTTTTCAAAGAGGAGATGGCAGAACGAAGCGTCATTGCAGCTCAAAAGAAGCAGGACATGCACGTGAGTTCACATGGGTCCGATATGGTCCGATCATGCGTCCAAATGTTTTGTGTTGATTCTGCAGCGGAAGCAGAATTCATGGTCATCACTGCAGGAGTTAGAAATGAGTAGAAATTTCCAGGGTGATGCAACAGTATATTTTCAATGTCCGCCTCTTTGCATTGCTTGGCCGCACGCAGGAAGAAAAGGCCGCCACACTAGGCAAGCTTAAGGTGGCACGCCTCAGATCCAAAAATGGTACGTTTGAAATTTGAAATGAATTGCACGAATTGCAATGGCCGCGACCAAGTCTTGAGTCCAATTCTCGAGCGGATGCAGGGAAGGAAAAAAGGTCCACTGCAGGTGGGTAGCTCATGTGAAACGTGATGAAACGTGCGAGCTGGATCCCGTTGGTTTCAAACTGAATGGCAGAAGGGAGGTTGGCCACTGGTCCTAAGTGGAATACTCGATGATATTCATGCCGTTTGAGCATTTTTGATCTTTCGTAAAGATTTGTCTAGTCTTTGGAGATCCTTTTAGGGCCATTGGTGAAGCTGTGCCTTGTCGTTGCCCTTAGTGAATTTCCTTTGCCACGGTGGCGCTGGTTTTGCGCTGGGCATGCGAGACCTGCCCGCAACTCCCCCTGTGAGCAAAGTATGTAGCAAAGTCATTCATGGGTCAGAAATTTGTCCCCTGTAGCTCTGAAGTATAAACTGCATCAAACTGCAAGAGTAAGTTTCGCTTTTTGTCCACTGTAAGTTCCGCAAGAATTGATTTGTTGCAGAAGCTGCCCAGTGGTTTAGCTTGCAGCGATGTATTTGTAATACGGATACGTCCATTCAAGAAAGGGTCAGCCGGATTTGACTGCCGCCCATCAAGGGCAAGTCATGCGGGTATTCTTCATTCATAATATTTTCATCCATTATCATAGCAACTGCTTTTGAATTTTCGAACCGCGCAATCAGCATTTGATATTCAAATACTTCTAAACTCCTGAAGTTCGCAGAAACTCACAGACCGCGGAATAGTGTAAGAGAGAGGTAGTCCAAAATGATCCCGATCTTGATTGCGAGCTTTTGCACCTGCACCCCTTGTGTTTTTTCTCCTTTTGCCCCTTGTGCCGCTTGCTACTTTTAACAGATTTGAAGCGGCCCTTCCAAATTAGAGATTCTGACATGCTTTTCGTGCTAGAAGATCGCCAAAGCGTTTCCAGTTCCGAGCTGAATTTGTAAAAATCTTGGGGGGCAAACACTTTCAACCAATATCAATATGATATGATATTTCAACATATTTCAAAATTTCAACCATGGTCCACATGTTTGGAATTGCAAGGGCATTTTTAACATGTCGCCGTTGTAGTGAAATTCACTGACGTTTGTTACGCTGCAGGTAATTCATCCCACTTTCAAAGTGGACGAACTTGAGAGAACCATCAACGGCATCAAGGCCTCACCTTGACATCTCACTGACTTGAAAACCAGACTCTTGAGACATCTTGAGACATTTGACTTGAATTCTATTACATTTGATTCATATAAATTTATATATATGTACGTATTTCTGTTTGTGTTTTTACTGTTTCAATTATTGAATTCTCTTGACTATTTCGATTTGGAAAGAAAAAAGACATTGTTCCACCGCTCAGGTTCCGACGACGCGGGCGGATCAGCATTCGACCAATTTCATTCTGAACCAAACCGCTGGCAAGTTGCCGTTGAAGGCCTAGATATGCCTAGATGAGTTGGATGAAGTTTGGAGCATTTGGAGCCTGGATGGTTCTGCAGGTGTTGAGTTGTTTGATGTTTGCTTCACCGTCCACTTTGCTGGCGTCACCAGCCAGTGGCATGCAATGGCATCCATTCCTTAAACTGTTTTGAAGGGTCAAGAATCAAAGGCCCACAAGAGGGTGCATGTTTTGCTGCTGCACTTCCTTTGTATATTTTCTCTTCTCTTTGTTCTCTTTGGCTCTCTCTCTCCCTCCTTCCAAGCTCGCAACTGTTTCTCATGACAGGACCTTGTAGCCTTCATTCGGGAGCAACGTGAGGTGTGTAATCTGCTCGACTCAAGGGAGAGAATGTTTGGGGATTGTTTAACCGTTCTGCATGTTGGAAGTGAACGGAATTAAGATGAAGTAAACTTGGTAAACCTTTGAATCTGTTGCAATCTATTGGGTGCTATTGGACTGTGCCTGGCTTTGTGTGTTTGCGCGGGCGTGTGCCGCCTGCCAAGCGCTTTTGTAGGCGGCAGACTCTCGTCGCCGGCAGATCGCTGACGGGGGCCAACTTGAGGAAGAGGCACTAGAGAACTCCGACTCTGCAATTGTTGAAAGTAGGAGAAAGAGAGAAAGAGAAAGAGAGAGAGGAGAGAAAGAGAGAAAGAGAGAAAGAAAAAAGAATAGAAAAGACATGAAAAGACAGAAGAGAGAGAGAGAGATACATTTGCATTGAGAATCCGCTGTAGCGAGAGCGGCAGCATCAGTGCTAGCATCAGAATCATTGTCCAACAAACACACAACAAACAACAACTAGCTGACAAGCAAACAGTCAATCAAGAACAACAAATTCAAAGTTGCCACACTTGATTCCGCATTTGCCCATTAATTGAATCTAGTTTATCACAGCACTGGATAAGGAATGAGATGACGTGAAGTATGGTGAGGTAGCGAAATGGCCGGCGAGTACTTGTCAAATCTTGAACAATGTGCAACAAAGGGGCAAACGTGATCGAAAAGGGAGCATGAGAGGACTTTAGGGCTTTCGGTAAAGTTTCAGATTTGCCACTCGCAAGGTTGCGGAAAAAATATACAGAATTGGGAGTACATCAATGAAAAGGATCGGCCGAGAATCAGCAAAATAGAGATAAACGGGACGGAAGGAAAAGGCAAAAGCTCAAAGGGAGGAAAACTCAATGAAACGAAATGCACACATTGAAGGAAACAGCTAGATGAGTCAAAGAAGGAGAAGTAAGTTCTGAGTTCCAAAGAGCTCGATGGCATTTGGGAGAGGAAAAATGACAGTGAATAAGCGGCGCCGACCTTGGATGGATGACATTGATTCACATTGAAAGATATCGACAGGTAAGTTGATTGAAACATATTGAAACCCAATAAGATGACAACAAAGCATGTGGCGAGATGTGGCTAGTAATTCCAATGCAATTCAGAAAGTTTCAGGAAGTCCCTGAAGTCCAAAAAAGAATGCCGTGCCACGTACAGGTGGAAGAGGACAAGCAAGCCCAGGAGGTGCGCTTCGAACTTCACTACCGAGAGGCCAACGGGCTTCAGTTTGCTTGCATTGTTTGTGTAAAAGACCGGGGGGCACGTGGAGACCCATCGATGAGCACAACAAAAACAATCAATAACATGCAATAACATGCAATAACATGATTGATTGCCAGCCATTGATTTTCCAGACTCATTGCTAGGCGTGGTTTGATAGCCATTGTTCAATGCCACCTCCAGTGAGGTTGACAAAAAAGATAAGGACAAGGAGCTCAAAAGCGGGTCCCTGAGACTCTGCGCTTGTTGGCGCAGCAATGGTTTCTGCATGTTCCTGTCAATGTAGCACATGAAGTCAAATGGAAGATGCAATGGCAACCACTGCGAGACGCACATGAGTTGCGTCTTGTCGCGAAGGCAGGCAGCAAAGCAATGCAAAGCACTCGTAAGTGCCTTGCTCGCATTGAGGCAATCGAGCAAGCGGAGAAGGGCCTCCAAATGACAGTGCCATTGCTGAAGTGGAGGCTGCAAGGAGACGGAGGCGTTTTCAGTGCCACCGGCATCCTCCATAATTATCCTTGACCTGTCAGTGGTGGAATTGATCTGTCAGTGGCGGTGTTCTGGTGGCTGCAGACGGTCTGCCGAAAGAGTTGCACACAAGACTGTCTCTCACAATAGTGCTCTCATGTTCTCCCCCAAGAGTTTCACACCAAATGTATCCAAATGTGGTTTAGGAGAAGATCACACCAAGAGCTTCTTACGAAGAATATCTTACGAAGACTGTCTCGCCAGGGTGTCATTCCAAGAGTGCCACCCCAAGAGCATTTTACCAAACTCACTGTCCTACAAAGAGTGTCTTTACGTGTCTTGAAATCTTATAAAAATCCCACAGGGGGGTGTCCTACCAAGAGAGTTGCTCCCAGTGCGTGTGCTGCATCTTGTAGGTGAAGGCTGGTGTGAAAAAATGTCGTTGCTGAATCCAATTTGTACAGCATGCTTTGTCCTTGGTGTTAATAAATGGGCGCAGTCCAATTGCAACTGCGAAATGCAGCTAAATCCATAGCCGATCGATGCCGATCCGCTTGTAGATACGAGAACATCTTCCAGCTGAGAATTAACGACGACTTGAAACGGGTTGAGTCAGCCCTGTCCTCGGAGAAGAGCTTGTAGGCTGTAGCAGTTGGCAGTTGCAAAAAAATGTAATCATATGTAATCCTTTGGAATTCCTTTTGGGGGCTTTGCAATGATTTTGTGCTTTATTGATCTTTATTGTGTTTTGCGTTTGTCTAACCTTGGTACCTGCAGCTGCACATTGGTCCCGAGCAGGTGCTGACCAACAGCAATATCGCCATTCCAGTCAATTTCAAGCCTGTGTAGGGCTAAGCTCCGACTGGATCAATGAATTGAAGCCAACCTTTCTGAAAGCAAAGACAGATAGGATCAGATATGGATGTACCCAGCACGCAGCGCAGAAACTATGGACATTTGTGGGACCAAATGAAGCAGATAGTGTGTAGATGCTTGAAATGCATGTGTTTGCTGTGCCCAGTTTCTGGTTTGCTCTTGAATGGTTGGTAAGGGGCACGCAGTGCTTGCACACAAGTAGGCAGTACTCGGAGCGAAGATTTGCGATGAAGGCTTCCTGATGTCAAAACTGTACTTTTAATTGTGGCGATGTTGACACAAGCTGACTAAGAGCGGTGTATGTAGGACGAAAGGCTGGCGAGTAGAGTCATAAGCACGTGCAGACTCGACGAGGTACGAAGCATGCTTTAAGTCGAGCGTTTTAGCGACATGGAGAAAAACAAGAGCCTACCTTTTTTTTGACCCCCCCACCTTGTTTTTTTGACCCCTCCCTGTTTTTCTGACCCCCCACCTTGTTTTTTTGACCCCTGTGTTTTTTGATCCCCGATTGAAAAAAATATGATATAATATGATAGTTTCAAGGCTTGGCAACCATCCCACTAAGACTCCGACAGACGCAAGGGAATTTAAACCGAGGAGATGTGAAACCATGGCTGCCCTCGACGATTTTTGCATCAGAAGAAATCAATCAAGTTCCACGTCAGCCAGCGGCATTTGTCCACAACCTTCCAGGAAATCATCAGAACCCCTGCAAAGTGAACACCGGCATCTAAGCGATTCTAAGCGGTCATTGAAGCCTTAATTATGCAAAAAGGCCTGCGCACACCGCAGCACTCCCCAGGTTGGCAGGGTTTCGATCAAAAGATATCAAAGGAATTCAAAGGATAAGATTTACACAAATCATTGGCTCCGGCACCAAGCGGTTTACAAAAAATGATGTCAGTGATGTGCGGTCAGTGGCAGGATGTGCCTTGGTTTCTCGACCCTCGCCACACAAGATGCCCCTTGAGCGACGTGGAGAGGAACAAAAATCATTGATTGTGTAAATTGAGAGCGGTACAGGCACAATTTGTGGTTGATTATGGTTGACTGCCTTGACCAACATGAATCATGATACCTTTACAATTTTCAATTGGAAGCCTGTTTTTGCCTATTTCACGGCTGTACATATAATTAAGAGAGAGAGAGAGATATATATATATATATATATATAGGGAGAGATATACACATATATACATGCATGTACGCACACACAAGTTCTCTTGTGTTCATTCTATTTGCTGATACTCATGAATTTCTACAACACGAATGGGACTAGGCGCAAAGGAGGAGCTCGGGACAGGAACATATATATATATATGTGTGTGTGTGTGTGTGCGTGTGTGTGTGTGTTTCTATGTTCATGTCCATCATGGTCAGAAAAAGAGGATAAAAATTGATAAATTAGATCAAATTACTTTACTTCGAGTGATCCCCACCATGTCATTTCAACACCGCTTGTTGGCTCTACTTTTGTCTGACATTTTCTCCGCGATTTAGGATGACATTCTTTCTGACATTCTCTCCGGTATCTCTTCTGACATTCTTTCTGACATCTCTTCTGACATTCTCTCTGACATTCTTTCTGGCATGTCGTTTGACATTCTTTCTGACATCTCTTCTGACATTCTTTCGGACATCTGTTCTGACATTCTCTCTGGCATTTTTTCTGGCATATTTTTTGGCATTCTTTCTGACATCTCTTCTGACATTCTTTCTGGCATACCTTCTGACATTTCTTCTGGCATTCTATCCTGACATTTCTTTTGACATTCTCTCTGACATTCTTTCTGGCATATCTTTTGGCATTCTTTCTGACATCTCTTCTGACATTCTTTCTGACATATCTTCTGACATTCTCTCTGACATTCTTTCTGACATCTCTTCTGACATTCTTTCTGGCATATCTTCTGACATTTCTTCTGGCATTCTATCCTGACATTTCTTTTGACATTCCCTCTGACATTCTTTCATATCTTTTGGCATTCTTTCTGACATCTCTTCTGACATTCTTTCTGGCATATCTTCTGAAATCTCTCTGACATTCTTTCTGGCATTTCTTTTGGCATTCTTTCTGGCATTCTTTACTGACATATCTTCTGACATTTGTTCTGGCATTCTATCCTGACATTTCTTTTGACATTGTCTCTGGCCTTCTTTCTGGCATCTCTTCTGACATTCTTTCTGACATTCTTTCTGACATCTCTTCTGACATTCTTTCTGGCATATCTTTTGACATTCTTTCTGGCATCTCTTCTGACATTCTTTCTGACATCTCTTCTGACATTCTTTCTGGCAGTCTATCCTGACATTTCTTTTGATATTCTCTCTGACTTCTTTCTGGCATATCTTTTGAAATTCTTTCTGACCTATCTTATGACATATCTTCTGGCATTCTCTCTGACATTCTTTCTGACATTCTTTCTGACATTCTTTACTGGCATCTCTTTTGACATTCTTTCTGACATCTCGTCTGACATTTCTCCTGACATTCTATCCTGACATTTCTTTTGACATTCTCTCTGACATTCTTTCTGGCATATCTTTTGGCATTCTTTCTGACATCTCTTCTGACATTCTTTCTGGCATATCTTCTGACATTTCTTCTGGCATTCTATCCTGACATTTCTTTTGACATTCTCTCTGACGTTCTTTCTGGCATATCTTTTGACATTCTTTCTGACATCTCGCCTGACATTCTTTGTGGCATTCTATCCTGGCATTTCTTTTGGCATTCTTTCTGACATTCTTTCTGACATTCTTTACTGGCATATCTTTTGACATTTGTTCTGGCATTCTATCCTGACATTTCTTTTGACATTATCTCTGACCTTCTTTCTGGCATATCTTTTGACATTCTTTTTGACATCTCTTCTGACATTCTTTCTGGCATATCTTCTGACATTTCTTCTGGCATTTCTGACATATCTTTTGCCATTCTCTCTGACATTCTTTCTGACATATCTTTTGGCATTCTTTCTGACATCTCTTCTGACATTCTTTCTGGCATATCTTCTGACATTCTCTCTGACATTCTTTCTGGCATATCTTTTGACATTCTTTCTGACATTCTTTCTGGCATTCTTTCCTCGCGGTTGAGGTCCGGCAGCGACCACTGAGCGCGGATGGTCGTGGTTGAGGTCTGGCAGCGACCACTTTGCGCGGATTGTCGTGGTTGAGGTCCGGCAGGGGCCACGGAGCGCGGATGGTCGTAGTTGAGGTCCGGCAGCGACCACTGGCCGCGGATGGTCGTGGTTGAGGTCCGGCAGCGACCACTAGCCGCGGATGGTCGTGGTTGAGGTCCGGCAGCGACCAGTAGGCGTGGATGCTCGTGGTTGAGGTCCGGCAGCGACCACTAGGCGTGGACGGTCGTGGTTGAGGTCCGGCAAGAAGAAGGAGAAGGACGAGAAGGAGGAGGAGAAGGAAGAGGAGAAGGAGGAGAAGGAGGAGAAGGACGTATCAGCTGTGATAAAATCTAACAACCCTCACCTGACAGGTGGGGAATTAGGTTTGTAGAAAAAGACAGACAGAAGGCAAATCAGGGAAATAGGAAAGCTAGATGCAAGTGCCCAGATGATCCCTGATATCCCAGACATAAAATTGGGACAGCAGGGCCGCTATCTTGGCGATGTTTTTAGGATGCACAAAGATACAGTCGGGCTAGGTATTGCAAGGGACAAGCTCTTGCTCTCACGTCGTTGTGACATGTTGTGATGTAGTGTCGTCGTTCCGCTGCTTCCTATTGCTTCCTGCTGTTTTTGCTTGAAACACTTTCTGATGTGTGACATTTTTGGACATTTTTCCGTCAGAAGAGGTAAAGAATTGTAAACTGAGGCTTCAAGGCCTGAGTGGGATGAATGCGCCAACGACACCTTCTCCGCTTGAAGCCTCAGTTGCCTCGGTTCTTCAGCAAGGCAAAGATGTTCATTTTTTCTTTGAAGCGGTTCCGTGCCAACCGGGCAGCTGAGAAGGAGCAAGTGTGCATTGGAAGTCAGGGACATGGAGAGACGGACAAGAGGAAGAAGTATGAAGAAGTAGAAGAAGTCTGAAGAAGTAAGTGAGGATTGGAAGAAAGGGAGTAGACTTCGGCTAGACAAAGAAAGTGAGTAGACCATCCATTTTTCCATTTTGAAGCCATACAACAAGCATGAGTCCCCAACACCATCCACCTTCAACCTTTGTTGCAAAGTGGTGGAGAACGGCAGACCAACTGCATATCTCCTGAACTGACAAAACAAAGACACACAGACATCGAATCACAAGGACATAAAATGAGGATCTTGATCGATTTCTCATCATTATCATTATTGTTGTTATTTTTTATTGTCATTATTATCATTATTTTTTATCATTATCATCATTATTATTATTGTTATCATTATTATTACTATTATTGTTATTACTATTATAACTATTATTATTATTATTATTGTTATTCTTTTTATTATTATTATTATTATTATTATTATTATTATTATTATTATTATATATATATATATATAGTTGGTATACTTAATTACTGCATTTTGTTGCATAAGTTTGCTTCCTTGAGTGTAGTTTCAAGGGCACAGAAGTGGTGTTAGTCTTGCTTAATGATGGGGGCCCAGCGGTCAGGGGGTAGAGTATCCGAAAGCTTGTTTTCTCCTTTTTTGATTGTCAACTTTGCTTGAGTTTCTGCGTTTTCCTTTTTTACCTTAGGTCAGGTTGCAGGTGATCGAACGCTTCGTGCGAGCTGGTTCGAAAGCGACTACCTCAGGAAGCAGGGCACTGCCTGTGTTGTGGCCAAAGTTCTTAGTGCACTGGGGATGAGCACCATACCGAGCAGGACATAGCATGATGTATGTTGATCTATTGTGGAGGCCACGGCAAACAATGCATAGACCTCTCCACACAGGGCTTCGCAAGGTTCCAATGGATTTGCAATTGACATTCCCCATCTTCTTCAGAGGCAATGTCACTGTGCCGCACAAACATGTTAAAACCACCGTTTGTTGATGTCGCCGTTTCCAATCTGGCTGCTCCCCACTGTAGCTAGATGATGCGAATCAGCGGCAAGGATGCCAAAACAAATGTCAAATAGTATGCTACAAAAATTGTCAGATGGGAGGTCAAAAAGAAGGAGTGCCAAAATGAGTGCCGGATAGAATGCCAGAAAGAGTGTCAGAATAGAGGCTTACATTCTTACAGAGAAGGAGGTGCCAAATAGAATATCACAAAGCATGCCAAAAATAAATGTTGGAGGATGTGCCAGACAGAACCCCAGAAAGCATACGGGAACTCATGTCAGCCACAAGATATGCCGAATAGGACTATAGAATGACAGAGATATGTTCGATAGAATGCCAGAAAACATGCCGGATAGAATGCCAGAAAAGATGCCAGATAGAACGCCACAATATGCCAGATAGAATGTCAGAAGATGTGCCAGATAGGACGCTAGACTATGTGCCAGACAGAATGCCAGAAAGCGTTCCAGATAGAATGCCAGGAAGACTGTGGAAGACCATCAGAAGATATGCCAGGTAGAAATTCAGAATACATGCCATATAGAATATCAGGACACTTGCCAGAAGATACGCCAAACAGAATTAGAAAAAGGCGATACGCCAGACAGAATGTTAGAAAACATTCCGCTGGAATACATGGGAAATAGAATGCCCCATAGAACGCCGGCCAATGTGCTAGGCTGGGTAGAATGTTTGTGTCAGGTAATAATTGATTAGCACTCTCAGCAAGGAAATTCATGACGCCCTCACATGTTGACCGCACAAGGTTGCGGCGGAAGTTGCCATGATAGGTAGCTTGCAGTAGGCTTATAGGAAGAGAGGCTTGTTTGAGAAGAAGTGATGGCGGATTGGCGAACAGCTTCAACTTTTCATAAGTCGGACGACTTCCAAACTTCCCTCGAATACAACTGCCTCGGCTGGTTGGTTACAGGGGCAGAGGGTGGCATAGATTTGCCAATGGTTGTGGCACAGTCAAACTCAGAAGGCAAAAACAGAATACAGTGGGATACTGTACTTGTTTGGGGGGCAAAAGGGAGGGTTGAAGGGACCAAAATTCTGCATGCGAGAGACGAGAAGCTGGAAGTCCTCTAGCCCCTCGTTTTTTCTTTTGATGTGCAGTTTTTGCTGCTTCTGACATTTTGGAATTCCAATTGTTCTCGCGAAGGCGCCCAGCAAGAAAAACATGTTCGAAGTTTTTGATGGAAAAGCACTGTTTCGAGTGAGTCTCGAAACGTGTCACTGGATATCTTACATCGCTATTATTTTTTCTGATCTCCGGGCACACGCCACACTGCATGATTCGGATCTTGTGCAGAATCTTGATCAGGTGTTGATGCGTGTGCGAGCGCAGCAAAGATGCAAAATGCTCTGGGAGGCATTTGCACATGAGGGGGACTGTGTTCACTATTGACTATTTGCATCAATCGAATGGTTTGTAATGGATTATTTTCTTATTGGTGGATGGCTTTATGACGTTCTATTGTTGTGCTATTTTGGCAGCAGCTTTGAAGTGCAGGCCATCGCCGAAGCAGGAGTGGTTGACAGGAAAGGGTGTCAGGCCCATCGCAAGCCTCGCTCATGAGATCTCACTACAAGCCTGTCTGAATGATGAGAAATTTCGAGAAGAATGATGAATGTCAATATGTGATCATGCTTGCAGTCTGTACATGTCTGTGCAAACTGCTGATGATTAAAACAAGGCAGAGGGAGGAGGAGACATTGTTGAATATTTAGAATACTTAGAATACTTCCTGCAGTGGCAGGCTTGGGTTGAGGCTGAGAACAAGGTCGCCGTATGAGCTGGCCTGTCGGATCAACAATGCATTGTTTTCGTGCCATCGCATGGCTTGCAACGAAAGTGGAAGCATTCCAAAGGCTGCAACATGCTGGAGCCACCGGCAACGAGTAACAACTGTCACCTGCCTTGAGGCAGCAGCTTCGGGAACCTTGGTCGTTGCTGAGAAGGTGCAACAGAAGTCAGAGGTCAAAGGACCGAGAGATCCGAAAGCAATACCCATTCGAGAATGTGTTGAAGTTTGATGAAGCATTGTGATGCATTCCTATGCATTCATGTGTCTTCAATGGTTTTCAAATATTTTCAATGGTCTTCATGTTTTTTGTTTCACGGTTCAAGTGGCTCCAGTCAATTGCCGCTCTTTGGGAGGAACCGATGATGAAACGGATGGCGATCTTTCAGCAGCTCCTCAGCCATGCTCAGAGAAAGCTAAGGGACATGGTCACGTGGTCCCATGGTCCTGGCTCTTGAAATTCCATGACCATTTTTCTTGCACTGGAAGACCAAAAGGGCCAGGGTAATTTGAATAAAGGAGTAACATGGAGTAACAAAGTGAAGATTGTTTAACATTGTAACTTCAGGGTAAGGAGTACACATTGTTGCAGTGGGTGTGGAGACAATGCACTGCAGAGGTAGGAATTGCGCTTAGCTGTGCCGGAATCTAACAAAATCCAAAGCCTCTGCTCAGCAAAGCTTCAAAGATGGGCGTCACTGGATGGAATTGCAATGTCAAAAAGCATAAAAAGCTGCCTTTTGAGGTAAAGACGGTAAAGATATTTAAGATGTTTAAGGAGATAGGCCTGTCAAGTTCAGGAAAAAGATGTCAGTAGTGACTTTCAGTAGTGTCGCAAAAATGGTCTGGCGGCTAAGATAGAAGATGATAGAAAGATGATGAAAGATGATTGCACATACACTTTCATTTTGGGAGACCACTTGTTTGAGCTATGCTGCAAGTTTTGCCGAAGCAATCCGTGGCAAGGTTCATATTCCGAAAGACTTCGTTCTCCCACTGCAAACGCCGACAAGGGCGCCCAAAGCCCAGCACAAACCCGCTTTCCCATTGATTTACGCAGCTGATACACATTCACTTGACATGTCTAGTAGCTGATGCATGTTGATGCTGCCATATTGGCTAGAAAGGCCGATATCGATTGAGGTTGGGCTTCTCTTCTGAGGAAAGGCAGCGAGTGGAGGTTCTGAATCGAAAGGGTGACAGCAGAAGTCTCGCAAATCTGCAAGTGTCAACCCTTAATGCATGTAGACATGTAGATCGTTCCATATCGTTCCACAGAATCCATTGTTTATTTCAGAAGAAATCCCAAGTGACGATGAAATGCGATGAGGGGTGCAACGAATGTTGGAAGGTCCTTCAACTGGACAACTTTGAGGAGTTCTTGCCGCTTGATCCGCCTGCACGACTTGACTACAAGGCTGCTGGTTGTCGGTTGTGTTGGCGCAGTGAACCACGGTCCTTGTCTTCATGGCAGGTGCCAGGAATTGAAGATCAAGCATGTTGAAGCCCACAGTATTGTAAGAAAGAGATGAAGAAAGAGACACGTAAAATGATGTAAAGAGATGTAAATAGGATTGAAGACATTGTGAAGAGGTAAAATGAAAGACTTATCACAAGGTAAAGAGGTCGTGGGGCTGGTGGTGGTGGAGTTGGTGGTGATGTAATAGCACAAGTTAGTGATAGTCAGCAACACGTCAAGACTAGGCTTGGCATAACCGTGGAAGTGGTATGCGTGCACATGAGTAATCAAAGCAGCAACGCGGCAAATGTATGGCGGTGACAGACCGAACGTGGTTGCACTGGTTGCACTTGTAGCATCTCCAGAGGGAGAGGAGGGAGTCCGTACACATCCTGAGCCACCTGTTTGAGGACATCCTTATAAGACACCCACCTTACGCCACGCATCCTTTCTTGGGTCCTTACACCTCCTGAGTGCCGCCACCTGTTTGAGGTGCTGAACTATTCTTTGCACGACGTTCCGCCGCCTTCAGCGTGACCCTTGACCCATGTTGACCCAAGCAGTGCCACATAGTGCCACCATGTCAACATCACCAACAATGGAAAGATTTCTCATACATTCTCAACTACCATATTATACTATATTATACGATGGTCTATAGTATACTAAATTGCACACTTTGAGAAGCTATTTTCGGCACATTATTCTGCACATTCTTCCGCTATCTTCGTAGTTTCAGAGCCAGTATTTGTTGAGGCTTCTCTCAAATTGAGTCTAGACAAGTTCAATGATTTGTGTGTGTTTCTTGAGATTTACCTTTCGTATACAAAATGGGTGAGGGAGTGATTGGGCCAACCCGTGTTGCCAGTGCATGATGTTTATTGGTCAAGAAGAGGTACATCTGTTGGTGCCGGGCCCATCTTAGGATTGTTGGTGTTGATTGGGGGGCTTCCGATATTTACACCTGGTGCATTTTTGTTGTCACACACAATTCTTGGTCGGCTTGTTCACATGCTGCATGATGTTGCATATTTGCTTGTTTGCTTGTTTGCTTGTTTGCTTGTTTGTTTCTTTCTTTCAGGAGGCCTCCTGGAGAATCTGTGAGCTGTGTGGCTATGGCTCAAGGCTATCAGCTCCTAAAATGGTCTCCTGCTAAGCACCAATGACATCCATGGCACGCACCCACAAATATATACGTATCAAATACGCGTTTATTTACACACAGGCGCGCAATCACGCACATATTACAAATCATGTGCCTATACCTCGGTGTAACACGGTTCGAGGGAGGGAGAAAAGACAAAATTAATTACAGACTGACTGCGAGTGACCCCCGACAGTGACATCCCAACCTGATAGATATATAAGCGAGCATTGTACAATATTGCACGCAGGCTCACGTGACATGAAATTGACCTTACAAAGGAACACGTCTCTACCCATTTTGCTATTCACATCCATTCACAACACCCCTTCCTCAATCTTCCTCACACTTTTATTACGTCAAGACTCGTTGTGCAACATCGTATCCCATTGAATCTCAGGTTTCTGGTTTTGCTTGGTCGTCAAGTCGCAAACTCTTACAAGTCCAGGGACAAACTCGCATACTGCACCATATTGCAAGAAAAGAGTAAACGCAAGCAAGCACAGACGTTCGATTCGATTCCTGTCCCGGTCAGTTGAAACGGACGGACCGAACTCGCAGGTACATGAAGCCAAGCACTGAACGGTCCCGCCTATCAGCAGCCTTGGAGGACCGATGGACAGAGTGCTGCGGACTGTCTTTGACGCTGCTCCTGTCCTTGACTCTCCATGACACAGGTCGTCGGTTCTCACAATATTTCTGCGTGCATTGCTGTTGCGCGGTGGGGCTCACAACAGGTGTGTTCTTCCCTTGGTTCTTGATGATCTTGATGCTTGCGGAAAACAGATGGAAGAAGTACTTGATTGCAGAGCTCAAAGTGTTCAATCATGCTGCGTCACATAGTGTGTCATCGTGCCTTTGCATAGCTTTGTGCATCTTTGTGCATTGCAAACTTCGGCATTTTGTTCGTAGTCATCTTTCGATACTTTGAAGACTGAAAAGTCGTTTCCAGAGGGCTCTTGAAATGTGGTGGGCATTGTGGCAAGAGCTTGAATTTTGCAAGAAACAATAGCATCAGTGTGGTAGTAAGACTTTTGTAAGATCGAATTGCGAAATTGGATGAAAGTGGGAGAAGCATCGCTTAAAGAATAAATCAAGACGAGGACAAGGCATGACAGGTAGACGAGATGGATCGAGATAGGTTGTATTTGGATCAACCCCTATTAGCCGGAGGAAATCTCACCAAATGATGTCATTTGTTTATATTTGTTTCACTTGCCTTGAGATGTCCACGCAATTGTGTAAAGAAGTTGTCTACACAGGGACTTTGGCACAGTTCATCTCGGGCAGCCGCCTTCCCACGTAGATGCAGGTAATCCACATGATTCTCAGCATGACCGATGATGACAGTTCAAAATAGAGTTTCATGGTAGCACATGATTGCCAGGGGCTTGTGAAATCGGGTGGCCCTTGGTACTACCCCTGCCTGTTTGGATATCTTTTTGGGGACGGGATATTGCGTTTTGCGACGCACGCGGTTGTTTCTCGGCCTTCCAAGTGATGATCCAAAGCTATCCAAAGCTTAGGTAGGAAGATTTGAGCAGTTTTGCGAAGATTGGTTCTTGAAGTCTTAAGCACCCCAACATAGGTGCGGTAGGTACCTCAAAATGTTTTGCGCATGATGTGGCATTCTAAAGTTGCTTTCCCATAAGAGTGAAAGAGTTGTGATTGGGGCCATGGTGGCAAGGTTGACAATGACCTTCAGGATTTTCAAATTTTTCAAGTAATTGTACATGTATTTTCGGCAACTCGCATCAGCTCGCAAAAAGTGTGCGTAATGAGTTTGGTGGAGAGAATGCATAGAGAATACCTTTCAGTAATAGGAAATCTTATTTTGAGGTGGGGACTCCCGAGGAGGGTAGGATGACATTTTGCTTGCAGGAACATCTTGTTTGCGGCGAGTGTGGCGACGCATTGGACGGAGCAGAGCTGCCCGTAGATATGCCAGCCAGCCCCTAAGAGTGGCATTCTATTGGATGCACTGGGATGCAGTAGTTTGGTTCGGTGTGCAAGAATGTGCAAAAGAAATGAAAGTCACAGTCTTGACTTTGCGGACTCGGCTGCTCTACTGATGAGACACTGACATTGAGAGGTCATGACAGGCTTATTATTTTTCTGTATGTATTTCTCCGGACAGCTTGACCTGGTGAGTGCTCGTAGTTGATGATGTAAATGTCACGACTGCAATGGGCTGGGCATTGAAGTTTCGCGAGTTTCTCGCCAGTGTTTTGCCGCTTTTTTGCAAGGGTTACTTCGGCAATGGTCACTAAAGCTATTCAGCTTGGGGTTGTGAATGCTGTTTCTTACATTGCCTCGAACGTATTCAAGCAAGAACGTCGTTTCCCAGATGAAGAGGATATACACGTGTTGTGTTCCAAAACATGCCAAAGGCCAAAGGAATCCACAAAAGGATTCCAAGTAAGACTTATTGAAATCATTCATGATCAGGTTTTGGATTTGAAAAGTTGTTGCAAAGGACTCGTGTCTTCTGCCTCCCGCACACGACGTCAGGAACTAAGCATTTTGAAGCACATTGTTATTGTTTGCTGGCTCCAAGCCGCAGACATTTGGCAGCCTCAAGGCTCTCTCATTGTTGATTCCTTCAACAGACTGCAGGCCAGTCCTTGCAGAATCTTCAGATACGAAGCTATACACACAGATGTAAAATGATATACTGTAAGTTGAACATGACTAGACCTAGTTTTTCAATTTCATCAATGCTTATGGCATCCACTGATAAAACTTTCCAACCCAACGGTGACAGATGTAATGGAGCAAGAAATGGCTTTACTTTCACATTTGTGTACACACATGCCCCTCCAGGGCTGGCCAAGACCTGGTTATGCAGGACTTATGTGGCTTTTCCCGGATCTGCAGAGTGTGATCCGGAGCACAGATTGGCAGAGAAGGCAAGCGGCCGCCAGATTTGTTACGACACTCGAGGCTGACAGTTGAACATTCGGACCAAAGTTCCCTTTGAAAGGTGAGATGCCGGTTGTTGGCATTGATCAGTTTCTGTTCCTGCACTTTGCTACCCTTTGATGATCAGCATTGTCATAGGTCAGTAACCACTGACTAGAACTTGGTTAGAGCTTGCCGCTTTGCACTATAACAATGTTCAAAGACTGTCCAGCAGAAAGTTGTTCTTTGTTTTTCATCTTTCTCAAAGTGTGTGAGTTTCTATGGGACCCTTTTTTTGACACTTTGAGAAACTGTCAGCCCACTGCGTTGGATCCTCTTCAAGCGCTTCCTCTTCTTCCGCCAAGACCTTGGAGCATCCAAGGAGGACATAGAAGGACCCGTTCAGAGAAAAGGATAAACTCGGATAAACAAATGAACATCGGATGAAAAAATCATGCAGAATCCGCATGAATCCTTTCTTTGAAAGTATGTGTCATTTGTGGACACTGTTGGTGGTGGATTGTCATGGCTATTTGTTTTGGTGTTTCCATGTCTATCCATGTTCCATGTCCATGATTTTGATGATTGCAGTGTCCGCTGATTTGCGTTCAATTCTGTTTGTTCATGTTTTGATTCGTTCTTATGTTTTTGGTGCTTCTGAAATTTGTTGCCTTATAGATTTCAAGGGCAGTTCTTCCCAAACTCTGTTGGCAATGCGTCAAAGCACCAGCATTACCAACAGCCAACGTCAAAAGGCAAACCAGTCGGCGGAAACAGCCAAGTCTTGTTGCCATCAGTTTTTGCGACTGCACACCGGTGAATTATTTAATTAGTAGCTCTATACCTCCAGAGGCATCCAGAGACAACATTGCACATCCGGAATTGCCAGAAGAAACAACTCGGAGACCCTTTTTTCAAGTGCGCAATTTATTACAAGAATGATAATCTGAAGATGGGAGATGGTGGATGCAGTCGCTGCATTGCTTTTAGACTGACCTTGCCTGCTCAGAGGGAGAGAGAGAGAGTCTTCGCACATCTTCGTTGCGTTTGACATTTGATAAGCTTCGAATCACCTGGGTATAGAATATGCCAACTTCAGATCGCCAGGTCAGGCGGTCAGTGGGACATTTTGGGGCCAATGCCTTGTTCTTTGTTTATCCCGATGTCTAAGCAAACCTGGAGACTGTAAAGTTGCCCAAAGCACTCGCAGAAAGGGTGGAACCTTGAAGGCCTTGGGCCACTACATAGATCTAGACATCTAGATATAGATGACTTAGACTTAGATTCATGTCATGTTTAAAGTCATTCGATTGGATTGAATTGGATTGATGTTGTGTATTGGGTGATATTGATTGGAAAAGTATTTTGCACAGTCTTAGAATGAATTGCAGCTGAGGCCTGACATCATGTCTTTGGAGATTCCATGGTCCGGAGCTTGAAACAGCGGTGAAGGCAGCATTCAGATGCAGAAATCAACAGATTGACTCCGAAAAGAAAGAACGGATAAGAGCACCATAAATGAAAGCATTGTAAACATATTAGACACTGTAAAAGTATCATAGAATCATAAAGCATCAGGTTCGACAACAACATGCAATGACTGCATTACTTGTGGAGATTCGTGAATGATGACAGCTTGACAGAGCCACTCTTCAAAGGTTGGAGTCTTGGAGAGCACCTCGTCAAGTCAGAGTCACGTGCTAAGAGGGGCTCCACAGTGCACCGGGTTTCAAAGGCTTGGAATTGCGCGCCATGAGCCATATATTATCGTATATTTATTCATCCTTTTTCAGGATCTGCATTTGTGCATTACGATTTTTCAATGGTTTAACATTGTTTCTTTGTTGAATCTGATTTTTGTTGATGTTAGCTTGCATGTGTAGAATGTTGCGTGTTTTGTGTTGGCCAGACAACTGTGCCCTAATGTACCGTAGTTGTTTCGCTTATGTTTATCACCAGTTTGTTGCTGTCGATTAAGATGCAATTAGATCAAACAGATAGCCGCTGAGTTTCAGACTCAACCCACATGGATAGTAATTATGACAAAGTGCAGATCTTTGTCCCAACTTCCAGGTTGAATTGAATCTTTGGCTCAAGAGATATTCATCCACAGTCACGAAGAACCTGCCCACCAAGGACCCTTTTCAGTATGGCGATGCTTTTGAGGCCAACTTCGTTGAGGCGCAGCTTGCAACAGAACACTGAACTGCAACGGGATGCGTTTCTGGCTCGCTACGTTGGAACCAGTGGCAAAGCTGCAGCAGCAGCGAGCAATGGGAACAAGAAACAAACGCAACGGTATGCAACGACCGGCCACGGCTGCATTCTAAAGCCAGAGTCCTGACATGTGACCGCTCCAGCTGCTCGTTGCAGTTTGGGGTGAGGCATGCGGCAAACCAAAATACGTTTGCTCAGCTCAGATTGGCCCTCATGGAGGTCACGCTCAATCAAGAAGTGAGAAGGTCCCATCATGGTCCGTCATCTTTTCTCAAATGTTTGCGGGCAGGCAACCACACCGGAACAGAGCAGTTTTGCATAGAGTTTTTTTTTTTGTGGTTTCAACGCCAGTGCAAGAAAGATCATTCATGTTTTGAGATCTTTTGGAGTTTCCTTTCTTGTTGGGCAATTTTTCTAGCAAGGTATCGTTTGCGTGTGTGTGGGCGCCGGAATTTGCGCGCAGTCATGGCACAGCTGGACACAACTGATATGTTTCGACTGAGCGTAGGTTTCGTTGGAATCTGCGTGTACATGCTGATGTTCAGACCTTACACATGCAGAAGGTTTGAACAATGGATGTGTCGGTCCACACGTGCCACATGTATTAATTTTACAATCGCCTTAGAGATTCCTCTTGCTATCTATTAGTTACTAATATTATCTATTTTTGCATCACACAAATCTGGACCACATGTTTTTGCACCACGCCGACACCACAAATCGCGCCATTGAAGGATGCAGCTTGGGGAAATGTGGGCCTGCCATTTGATGCCCCCATTTTTGTGTGTCCTTTCGGTTCCCTTGGCGGTCGACTTGCTATAGAAGTCTATAGAATATATCAGGATAGGGGATATATAGAATGATATATAGAGTATACAATTATTTTTATATATATATATATATATATCTTAGGTTGGCTTTTGGTCCATTTCTCTTTCTCCCTGCCAGTCTCAAGCACCTGCCTGGGGGCCAGAGGTATTTGAACCTCGTTTTGGACCAATGCTGGGTTTCGTATCCATTGCTACTTCCATTGCTGATGTTGGACCTTTCAAATGCTGGGTTTCGTATCCATTGATGTCCATTATTGATGTTTGCAAAAATCATGTTTCCATACGGGCGCTCTGCCCACAGGAAGACTGTTTTGGAAACAAAATTAATTCTTCATTCTGGAATCATTCGGGGTTGTTACATACTGTTACATGAGAAACGCTTGCATGACATCACCCGTACGACATGAAGTAAGTTTAAACCCAGGAGTTTTGGAATCCGCTTAACCGTTCTTAACCCCCCTTGCTTTCACATCACAATACTTTGTGGAACCCAACTGGGACCTCAAACAAGTCTCTCCATACCTAGATGGAACTTTTGACATCCCCAAACACCATTGCCCAGCTGACGTGAGAAAAGGCCCTTCGGGGGCCATGGGAGCAGAACGGATCAGGGCCGGCATTGGTATCAGAAAATCTGATGGTGGTGTGTTTTGATGACACGATGAGGCATCGCATGGCATCGCTTTGTTTTCATTTTTTCCGATCTTTAGACAGCGGGACTTGTATGCTCATGAGGCGACCCTTTTTCATTTTTTCTATTCTCGCTAGACTCACCATTTGTTTCGTGCAGGCTGGAGCAGCCTTGGGACCTTCGCTAGGCAACCCGCAACAGCCAGATGTGTGCCATTTTTGCAGGATTCTTTTGGCCATATTTCCAATTGAAACGAAACGCTGAGGATGGGCGAGGAAGACGACGACGACGCCGACGCCGACTACTGACGGACGACCGACGGACAACCAACGACAGAAGACACAGGGCCGACGACGACGAAGACGAGGACGAGGACAAGGTTGTACATGAGGTCTTACATTATCCTCGTTCTCGTTTTTGTGTCAAGCATCTCTACTGTAGTGCGTGCTGCAGGTTCAGACCTTGGTGGACAGCGGTTGTTTTTCATGCCGGCAAGGGACTAAGTGCTTTATGGGACCAGGGTGCTGGAGCCAGACATTGCATATTCGCTGAGAGATGAAGCGTCATGAAGTGTCACATAGGCTGGTGGTCTGGAAAGGGACCTGCCTAGTGACACAGACGACGATGAGCAGCCAGAGTTCAACATCCCAGCACCAGGCAGGGCTCGGGTGCAGGCATGACTCGGGGTGTGGCAGCTTAGAGGTTTAGTGTAGGGTGGCACTGATTTCGTATGGTTTCATGATGTTTCATGTCGTGTTCAGGTGAGTAGGGTTGCAGTAGAGGGGCAGAGGGGCATACAGTGGCCACTGCGATCCCGCGAAATGAAGTGAGAGAGTGTCACATAGCGATGCCGAGGGATGCCCAGCGGTGCAAGAGATCCAAAAGGTAGAATGAAAGAGATGCAAAGGGTAGAGTGCAATGAGTGGATTAGAGCGTAGGCTTAGCGTTCAGTTTCCAGAACTGGCATCAGCTGGCCTGTTTTGCAAGAATATATATACAAGAGAAGAATATTCCAGAAACATATAGAGGTAAAATGAAAGAAAGGTCGGAATCGGTAGGAAGTAGACAGCACAGCTATTGCCAGCATTTGGACACAATGACCCAGCTGCGCATCCCTTTGCATCATTCATTTTTTTGTGGCTCTGAAATGGCACGCCGAAACAGGACCAGAAATAAAGGATAAGGCAATTTCAAGCCTGGCGCGCACCTCAGAAGTCTGCGCCCAGAGATGTTGGCACAGAGAAGAAATGATAAGAAATGAGACAAATGAAATCAAATGAAATGAGACAAACGCATGAAATAGAATGAATAGACAATGAATAGATTGAGAGAATGAAATCAGCACAGGCTGCAAGGCAAAGTTCTGCTAAGGAAGCGCCGGTCCGATCAGAGATGTGGAGTAAACGAGACGTTGCTGAGGAGCCCGTAACAGTTTCTGCATTTTTGATCTCATCAGGCTTGGAGAGACAGGAACCTGCACAAGCACAATCGGCATGTCATTATTGGTATATTATGGTGCTATGATGCGCTATCGCGTGCGTAGTAGGAAGGAGACTGAACTGAAGCAATGAAAAAAGCACGTACACGATCGAATGATAGAACATGCAGATAGAACACTGATCTGGAACATTGTCGACAATAAAGGACGACAGTGGAGAAAGGTGTTCGGTTCATGCAGAATCTGATTGCGAATGACTTTGAGCGTGTACAAATTGAATGGAACAATATTGTAATAATGATGCAAATTAGTGCACATGTGACGATTTCATGCCAAGGCCCCAAAGTCAAACAAGAAGATGAAGCATGCATGAGCACGCAGTAGTCAAATGTACTAATATGCAGTTGTGCCAATAGAATAGAGCAGATGAGAGTAGGATATTTGTAGAGAGAGAGAGAGTGCCTATAAATATCTATAGTATAGGAGACTGATGTAGGCTGTTGATATGTAGTCAGTACAGTTGACAATTATGCTGTGACTGGGGCAGGCTTAGACATCTCAAGGCAAATCCCTCCAGCAATCAAGCATCACAACGATGCCAGGTTTCAATGTATATCATACAGTCAGTATGACGTTGCTTTACACACACACACACACCTACACTTACTATAGATGTTTGGGTGTTTTTCTAAGTTGTGCAGTTTAGTATGCAATGCAAGATGTCATTTTCATTTTGACATAATGTGTACATTATAGCGCGTGCATGTCATGGAGGAATGAAATTGCAAAACTTTTCCATGCTGAATCACCGACATCCAAAACCATATCAATCAAGGCTGAGATATATACATTGAGGTTGGAGGAAGTATGATGAGGTAGCAAGTGGTACGATTCGGAAATATACATTTTAGACGTGCGAAAGGGTGACGAATAGATTGTGATGCATCACCGTCAACATCATTGTCATCAACAACAAAGGCAACATTTACATCAACATGTTGATAGTGTTCCTTATCATCGTCCTAATTATTCTCATGGTCATGGTCATTGTCATCATCGTTGTCATCATCGTTGTCATCGACTGCATTCACATCAACATGTCATTCCATGTTGTTCCTTTTCATTACCCTCAATATCGCCATGGTCATTGCCATCATCATTTACATTGTTTTCATGGCCCACATGGTGTCGATCGGTGACAGCTTAATAGGTTTTAATTAGTTTAGCTACATGCTTGCCAATTCGATCCATGTTTCTTTCAAACTTTGCTACCAATTCTGTATGACCAAGTTGTTGATAGTTACGATTTGTGCAGTTTTCTTGTTGGCCCCCGCCTCTACTCAACCTGCATCATCACCTAGCTGGACCTAGCTTGATGTTCCTCGCTTGTTCCCCCCTTTTCATCACACCTTCTCGTTTCCTCAAGTCAATTTCGATGTTCAGTCGGGCATTCTTCAAATGAGTGCCATGCAATTGCTCAGTCAAGGACACATAAATAGAGTTTCAGTATAGCATCATTTTTATGGGATGTGATGTCATACAATATCATATCACGTTTGATGTACACTTGTTGCTGTTTCAGCCCTTCCAAAACACTTTAGCAGTTTCGACAAGTCCACAACTCCTGGATCCTGAAAACAGCAGCGCTTAAAATTTGCAGAAGCCCGCAGCGGGATGTTGGAAGGAGCGCCTTCAAGCGCTTTGCGAATCAAGTAGCCGCGCAGCCCAAACCTCAGAGTTTCTACATTGATGCCAAGAGACCTTTTGGGCCTGCACTAGTTAAACAGATGACTCAGAACAGAACATCTCAAAACCAAAGATGATAAAGATGGTGCATATTAGTTCTCCATGTTCTAATGTGTTGGCCAAATCATCTTGCGGCACAAGAGTCTCACGCGGTCCTCCTCCGCCTGCTCCTCCGCCTGCTCCTCCGCTTGCTCCTCCGCCTCTCTCCTTCCTCACAACAGTCGTTGGAAGGTGAGGGAAGGAAAAAAAGGAAATAGCGCTGGAGAGAGAGACAGATAGGATTCTTTTGATTTTTATCACTGCCCTTATCAACTCACTGCTCAACTCAACTCATCTCAACTCATCTCAACTCACTGCCCAACTCACATCATTTGCATCATCTGGGACTTTGCGCAACACATGTGGTTTGCGCGGCCGGCGTGACACAGTAGTGCCTTGGGGAATGCCGTTGTCGCCGTTGTGAATTTCATAAGAAGCAACATTTTCAATATTCCCCCATGACATCCCAGACTGTTGTTGAAAAAGTATGGAAGATTGTATATCATGTGGTGTTAAACCGGCCCTATAATTTGTTTATTTGCAGCCGTGGTAGTTCTCATTCAGTGTTTTGCTGCTAAGGTCCGAGACCGACTGACGAATCTGAACTCTGAGATGATAGGCTACAAGCTTTACCTTGGCTGAAGCACAAGATTCTACAAGCTTTACTATGTGAGCTGAACCGTATTTGTGCCACTTTCGAACTGCCAAATCCAAGGTGTTTCACCAGCCTCACAGATTTCAGCTGCAAATCAGCAGGTCTGGAGGAACTGACCCGTCTGACGCAAGGAATTTCATGTCTCCCTTTCAACATGCTATTGCTGTTTTCTGCATGACGAAAGCTGTGGCTTCGGCTGCAAACCGCGGTTTACACCTGCCGATTGACGCTGCCTTCATGCGAGATGATGGCACATCGAGCAACAACATGCAACAAGTGAATTTATTGACACTTTTGGCACTTTGGCAAATCTGGGCGGCCCGATATGTTTTGCTCTCACGTCCAAGGTTCAGGCAGATAGATCATAGATCCTTCCTCATTCTTCCAAAGTTAAAGATTGTTTGGCACTTCACTTGTTGGAAAGCTGAGAATGTATGATTCTGTGAAGTGATACTCGGTATGTGGTACTCGCAGTGTGCGTCCATGTTCTTTGTAAGAATGACAGATAACATATACATATGTATATATATATATTTATTTATTTATTTTTTTATATTTGCACTACATATCCAAACATTCTTGTCCTGTGGATCCCTCGGCTGCTGCATTGACACCGCCAGTCGCGCTACCCTCAAAGTGGGATAGATTCATAGACTTGCAGATAAGCACACAACAAACGAATGAAAAGACGTAAATAGCCATGCTTGGCCCATCCAGGTCATGGCACCACTGGCTTCTGTTCAGGGACAGGCCGCGTTGTGAAAAAATCACGTGGCTGATGTGATCAAAGCAGATTGCTTTCTGAAAGAGGATGTTTTTTAATGGTTTGAAGATGTTTGAAGTGTTTTGGACCCTTGGATGCTCTTTGATTTTTTCGAGGTCAAGGCTCTCTTCGCGAAGGCACTTAAGGATGCATTCCCATCACTTCAGCAAGATGCGCCAAGCCAAGCATGTTTTGAAATGTTGCAAAGTTACACATAGTTGTAGAGTTGTACTTCGTAGAGCTGACTGCAAACGCCACATGACTGCATGACCCTGGTCGCCCTGGTCGTTAGGTACTGGTTGCGAAAGTAGGGAATCCAAAGTATGGTGTTGACCTCAGGATAGATCAGACGTGATCAGACTGTGAGCCTCATCTAACCTCTCATTAAGCCTCTCATCGAACCTGTCATCCGTATTCATCCATATCCAACCTCTAGTACGCCTGTCTATGTAAACCATTGTAAACCTAGTGGGCTGATGCAGACAATAGGTTCAGGTTCGTATGTTTGCGTCTTTTGCAGATTTCTTTTGGTGCCTGCGGCCTCAGGTGACTATCAATGCAACAATGCCATGATGATTTTCAAAGAGCATGGGTCAGGTAGGACAATTACGTGACCTTGCGAGTTCGTGGATTTGTTCTCATGCTATTGCCAGGCTTGGGGTTTGACAGCCCATTGAAGGTTGCGGAAGCTATTAGGCTGGAGATGCTGTAAGTGCATTCACTCATACACCCTGCAACAGCAGACCACTGGAGAACACTTATGACAACGACAATGATCCGAATGCAAACGCCACGGCGGCAACGATGGCTCTCCAGGAGCGCGCTCCCAACAAGCAAACTCATTGGGGAGATTTCGGTGGCACCTCAAGGATTCGTGACTGATCTTGCCTTAGAAGAGAATGGCCTAGTCACAGGATGTCACAGGCACTGCAACTGTAACTTAAAATGTTTTACGTACGCAATGTAATGCAATGCAATGCAATGTAATGTAATGCAATGCAACGCAATGTAATGTAATGTAATGCAATGCAATGCAATGTAATGCAATGCAATGCAATGCAATGTAATGCAATGCAATGCAATGTAATGTAATGCAATGCAATGCAATGTAATGTAATGCAATGCAATGCAATGTAATGTAATGCAATGCAATGCAATGTAATGCAATG
>VSDK01000917.1:35475-61244 GCA_009767595.1 Symbiodinium kawagutii | reverse complement strand
AAGAGTGGGCAAGGGAAACTTGTGAATGTGATTTGCTTCTTCCATCAGAAACAGGAAAGGCACGGATCGGCGTGAGGGATTAGCTTGGCTGGTGCTCTTGGGCTGTAGCAAATTAGGACAGACAAATCCTTCCAGGCCATCCGGTGCGTTGTTTCATGTCTCCAGATTTTTCCAGGAGCAGCATTTCCATATGATCTTCGATGCTGCAAAGCAGGCTGGATCGCTTTTTTTCCAGAGGCAAATGCTGAATGAAGTTTCGGCACTTGCACATTGGAGACAGCTGCGACTTGATTGATATATATATATATATATACATATACATACAGATTTATAGATATATAGATATATAGGTGTGGTACAAGGTCAAATTGAGCCACAAGCCTTGGATATGTTTGTATCATCACGTTGGCTTCCTGCCACGCGGCAGCTCTTGAGATGCCGCTGCCCTTGGCCGCTGCCGCTGGTGCTGCTGCTGAGCGTGCATTTCTCCCTGCCTGTGATCAAGGTTGTTGTGGTTAGTTGTGGTTGCTGGTTGTCGCAACACTGGATTACATGCAAAGGGGAGGTTGATGATGGATGATGATGGTAAGAATGTTGAGAAGAGTGATGGCGGTGGTTGATGATATGTGACATGGTGATATGGTGATATGTGATATGGTGATATCGTGATATGTGATATGGTGATGATATTGTGATATGTGATATTGTGATATGTGATATTGTGATATGTGATATCGTGATATGTGATATTTTGATGATACAGTATATTTGGCATTGGCTGTTGCCATTTGTTGCTTACTGTTTATTGCTTGCTTTTTGTCTTACTCATTGTTGTTGGTTTTGGTGGAGTGATGGTGATGGCGTAATGTTCTAGGTTGTTTCTTGCTGCTCAGTGTTGTTGGTAGCGATGGTTCCTTTTTGATACTGTACTTACTTTTGGTTCCTTGTAGTTGTAGCTGCTGCCATTGTTAAATTAGTGCTGTGGGTTGTTAGATGGTGTCATGGTTGTGGTTATGGTGGTTGTTGTTGTCGTTGTTGTTGTTGTTGTCGTCACTGTTGTCACTGTTGTCCTGCTTGCTTGCTTGCTTGTTTGGACTTTTGACCTTGCTGACGTTGCTGATGGTTGCTTTTTTTGATCCCCAAATCATTGCCATCCCTTGGCATCCTCAACTTTTTGGCCCTGTGCATCTCCTGTGGTGGTTTTTTGGGTAGCAGGTGTGGCACATTTTGAGCAGCCTGGCAACGCCTGATATATATATATATATATATACAGATTTTTAATTTCCCGCCGTCCCCATGGCGAGTAAGGCCAGACCAAGAGAGAATGGCCTGAATAGCCCGGATGCGAAGCACCACAAGCCAGAAGAAAACCAAATATTTGAAGAAATCAGATCACTTCGAAAAGACATGGCGACCAAACAAGATTTAGAAAGCATGTGTGCCGGTTTGGTGTCCAAAGCCGATTTTGACACATTCAAGAAAGAACAGGCTGAGAACCTTAAGCAAGAAGTAAAGGAGGAAGTGCAGAGACAACTCCAGCATGTCACTGCTCGAAATGATGCATTCATGGATTACATTCATCAGCGAATGATTGATGATGTGAAGTTGAAGGCAAAATTGGATGGCTTTCCAAAGACATGGGCAGAGAAGGATTTGTGGGATTCCCCTGAGCTAAAGCAAATCCTCCAGAATTGCTCAGGCATCGACCTGTTCAAGACCAAGTCAGGGGAAAACATGGGAAAAGCCATGCTCACCTTTACGTCAGTAAAGGACCGCCAAGCAGCAGTGAGCAAGTCGAAAGAACTCCGCATTAAAGTGGAAGACAGAAACGTTTTCCTCAACAATGCTGAGACAGAACTAGACCTAAAGAAGAACAAAGCCCTCCGCCAAGCTTTTGCCGAAGTCAAGGGCCAATGGGAGGGAGACAAAAGAGACGTGAAAGTGTTCAAGAAAGAAGGGCAGATTAAGATCCGCGGAGAAGTGGTGGCAGAAAGGGATGAAACCTCATGGTGCGTTGTCTGGAAGAAGCCAAAGTCGAGCCTCAAGAGTGAGGCCGATTTGGCGAGCATGAGTGGTTAGGAGATGGAAAAGGAGCAGGGCTGGACAGATTTTTGCATTGTTGGGTGGAACGTTGGTGGATCTATAGAGAGAAAACTCAATGATCAAGATGTGTGTCATCGTCTTAGACGACATGATTTCATTTTCATCGCTGAAACACATACAAAAAGAGAGTGGAGACTTGACTTGATGGATGATTTTAGTTTTTTCCGGAAAGACCGACTAGGTGGCAAAGCTGGTGGCGTGGCCTGGTTTTGGAGAAAGAAGCATGCAGGATTGGTGAGAGAATATAGCACTAATATACCTGGCGTTTTAGTTTTGGAAGCTGATTTTACACGCAGAGGTGGTTTCAGAATGTTTCTCGTCGGTGTTTATTTCCCACCGGCCGGACCAACAAGTTCATCAAGAGTTGCCCAGCAAGAACGTGCAGAGATTTCTCATGAACTTCCTCTTCTTCTGGCTCGTTTGAAACAATTTGGTGAGATTTTACTGGTTGGAGACACAAATGCCAGGGTTGGCAATTCATGTGACGGGAAATTGCTACAGGCAATGTTTGATAGTGATGCAGAGATGGCTCCAGATCAACACGTTTTCAATCAGGATGGTTTGCTAACAAAACCTCGCACTCAAAACGAAGACCCAGTGGTCAACAGCAACGGAGAAGAAATTCTGATGTGGGCTAGGGGCGCTGACTTATGGATTTTGAATGGCCGATGTATTCCAAATCAGTGTACATATTTTTCAAACCGTGGCTCTTCTAACTGTGATACATGGCTTGGTTCAGATGAAATTCTACATGCAGCAGTTGGAGGTAGGGTGAGCGAACCTTTGGAGCAAAGTGACCATGCCATGCTGACTTTGAATGTGTCTTTTCCATTACAGCAGAACTTTACTGATGGTGTCTTTGATTTTGTTCTTGAACACAACTGGCGCAAACCTGTGTGGAAGATGCGAAGGGGACCAATCACAACGACGCTGGACAATGAACAGTTATTGCAACAACTCGCTGTTGAGTACAATTCAAATTTGGCAATACAAGAAGCATCGCAGCGCATGAAACATATTCTTAAGACTGGTCGATCGGCAGATCCGAGGGTTGCTGAAAATTGCACGCGTGATTTCCTGAGTGCTGTGGAAAGCCTTTCTGTGGTACAGTGGCATCCTTCGGGTACTTTACATCGACAACGCAAACTTGAACCAGTGAAGAAACAACCAAATGTTTTACCTGCAGAATGCAATTTTGCTACACACAAGAGGTTATGGCGTAGAATTTGCAAAGGTCATCCAGATGAACCTACATTTCGTCAAAATATGCTGAGGGCAAAAGTGGTCTTGTGCAGATTGCGCCGAAGGCAGCGACAAACTTACCAACGTGGCACTTGGGACATGGTTGTTCGCCTGCAAGAAAAGGGCAACACTGAACCGATGTGGAGGAAACGTAAGCAGAAACCATCGCAAAATTTGGGCAACGGCACTTTACACATGTTGGAACAGGGTGTGCGAGAAGCTGCGCAACGCGGATTCCCCCATGATGAGCAAACAAGTGCAGTTTGGGCAGAAGAATTTTCTAGTTTAATCAGTTTACCCGAGCCGGTACCAGATGAGATTTTGCAATCACAAGAACTTTGGAAACTGAAACGTGGTAAGGCTGTTGGTGAAGATGGTTGGTGCGAAGAGTTTATAATGTTATTTGTCAAAATGGGAGGATCTCCTTTCAATGATTTGCAGAATGCCTTACATTTGATGGCCATGTTTGCACGGATTCCTAGGTACCAAAGAGGCTCTTTGATAAAACCTGTTTTGAAACCTGGTAAACAGGGGGGGTCGCACAACGAGTACAGGAAACTTAGTTTGCTGAGCGTCCTGCGAAAGAAATTGGAAAAGTTGGGATCTCTTATGATGAGACCGTATTGGAACGCAGGCGACTACCAGGCAGGTTTTCGAAAACACAAAC
The DNA here is from genome assembly GCA_009767595.1 of Symbiodinium kawagutii. NCBI lineage: Eukaryota > Dinophyceae > Suessiales > Symbiodiniaceae > Symbiodinium > Symbiodinium kawagutii. The sequence continues at coordinate 57,232 of VSDK01000917.1, read as the reverse complement.
GCGCTTCATCACGCATTTTTATTCTCCTTGCAACTCTGTCCAGGGCATTAGGGCCCTTGCAAAATCCGTTGGTTCAGGAATGTGGCGTTCTTCTGGTTGACTTTGAACAGTTCTTCGACACATTGCGTCCTGAGCGCCTTTTCAAAAAAATGCTTCAGGTAGGTGTTCCCAAATCTGTCATCGCACTATGGAAGGAACTTGTTCGTACTCACTCTGTCAAAGTCTGTTTTGCTGGCTCTTTAGGGAAACCTATCCGAGTGATGGCTGGAATTCCACAAGGGTCAGCTTGGTCACCTGAACTTGCTACATTGTACACTGACGTTGGTTTGGCAGATGGGTTGCGAACAGTGCGGACTGGCGTCGTGGACATGGGCGGTTGCCCCGTGCATTTGCTAATGTATGCTGACGACTTACTGACCGCAAATACTTGCCTAGCTGGAATCCAAGAACAGTTCGATCAAATCGAGAAGGTGTCTGAGGAAGATGGGCTGAGGGTATCATATGAGAAAACTTTGCTGGCGGTGTTTAGGAAGGAAGGTCATACTGGTCCAAAGTGGAAAATCAAGGGTAGGAGAGGCCAAATCTGTGAACAACCGGTTGCTTTGGTAAAATATTTAGGTTTCTGTGCTGATGCCGCTGGGTACAATTCTCATTTGGAGCAGCTTGCGAAAAGAGTGACGGCAGCAGCAGGCACTTGCATACAATATTTTTCTGAATATCCGTTGATGACCATGGCCATGAGGCGTGACATTTTTTTGGCAAAAGTTCGATCAGTTGCTCTATTTGGTGCTGATGTCTGGGGCTGGGCAAGGGCGCCGCAAGTTACAAAAGCAGAAGATAAAGCTTTGTGCGTCCTCCTGCGTGCGCACGCCCGGACAAAGCCAGATGCGATGAGATGGCTCATTGGAATTTTGCCGGTTTGGGTGGACGCTGCCAAACTTGCTTTTGGGTTTTTCATTGACTTGTTGGAATACGGTGACGCATTGGAACGGGCGGCTCTGCAACATTGGAAACACATGTTTGAAGAACACAGAACTGGCTGGTTTCATGAAATGGTTTTCTTTTTCGGCACCATCGGAATTTTGGAAGAAATGGGCGGCGCCAGTGCCATTTTGACTTGGACCGCAGCAACGGCGCGAGAATGGCAGCAACCTTTAGCAAACAGATGCAAAGATATTGCTTGTAACAATCTACGTTCTTCTCTCCAGGGTGGTAAGTACGATTTTTTATTGTCAATGATCCCGACCTTTGATTCCCCTCGCCCTCTGACTGTTGAAGTAGGATCTACGGCTGGAAAATCTCTTTATAGATGGATGTTATCATCTCATTCCTTGGAAGTGGAGACTGGTCGATGTGAAAGAATCCCCAGAGAGGAACGCTTTTGCAAGTGCTGTTGGAAACTTGTTTTCTGGAATGTTTTAGGCGATGAATTCCATGCACTGACTGATTGCGCACGTGGCGAGGTTGTCAGGAGAACCTGTTTGGACAAACTTCGTGAAATTTTTGGGTCTGAAAATGACGCGACGATATTTAATGCAATTCCCTTCCTTCCATCGAGGTCCCGCGCTCAACAAAAAATGTTTTGGAAACACCTTGGTACCGTGACTTCAGCTGTAGACAGGGCAATCTTGCATGAGAGGCTGGTCAGCTTGCAAGTCCCTGACCGGTGGATGACTTTGATGAGGTCTGCTCAGATCCAAATTATACGGGAAACAGCTGAAAGGAGGTTCCGGAAAAAACTTCGACAACAAATGAGAAATACTGCGTGGATCATTTCAAGCAGTGATAGCGATGAGGATGAAGTCATTTTTGTTTCACATGCACCCGGCCGAAGTGAGGGTGCTTTGAATTCATGATGCCAACTTTTCGCCCTTTTTCTTGTCGTGTTTATTTTTAAATTTGTGTTCATCCATGCTCCTTGACGACGCTGTCTCACCACATTTTTGCTTGCTTCACCTTCAAAGCAGTTTTTGAGAGATGTGCCGCCGCACTTGCTTCGCGAGTGCACAGGGCACAGGACAGAACAGAACAGAACAGAATTTGTTTATTTACTTATTTATATAAATATATTTATTTATTTATTGTCACAGCACTTAGCCCAGATGCGGCTGAGCGACGGGCAAACCCCCTGGAAGCCCGACCAAAAAAATATTTATGTATTTTGTTTAATTTGTTTTCTTATTAATTTATATTTATATTTGTTCACATCTATTTATATTTATATTTGTTTATTTACATTTATTTATATTTATTTATATTTATGTATTTATTTGTTTGTCTATGTACTCATTTACACTTACTTTTTTAGTTACATTTATTTACCTTCATTTATGTATGTTTTGTTTGTCCATTTGTTTATTTATCTATTTATTTTTTATTTGTGGATTTGTTTATTTACATTTATTTATTTATTTGTTTATATTATCTCTTGACGCCGCTAGCGCCGGAGTGAAATTGTGCGGCAGTGTGGTGGCAGGTGGTGGCGTTGTTCTATGACTTGGGTTTGGTGTTTCTGCTTGCCGGTGGTTTGTTGTGCTGTTTTCTTGCGTGCTGGTGTTTGATGTTGTTGTTGTTGTTGTTGTTGTTGTTGTTGGTGGTGGTGGTGGTGGTGGTGGTGGTGTTGGTGTTGTTGTTGTTGGTGGTGGTGGTGGTGTGTTTGTTTTGCTGGTGGCTTTGTATGGTTTTGTGTTTGGTGTTTGTGTGCTGGTGTTTTTGTTGGGCATCATTGTTACATCACCGTTCCTTTGCTTCCACCCATTGAATGGTTTGCCCCTGCTTCGCTTCCTTCATCTTCCTTCCATTTCTATCCATCTCCTGGTCCTCCCACAGATGCGTAGATGATAGCTGGTAGATATATATAAGTAAAAATTAAATGGAAGAGAGCGATCGATAGATAGGCCGGGAAGCGAGCAAGCGAATTCCAGCCACCTGTCGCTGTTTCAAGGGATCGCTGTGCTATCGTCCATGCATCACAGCCACCCTGTGGTGCTGCAGAAGATGGCAATCATTGGCATACACACACAAGTTGTGAGTGTGTGCGTGTGTGCTCGCACCAGTGTCTGACATGTTTACAACAAAATCGATTTTTTGACATGCGGGCACTTTGAAAATATTATCTATATTATCTCGCCAATCTCAGCAGATAGAAATACTAAGGACTAAAATGTACATATTGGCCGGTTCCTGTGATTTCCTGTGCATGCGCGCGTCTATGTGTGCATTTTTTCTTCATGTTTGCTTGATGTTTCCGCGCATGGAGGCTGGTTGGCACAGGCCGCCTTTGACGCGCTGTGACCATATGGGCACCTAATTTGGAACGAGAAGCGATGAAAGACATGGTGTCATGATGTGTCATGTTGTGTCATGTTTTTTGTGGATAAAGTCCTATGGCACTTGAAGCTCTTGAACAGTAAGGATTCGGCGTTGTGCAAGGAGAGGACAAGAAAAAATTCAAAACGAGGCCATTGATCCAGTGTGCCGTGTTTGGGTTGTCACCTTGCGTCACCTTGCAAGTGCGATTTTTTCTCAACATGGTGTTCATTGTGTTCATTGTGTTCCTGCAAGGTCAGGAGAGACTGTCAAACTTGGTGACCTGCTGGATGAGGTGCAGACAGCATGCGATCAGGTCACAGGTGGCAAACGCATAGCAAGCGCATGGCAAGCTCGTGCGTGTTTTCATTTCACTGTATTGAAGTCATATGCAAGGCGGTGCAACGAGCCACCTTGGCAGCTTGGCAAGAAAACTTCCAGCCTCAAGTTCAGCACTTAGGATTGGAATGTTTAGAAGTGTTACTTTGATCAGGAGATCAACAAAAGAGTGGAAGCACAACAGAAAGATGGTGGTGAAGCATTCTTGACAAATTTGGAGGAGCCCTGACGGTTTGTTCTGAAGAATGAAGTATCAACCAATGGGTTCATCCATGTTTGGTCAGACCGGCACGCCGCACTTGCAATTGCAGATCCATGTCTTGAATTCATGGCCTCGTCCAAATCTTCTCTGCAAGGAGCAGAAAGATGCAGCTCAAAAGATTGGAATTGCAGCTGTGAGGTACTTTGACATGAAGCAGTTTTGGACTCAGTTTGTGTTGTGACTAGGTCCAGGTGTGAGGTGTGCTCTCTTTTTGGTACTGGCTGTTGCCTTCAGTTGTGCTTGAGGAACAGGACGAGTAATTACGTATTCAATTGGGACAGGATGCTGGATGCCAAGGCTGGACACACTTGTCCAGAATCCTGTAGCCAATTGTCACTGATGACTCGCACGGAATCGCTACATGTCGCTACGATTCTACAAACCTATACTCGGCCTAAGTGGAAATTCTCGCATGCACATGAGGAGTTCTTGCGCGCGCACGGTTGGGCATCATTTTTTACAGTATTTGTTCCTGGTGTTTTCGATAGAAGCCTCACACTGTACATGCAGTCCGGGTTGTTGCGCGTGTGCAGATGTGTGAGTTAATTTCCAGGCACTGTTACACAAAAGTCTTTTACAACATCATGCGTACACCTTGCAGTACATTACATCTGAAAATATAGAAATTGTTGATAATAAGGATGATATATGGTGGCCTTACAGTTGAAAATCCGAGCACAACAGTAAGAAAAAAAGAAGATTTGGTCAACACTCTTGTTCGCATCGCCGCATCGTGACAAGATGTCTATGTGCAGTTCGTGAGTGAACACTCCAAGATCTTTTGCTCACCTGTGAAGGCATTGATTTGGTAGAGATTCTTCACATTTCGGCCCCACATGCCCCCTCCGTCCTTTCCACATCCTTTAAATCCTTGCCTGATCTCAGATCATCTTTGTGGGAAAGAATGATCAGGAACTATCAGAAACTATCAAGAAAAACGTCCCAAAACAAAAAAACAACGTCTTCAAGCATAGAAAAAACCGACTTGTGTTGACCATCAACAGTTGATATACTTGATGTTATCATTTCCAAGCTGCATCATCTACATCTCTGACATCCCAGCACTGCCCCCACAAAAAAGCTGCTTGAAGAAACAGGACCGTATAAGTATGGAGAGAGAGAGAGAGAGGGGGAAAAAAAAAGAAAGTATAGTACGGATTAATACGGTACCTGTCCGCGTTAATTGCGGCCAGTAATGTTATGAGCTGCGTATCATCAGATGATATCAGATGTGCTTGCGCACATTATTCCATCATTTCCGCTAAATTTCATCGAAGCAAATGAGATCCACTAGAAAAACACAACGCAATCATATCATATCATATCACATCACATCATATCATACCATACAATACCACACCATGCCAAAAAAAATGGGCATTCCCCAATGCACTAATGAGACTTCACAAGAGCAACCCATCCAGACTGGCTTAAAGATTATTTATAGGTTGACATGGATGAAACTGATACCTGATACCAAAATACATTCTGGATATTACAGTTGTTAGGCACGGAGGAAGGTGCAGGAAGCAAACATGCGAAAACAATGGCACTAAACAAAACAAGACTTCAAATTCAAGGAATCACGCTGCCTGTCAAGCCCGAACTGAACTTTAGGATATCCTATATGGATTACACCTCCGATGCTTTATAAGATATTTCAATGAATATTCATCAGGATACTTACGTGGTTACGATTGTTGACATATTGATACATATTGCAGTATGTCATGCAGTTAGAAAAGTGGAGAAGATGCTTAATCAACCATAATGAGTAACAGAGAATTTTGTCTCAAGGAAGTGCTTGGGAAGTGTCACGGATCGTGAAGGGGCATGAACGGGTCTCGACAGACACAAGACCTCTCCGAGATGCTCAGGAGATCTCTTCCTTTCAGAGAACCGGCTCACTCCAATTGTAAACAGAATGTAAACAGACTTCAAAAAGAAATCAACAAAAGCAGATGATTGCAGTTGTCTTTCTGCTCAAGAACCACTTATCTAAATATTACTCCGAGCTTTTTGCCGCCTTTTGCCGGAAATTATTTTGTTTGATACAGATGGAATTACACACCATGTTCATGTCAGCATGCGCTCGCTTTTTTCTCTTTGCATTTTCAGCCTAGAACATGGTCCTTTTGCATTCCGACCTTTGCATCCCCGATCCTTCAAGCTGCGGTGCTGCAGGGCAATTCTGCAGTTTTTCTTTTCTATGCCTATGCCAGGATTCGGGCCTGGGACATAGCCAGGCATTGAAATTGCAATTCGACTCGCAGAACTGATGAATTTCATTTGTTCATTCATGACTCTAATGACATATGACTTCATATATCTTCATCTGACATGTGTTCATTTGCTGAGCCGCCAAGTCCATTCAGCGCAAAGCCGGCATCGAGATTGGAAGCCTTTCCCCGCAGTGTTTGCAGGCAACGGGTACTCGTATGTAAAATTTGGTCCACCCGGAGTCCATCCGGAGCCCACTCTGACTCGGACAGTGGGTCAGATGATGTCAGATGTAAGTGCCTTTGATCAAGCAGGTCAATCATCCAGCTGAAAGAGATCTTGCGTTGACGCCTTGGTTTGATACTTTCATGTTTGAAGGATGTTGCAGCTCACCCTACAAGCTCACACGGGCCCAGCTGAATTGAGCTTCAGACTGTCACGCCTTGATGTGTGCCATTTTCAAGGGCAGGTGTTTCAAGACATTGACCTTGCAGAGTGAGAAACCCACGACCCAAGTGGTAACCTCTAGTAGGCTGACTGTACGACTGTACCTCCCGTTTTGTGCTTGCCAACCAAAGGAGGAGAATTGAAGTTAGGGTAGACAACATTTCAGCTTAGCCGCAGCCCCTGACAGCAGAGCGGACATTTAGGATGGCAACGACTGCTAAACAACAAGAGAAAACTGAAAAACATGGAAACGCACAAAGGGAAGAAGAAACAACAACTACAACGACCACCACCACCACCACCACCACCACGGCAACAACAACAACAACAACAGCATTTGCTATAACAGCAACAGCAACAACGACAATAACAAGAACAGCAACAGCAACAGCAACAGCAACAGCAACAGCAACAGCAACAGCAACAGCAACAGCAACAGCAACAGCAACAGCAACAGCAACAGCAACAGCAACAGCAACAGCAACAGCAACAACAACAACAACAGCAACAGCAACAGCAGCAAACCTCAACGACAACAAACCTCAACGACAACAACAACGATAAGGGATACTCGTACCCAATAAAGACAGGGACAGGGACCATCCGCGACCACGACCACCACAGCAAAAACAATCACAACGATGAGCAGCACCCCCACCACCTCCACTGCCAGAACGACACTGAAGAAACGCATTTTGATGCGAAAAGCATAGAAAAGTCACAGAGAAGAAGAAGAAGAAGAAGAAGAAGAAGAAGAAGAAGAAGAAGAAGGTGATGATGATGATGATGATGATGATGATGATGATGATGATGATGATGATGATGATGATGTATGATGATGATGATGATGATGATGATGATGATGATGATGATGATGATGAGGAGGAGGAGGAGGAGTAGGAGGAGGCGGAGGAGGAGGAGGAGGAGAATGAGAATGAGAACGACAGCAGCCTCCCACCGACTACAATGCCAACACCAAATGATGCAGATGTGGACTCCAGCGTACTGAGAGACAACACGAATGACATCCAATGACAGCACGGACAGAACAACAACCCCAATGCCAACGTCACATCACCAACACCACCAGCAGCACGAGTAACAAATCATAACAAAGCAAAAAAAGCCACATCAAAGGAATTTGCAGTAGTTTAGAGAATTCTGGCAAAGAATATGACGGAATAGTATTATGATCTATTATGCAGTACTCGTAGTAGAGTCTTAGTATGAAACATGAATCGATGTACGCTTTGATATTACCATTACCGAGCACCTACTCTTTGAGCAAATCTAGCAGTCGCCAGATGCAACCGAAGACTGAACGTTCCGAGGTTGAAGCTGCTTCAGTTCCCCGATGTCATTGAGGCAGGAGTCAAATGGAGCCATTTGAATAAAGCAAAAAATATGCAAAAAGAACAGACAAATGGTGCAACAAAGACATCAATTGGGAGAAGTTGACATATTTTGACCGTTTGTATTGCGAGAAACCCTATTTGCGCTGCACGCATGCATAGTTCTCAATGTTGCACCAAAGTTTTGCCGAGGCAATTTTGGCTGATTTGCATTTGCATAACCTCACTGACTACTTGTGGGAGCTCTTCGGAAGCAGATGGCATAGATGGCATGATGATGGCATGACTGGGATTGAATCTGGTGCACAGTTTCATCAATGGTTTAAGAATTAGTCCCTTTTTTCCGACATTTGCATACATTTGCATGATTCTCGATTGAACATGATTGAACTGTTTGATACCAGTCCTCAGCCTCCTGGTCCGTCGTGGTCATCCTCCTCCGTCTTTGCTTTCATTTGTTCCCCCAGGTTGCTACCACTAAGTTCTCATCAGACAACTTATCGCCACACTAGCTGCCACCAGAAGAATTGGCATCACACAGGTGTCGCCAGACTGATTGTCCTGACGCAGCCACCACACACGTTCTTGCCATTTCTGGAAATTCTATAATATTCTATAACAGGTTCGAGGTTCAACACTCAAGGTCTCATCAGACTGCGTGCCCTCACACACACACACACAGAGCCAGCGCACGAGTTGTATCACACAAGTTTCGCATGGCAGGCGCATCATTTACCATTCATCATTGCCATGTCTTAAGACATTTTCCGTTATAACATCTCCGGTGTCCGATTGAGACCTTCATACACTCTTGACATGTTTATCCAGTCATTTTTTGTCCATTTATTTTCCTTATCATCCTGTTTGGATCTTTTTGGTCAATCTCACACACGGGCTCTAGTGGCTGGACGATGTTGCGTGAGTTTGGTCTCGATTTGCGCTACTTTGCCGAATGCAAAGGCTTTGCAACACGTTGACCACCTTCTACATGAAATGCAAGGCATTGCCACTGCATCAATTCCCTTGAAGTTACCTGTCAGGGTTCGTCAGGGTTAGCAAGACTTGAAAACAAAATCGAAACTCCATTCTGAATGGCCACTCCTTCACTTACGCCATTGTGTTTGAATTTTGTAAGGCTTCTTTGTGCTTCTCTGGTCTTGTCTGATCTCTTCTCTCATCTTCTCTTCTGTGCAGGTTCTGGGCGAAGAAGCTCAGTCCAGCAGGTTGCTCTTATGCGAGGCCACACGCAAGGCACCGGACTCGGAGAACTGAAACGGCGACAGCCGATCTCCCTCGTGTCATTCGTGTCCAGTTCGTGCTGCGTCCCTGGCAGGTCCTCTTGAAGAGCTTCGAATTGCTGGGCTTCACCCCTCTTGACAAAATATGAGAGGATGATGAGTGATGATGAGGACGATGAGGATGAGAGCTTAAGGATGAGAGCTTGGATGATACACACAGTACACACCTCTTGATATGACAAGATGAGCTTGTACAGAAATCAATGGCGAGAGATACCTCGAAGAGACTACTGTAGACTAGTAGAATCTAGTAGACAGGTATGACTTGTAAATGATTTCATGGAAATGTACAGAGGACATCAGACGGCAAGGTTCTACTGTGAAGCTTGCTGCGACCAGATGCAACCAAGCCACACCAAGCCTGGTGTACCATTGCACTGCACCATGCAACCTGGAGTCTTGTCAAACTACAGTAGCATACAGTAACTACAGTCAAGTAGCAACATGTGAATGGAAGGCATGGTTGCGATATGTTGCTGTACAGAAGGTCATTTTGGATGAGATTGAAAAAGCGAGAGGGCTCCGCAAATCGCTACTGCAGTCATTTGCCGAGTCAACCATGTTTTGCTCTGGGAGGGTTCAGAACATTTCAGAACTGTTGTTGTCACAAAAAAACACCAAGACTATTATCAACATATGCTCTTTGCATACTTGCATTTATGAATTTATTTCTTTATTTATCTAAATTTATCTATAATCTATAGTTATGTTTTTATGTACATGTATGCGTGTTTAGTTTTCTTTTTTCTATGTGTACGCATGTGTGTGCTACCCCCCTCCAGCGTCTACCTTTCTCATAGTTTGGATATCGGATATCAAAATTGCTTGTGTATATGCATTGTGTTTGTGAAGAGGCCAGCTCTTTATGTAAACCTCGTTTTGAGTGTGTGCAAGTTGCGTGGTTTTTCTGCAATTCCGCTCCATAAGCCACAAGCTGTGGAGGGCAAGCCGTTGGACGCCCCAAGGGAAAAAAGTCTCCACAAAAGCCACGCCCAGCCTTACACTCAAATTGGCCAAACCATTTTCCTTCATCGCTCAAATTCTCGAATATACTCTTTTGCGCAACTTGCAAAAACGATTCAGTCGTCACTGCAAATGAAGGTATGTTCGACCCAACTCAACTCCATTTAGTACAATATCCCCTTGGGCCCACCGTACAGAATTCAGCCCCGGTAAAGGCCCAACACATGCACAGAGAGAGAGAGAGAGCGACATAGATAGATAGATAGATAGATAGATAGATAGATAGATTGCTAGATAGATCGCTAGATAGACGGATAGATAGATTCCAACACTTCAGGCACAATCCACCTCCACATCTCACAGATTTTTCCCATGCTCTTTGCACCCACCTTACTATTGTGGAATGACGAGCTTCAAAGTTTGGAGGGTTCAAGATTCCACAGAAGGTATCCATACTTGGGATTCTTTTAGCATTTTTTAACCCCTGCCAAACTTGGAAGGACTAAGATTTGCAGGGTCAAAGCTTCAAGATTCCACAGGAAGGGCTCTTGAAAGTTTGAAATGTGTTGTTTGTTTTTTTGGCTCCTGGCAAACTCAAAAGTACTTGAAGTTCGCAAGATTCAAAATTCCACAGAAAGTTATCTTGAATCTCGGATCATCCAATTTTTGAATTGCTTAAAAGTTCCAAATTCCGTTTCTAAGTGCCGGATTCAAGATTTCAATAAAATTCCCTTTGGAATCTTTAATTTTGGATCCTGCATTGTTAAACTATTTTGGAGTTTCAACTGCCAACAAATACTGGAAGTATATACAGGATTCGAGATTTCAAGAAAGCTTTTGAATATTGGAGTGCTCAAAGTACCCTGTGTAGTGGTTCAAGATTTCAAGAAAGCCTTTCATGGAATGTTAAAGGTTGTATCCTGCAAACTTTGAAGTACCTTATAGCGGCAGGGCTCAAAATACCCTCGTACTGTAATAAGTACAGGGTTCAAGATTTCAAGAAGACTTTCTGTGGAATCTTGAGCCTTGAATCCTTCCAATGTTGAAGCACTGTTGAGGTATGGGAGTGCCAAGAAATACTCAAGTCCAGGATTCCAAGAGTTCAAGAAAAAAAACTGCAGAATTTATAATGTTGAATCTGGGGCCCTGCAAACTTCAAACTACTGTAAAGTTGACACGGTCTCAAAATTCCTTACGTACAGGATTCAATACGTCAAAGCGAACTCTGCGGTATCTTGAACGTCGAATCTTGGATTCTGCAAGCTTGAAAGTCTTCTCAAATGCTGGAATCACAGGATTCAAGATTTCTAACAGAACTTTCCAAAGATTTTCTCCTGTTGAATTTCTTCAAAATTTTACATGCTTTCACTAATTAGGGCATAGTGGGGCTGAAAATGCCCTAATAACAGGATTTGAGATTTCCAGATAACTTTCGGTGAGATCTTGAATCTTGGATCGTGCAAATGTCAAAGTAGTGTGGCTAGAAATGCTGTGAGCACAGAATTTCCCGAGCTCAATTTTGGGCATGCGCAATTGCATAGTGGTGCCCATGGTCATCCACAAATTGAAAACAAAAAAGTCAATGGCCATAAGTCATTGTAAAAAAAAGTAAAGCCTTCAAATAGAAAAGGTAGACTTGACAGGTGGGTGCGTGCTTGTGTATAGAGAATTCCATGTATACATAGTTTATATATGTTTATATGATATAGTTTGACTAGTTTATTTATTTCTGATTTTCTTTCAGGTGATGCCCATGCCTTGCCGAAGCTCATATGACTCAAAACATCTCAAGACGTGTCTTTTCCAAATGTCTTGACTCCGCGCGTCCACCAGATGCCCGCACCTTCCAAGCCGAAGACGGACAAGCAGGTGAAATTGCCGCAGGAGGAGATGGACATCCTCGAGGTTTCAGAGTTTTCCCCACTTCGTGGCACAGCACAGGGGGATGACACGGCAGACCTTTCGCCAAATCATTTTGCTCGCATTGAGAAGCTTTTGACAGAGATGTCGGGGAAGATCTTCAGTTGCACTGAGCGTATTCTCGGTCATGTTTTAACTCACCATGCAAAAGCTTCAGTGGAGTGCAGCATGCTTGACTTTTCCCAATATAAGTTATGAAAATGTATGAAAATGACAAACGAGAGGGCGGTAGTCGGTTAACGTCGATTGTGCCCATGTACATTCAAATCAAAAACAGCCAAACGGTGCAAAACAAGCAATCAGTACTGACGGATTATGGAGGATATTTGCTTCTGAAATGGCCACACGCTGAATTCCTGATGCAGATGGAGAGAGGAAGGTTTGGGTCCTGACAATTCTCCACTGTGGTTGGGCGCGGCTTGAACAGATGTTGCCCTATTATTTTGCATTATCAAACATTATCACACTATTGCTGTGTGATCATTATTAATCAGATATGATAAAATGAACAGATTGTTGTTTGACTTCCCAGTGCTACGGTACCAAAGATGTAGCAACCCGTGCTAGGTTTCATTGTTTCATTGTCTCCCTCATTTGTTGTGAAGGGAGATATATGATAAGATGTCATCAGATACATGAGCTACTTTAAGATTGTGTTTTTTGCCTCTCCTCCCTGAGTGGAATCCACCGCAACACCGTAGCTATACATATCTCCTGAGCTCCTTGCGTTTTCGGCTTTGTCAAGCGGCTCGTGCGCTGCTCCTGAGCTTTCCCAAAGGATCTCAAAGGCGCCCTGTCGGAGCTGTCCAACGCCCCTTGCAATAGCGGGCCTTCCTTGACCTTCGCCCCTTGCAATTCTTTAGCTCTTCGATCTCCCTGCTCTGGCTTTCCTCTCACAGCGTGGTTAGGACAAATATTGGGATGATTTGGGATGTATGCTTTAGATTCCTTTATATAGTATCCTTTCAGATTTGTACTTTGAATTGTGGGTGGTGTTGCTTTGGACGCTGCAGTGCACGGTGACGTTGTTCTTGTTTGCGGTTTTCTTCACGGTCTTCTCTTGACTTCGAATCGTCGAGCTTTCCCTTTGCTGTCTTCAACGGATGTGGGCCTGGTAGTTGGGCTTTTCTTTCGTGGTGCATCTGATGGTTTGCTTACCTTTGTCTTTAAGGCTGTCAGGGTTCTAATGTTGCAAGCGCTTGCAAGGTTCTTTCAGGCTATTCCGCCTTGAGCGGAGAAATGCACTCCTGGCCCAGCTGAAACCTAACCACGAAGGCCGCGTGTTGAAATCTCAATAATTAGAAGGTAAACATATGTAGAAATCAGGTAACACAACCACAGTGGCTAGAAAGAACACATCAAAAAGCAATTTCACAGCAGGGCCAGTCAACGGAAAAGGAGATTAGGAGAGGTAGAGATGATGTCGCAGCTGGCTGCACAGATTCAATTCTTTCTTACTTGCCACATTTTTAGTCCATGACTCTTCACGCTCAGGCAATTTTGAAGGTTAGTTTGCCGTGGGACGAGCATGAGCCGCCATGAGAACCTCAAAAGTGGCAATCAAAAACCGTGGATTTTTTGCTTATCTTTGCCGTGCAAATAAGTCCGTTGGCCCCTCACCGTCCCACAGCCAAGGATCCAGCAAACCATCTCAGATACAGTTCGAGCAGAGGTTGCAGGGCTTCGTCATGTGCCAAACTGGCGTGAAATCTCAGGCAGCTGCCAGATCCAATATCCAATGTGGAGAATGCTTAAATGTATTTAAATGTAGAGTGCTGAAGCGTTCCTGCTTTATTTGTTTTGATCTCTTTCATGTGGCAGGATCATTTACAACTCTGTGTTAAGGGCATTCAAGATTGTTAGAGGCTCTCATTTTAGTTTAAGGTCATTTTGCAGTCACACAATGTGCAGGAATAGCCTTGCGTCGTCATTTTAAAGGCAACCTTGCGACACAGGGCACCAGGGCGGCGTGGGCTGATGTAACATAATTGCTCAAAAAACATGCGGAAAGCACACCTCTAGATCTCTTCAAAATCCAAACGTGACAATCACCAATAAAATACACTAAGAATAAGAATATCGATTCAATCAAGTTGTGCATGTTTTGATAATGTTGCATTTATTATAGTGTAAATGCACTGTCAGGGAATATCACCGCCAAAGCCGCTACAGGTTGAGGCAAAGGAACAAAACGGGAACAAATGATATATGGTTGCTGCTGCTTCTGCTGCTGCACAGTGAGCTGTGCTTGGTTGCTACCCGCCTACCCCTGACAGTTAGCCTAATACTGTAAACTGCTTTAAATTCAACTTCCTTGCAGTAACTGCAAGGGCGAAAGTTTCGATATAGAAATGGATTTGCAGCAAGATTGCAGTGGTCGTTCCTGATTGTCGGCGCGCTTTGCATGGCAAATGTCGTTTGATGCAAAATGATTCGCAGAAACTCCAAGAGATTCGATTGCACATGAAAAGATGTCAAAGAGGAAGGAAGGCAGGAAGGGAGGAAGACAGAGGAAGAGATAGGAAGGAAGGATGGAAGAAAAGGAAAGAGAGGAATGAAGGCTGGAAGAAAGGTGAAGATAGATAGGGAAGAGGAAGGTGAATGACTTGACCTTGCTGCTGCTGGGTCGTTGCGACTTATTCGCAAGCAAATTGTGCATTGATTCCGGCACGTTGTGCGTAAAGATCCCCTACGTCAGATATGGTAGGGTCAAGTAGTGCTGGGTCGATGCCCTGCCTCATATTGCACACCTATAAGTCATATCTAAGCTGCGGCCTTTTGGAGCCGTTTGTATCGGTTTATGGATGGAAAAGGATGGAAAAGGCTCGGCTTTGCGCTGGCTTTCACGGAAAAAAGCGTCATGTGATGTGACCCTCGCTGACTTAGGGCACTCATACAGCCGGCCACTCTGACACATCGCGCATGTATTTTTTGGGGGGGCCGGTTTCTTCAAGACGCAATTGCTAGCGCAATACTACTGTATTGGTATGTACTGATGTGTATATTGATTGCGTGGACATGCGTGGACTTCTTGGCTTTGCTCAGTCTTGTCATGTCCAGTGGCAGGCCAGAGTGAGAGCAGTGGGACCAGGAAAGAGAAAATGACTGTTGAAGAAGGTGCCATTTGAGACAGTCAGCACAATCGATGCTTTACTGCTCACAGTAGTTTCCTTACGTGGAAGTTTTCCCAGGTCGGGCTGGTGAATTATAATGCTCACCTGTGATTGAAGATCATAAAAGTCAAGGGGGCGCCCCCACAAAAGCACGCAAAAATCTCAAAGAATCTTCAACCTCCTGGATTTCGATGCAATTTGTTCAATAATGATCAATGATTCGAGATTATACCATTTTGTAATGAAGTGATTTTCAATGATTTGTTCTTTTGTCACAAGTTGTTTGTGTGGATGCTTCTGATGGTATGATCCACAGAGCTCGTGAATGTACAAGAGACGATCCGACAATCCGACTTGGAAAAAGTTTTACTGTAGATCCTTGAAGACTTTTAGATGTATTAGCACAACTGCGCTCGTAAGGGGCACCTTTGCCGGATTGGATCGGATTGGCTGACCAGCTTTGGATTTCCGAAAAAGACATTCGTCAACGAGCAAAGTTGCCGCTTGTGTAGTATATGTTGGTTGAACATTTTCCCAGAGAGCAAATGCAAGAATTCGCCACCCCAACCGCATAGAAATCAATCCACTTCTGTAATTTCGTAATGAAAGTGCGCGGTTGCAAATTTCTACGGATTCTCCCTCAGTGGGAACTAAAACAGTGAGGCAAAGACATGGCATTGACCAGTCCAATTCATGAAACAAAAATTAAGTGACAGGCAACGTAGGCTGTTTGAGTTCTCTTTGCGTTATATAGAAGTATTTTCGGCTAATTTGCTTTATTCTTTACTTTCATATTGTTACTCTTTGTTCTTGGACCTGTTTCATCCTTGACAAATGAACGTTTTGGGGGGCGCTCTAACGTTGCGGAAAAAGGCTCCATAAATGTCCTTATTCTCAGCCCGGATTGTTGCACAAATTGTTGTCCGTCAGAAAGATGATCGCGTATCCTATCTGTTGGTCTATCTATCCATCCATCCATCCATCCATCCATCCATCTATCTATCTATCTATCTATCTATCTATCTATCTATCTATCTATCTATCTCTCTCTCTCTATCTATCATCCTCATGTTTATCATCGTGTTTGCCATCATATTAATCATCATATTTGCCGTCATGTCTATCTGTCTATCATCATGATTATTATCATCTATCGTTGTCATGTCATATGTGTACATCATTACATCGTCATGTGTGTTCGTCGCCATTGTTCATTGTCATAGTCCTTCTTTTCATTGTGTTGTTTTCGTCCGTGAAGTCATGACCTTCATCACGATCAACATCAACTCCATCACTATCTGAACAATCAATCTCATCGACAGTGTCGCCATAGTCATTGTCATCGCGTTCATCCTTGCTATCGTCATCATCATTATATCTTAATTTTCTAGCTTCATCTTCCTCATGATTCTCATGATCATTGCCGGCGTCGTCCTTATGATTGGTGTTCTTTGTCATGATGTCAGTTTGGTGGTCACCTGTTTGCCCGCTTGGTTGATTTGATTCACCCATTGACTCATGATAGAGAGCGATTTGTTCTGTAGAATTTGCACTGTCATCCACTTCGTTCCAAATTTCCCGCTTGCAACCATCTTGGGCAATCCTCGCCACATTTGAAACGTGATCACCCCATGTTGATCACATTTTTGTCCCCGTAGTGGATGTATGTCAGGCGTGATGTTAGGTCTGCCTGGTGATATCTTGTTGGTTTGGATAGGTCATTGAGGCCTCGTTGGACAAAGATGATAGTGTGCCTTCTGACGATTGACATGCACGCGGAAGTTGGCGTGGACGTTTGTGAACGTGGGGTCGCTTGATGGGTTTCTGATCCCCATAGGGCTGGTTGGCTCTTACCTGAACCTACTGTACATATGTTATAAGCTATACATTATCATCAGCACATTGATTGCCCCAGAACCAGGAAACCCCACAACAAGTTTTGCGCTCAAGAACCGTGACACATGTTACTTTGCTGTCACTCCCCCCACAGTCCCCGCCACACTTGGATTGATGCTCACTCTTGCTATTTGCTGCTTCCGCTAGTTGACCCTGGACTTTTGTTTCAAAATTCTCAGGTTGGAAATTCTTCTGGGTAGCCCTTTCACAACTTTGAGAATCTAAAAGATTCAACTACATTGTTGTTTGCCTAAAACCGGAGCATGCACTCTCTGCGTCCTTGACCGGAAGCCTGGAAAACATTCTACTCCGTGAACTGTGGGTTCACTCGTGTTCACTCGGTCATAATTTGTGCATTCACTTTTTGATGTTGAAGCAGAGACACAGAGAGAGAGAGAGAGGGAGAAAGAGAAAGAGAAAGAGAAAGAGAAAGAGAAAGAGAAAGAGAGCGAGCGAGAGACCTTCCGTCGATTTCCGTCAGATATTGGGCGGTGGAACTGGCCGTGGTGCCCCCCTTCAGCTACAGCTACGGTATATCATCCAAAATTTCATGGCACATCATGGTTCAATTATTATGCAAAAAGGGTCTTGTTAAGTCTTAATTTGGTGTCGTTGGCCTTAATTCTTCACGTGTTGGCAGGTTTAGGTTTCTGATGTTCGGTTTGCACATGACGGCTGTGATGAGCCAGGCGACTTGGACAAGACTTTGCCAAGCTTGCCGGGCGTGATCAATGCAGAAGGCTTAGTCCGCAACCGCAAAGCACAGCGTACAAAGCACTGCACAAGGCACATGGATGCACATGGCACCGGACATCACCGGACTACGTACGCGGAATATCTTGTTGTTCAAAGTACCAGCTCTGGTGCTCACAAAAAAGAATCATCACTTTTGCGTGTCGAGGAAAAATGAGGAAAGGAAGGATATGAAAGGATTGACAGATATGGGGAGAAATGGGAAGATATGAAAAGATGAGAACTGAGAGAACGAGAAGAGAGACATTGGACCTTGCGGCGGGGATCTGGAAGTTTCTGACGTATGTTTGAATCAGACCTTCGGTGGCCTTTTTATCACCCCTCAGTTTGTTAAGTATTACACAACAAGTAGGAATACATCGTAATACATCAAGGGCGTCAAGGGAGAAAATGCGTAAGGTTTAGTACCTCACAAGGCACTAGCAGAAGCTTCCAAAATAGGAAATCGGAGAGGCACTCCGGGTCGGGTGTGATGGATGGTGACAGAGCAATCCATTGAAAGAGCGACTATCATTATTTATCTACAGTATGTATTTGTCTCTATTGTCCGTGTGTCCATTTGTCCATCTAACTATCCACTTGTATCTGTCTATTTGTCTATCTGTATTTTTATTCATCGATAATCTATCTATTTGCAGTATCTACTTATCATCTAATTTGTCCGCCTACCTATTGGTTGATATATCTACCTTCTCACTATCTATCTACCTATATAACTATCTATTTGTCTATTTGTCTGGCTAGCCACCTGTCAATATGAAACTATCTATCGATTTTGTCCGTCAACGCGCAACAGCCGTGTCCCATTCTTGCGCAGGGCCTTTGCCACAGACCTCTGCACCCGCCGCTTTACCGAGCCTACCTTTCAACCCTGCGCCCTAGACTGTGGAAAACATGAAAAATCAAAGTTTCCGTCATTGCTATTTAATTTGTCACCCATATGCATGCCTCTCTTGAGATCTCTTCTCTGACAGCTCTTCTTTACTACCTGCTGAAACTTTCCATCAGTCGGAAGTTTGACTTCTATACTTCTAAAGTTCCTTCGGCAAGTCAAGTTGCATACTGATATAATTAAATCATATTAAATCACGTGATCAAAGCTCGCTATGACTGGGTAAGCGTACAGAGCACACATCAAGATGCAAGTTTATGCAGGTTTGCAGCGGTTTGCTGAGGTTTGCTGGTTAGTTTTACTTAGCCTTCAGCGGAAGTGCCAAGGACCATCATTTGGCGGAGCCAGAGCAACCTGCCCCAACTCCTCGCGCAACGAGCTTTGTCTCCTGGGCAGAGGAAGCCGCACCAGAAGCGACTGATGTGAAAAGCCCACGAGGAAGCCCCAGAGGAAGCCCCAGAGGGGATTCCAAAGTTAAACCGACCAAAAGCAGGTTGACAATGAGAGTTCCTTGGAAGCTTGAGAAGACAAAGGTTGACGGGGTGAAGGAGATCTTGGCTCAGGTTACTCGAAAGCAAACGCAGGGCAACAGTTCTGCCGAGCTTTGGCCGGCCTGGCGGCGAATGGCAAAGAGAATCGTTGTCTCCCCAATTTTCGAGTGGTTCTGCGCCAGCTTGATCCTGCTGTGCGCAATGTTGATTGGCGTGGAAGCTCATTGGAGCATTCAAAACATTCATGCTCCTGGGCCTGAGGTCTTTCAGGTCTTAAATACAGGATTCAATTTGCTGTTCACTGTGGAGTTGGTGCTGCGAGTGATGGTTGAAGGAGTGTTGTTTCTATCTTGGAACAACCCGTCCATCCATTGGAACGTGATGGATGCGGCTCTGGTGACGGTGGCACTGGTGGAGGAAGTCATCCTGCTCGTTGCCGTCTCTACTGAGTCCATCGATTTGTCAGGCTTCAACTGTGGAAAGATGACATTGGGTAGTTGTTTCTTCTCTTTTGATCTTGTCATTCTTTATTTCGTATTTTCTCGCAGTAGAAAGAATCAACATTAACCTGTCAGGCCTGAAAGTTCTGCGAATGTTGCGCCTTGCTCGTATTCTGCGCATCGTGAAGGTTGTCAGGTTCTTCTCTGAGCTTCGCATCATGGTCAACGGCGTCATAGGTTCTGCGAGATCTCTTTGCTGGGCTCTTCTTTTGATCTTGCTGGTGAACTTCTTGTTTCATTGCCGCAAATTAGAGATCTTTCACGGATTCGATTCGGATTTGATGGGTTTCAAGGTGTTAGGGGATTATGGAGTGCACATGGAGGCACATAAAGGCATGCTTTTTCCAGCAAGCCCCCCATGGCTTCATCCACTGACATGTATGTGAAATATTGTGAAATCAATGAGGCCAGAATTGTCGCATTTGTACAAAAGAATAACGTGAGACGACGGGCAAGATATTTCATGTGGTTACATGTAGCATCCTCAAGATCAGGACAGGTCATCAGCCCCTGAGTTTCGTTTTAGCAGAACCCCATACTTGCCGTGAAACCCCGGATCAAAGATGTTCAAAGGGTGTTGCGGTAAGGAGTCATGATTTTCATCACAGGGACACCTTAGGGCTTACTCAACTTCCGAGCTCAGAAACGTTTGCTTCCAGATCTTCTATAAGTGTTAATCCTGATGCAGCAATTGTTGTCCATCATCAAAGTCATTGTCTTCATTTGTCACCATCATGTGGTCATTGTCATCATCCTCATCCTCATGTTCATGATCCTCAATGATCATCACAATCATCGTCGTCATCCACCCCACCGATCATTCATCACCTTTCGCTTTCAGTTTGTTTTGGGCCCCTCCCCAGTAGCAAACTACAAAGGGGAGACCCTTTTGACCACTGAGTCCGTGCGTCCGCCCACCCTGTCTTAGGGTTAGTGTTTATTGCCATTGCCACCATTAACAACACCACCATCGTCGTCATCATCATCATCAGCAGCAGCCGCATGATGACGATTGCGGCCGGAGTTTGGTTCATTTCGATCCTGTGCGGTTGAAAAATCGACATTGCCGCTTCCTTTTTGAACACGTATGCACTCCCCTTGTTGATGTGGTAAACTCCTTAGTGTTGTAGATATTTGTAAATATATTCCTGCATCCATCATTCGTAGCTTACTTGACTTTCACGATCCTAATTATTGCCGACTGCCTCCTCACCTGTTTTCCATTCCACTCTTTCTCAAAGCTTTGCTTCACCTACTCTTCGAGTGTTTGTGTAGACGTTTGAACTCGGATTGTTGATTTACATCCAGAGTGTGTGTACCCAAAGTGTTTGTGCAGCGTGCATTTATTATATATATATATTTATTTATTTATTTATTTATTTGTTTATTTATTGATTTATTGATTTATTTATGTATATGTCCACACTGTGTGTGTTTGTACTTTTTAGATGCATGTCGCAAATTTGATTGCAAGTTTGTATTTTCATTGGTGGCTTGTTAACTCACATACCTACATGTCATTTTGAAGCCACAGAACTGATGCACTGAGAATGTCTATGTCCCTGCTGGATTGGTACGGACGTCACGGTTTGCATTTGATACTTTTTCGAGGTAGCAAAATTTGGCAGCAGTTTTGCGCAATTTGGACTTGACATTTTTCCCCACCTGTCAGGTGAGGGTTGTTAGATTTTATCAGAGTTGACCGCGCCTCCTCCTCCTCCTTCTCCTTCTCGTCCTTCTCCTCCTTCTCCTCCACGACCAAGCGCGACTAGTGGTTGCTGCCGGACCTCAACCACGATCATGTATGCCTGCTGGTGGCTGCCGGACCTGAACTACGACCATGCGCGGCCAGTGGTGGCTGCCGGACCTCAACCGCGACCATGCGCGGCCAGTGGTGGCTGCCGGACCTCAACCGCGACCATCTGCGGCCAGTGGTGGCTGCCGGACCTCAAAGATGTGAGAAAAGATCACAGAAAGATTGTCAAAAGATATGTCAGAAAGA
>VSDK01000917.1:4740-34330 GCA_009767595.1 Symbiodinium kawagutii | reverse complement strand
AGAATGGCAGAAGATATGTCAGAAAGAATGTCAGAGAGAATGTCAGAAGATATGTCAGAAAGAATGTCAGAGAGAATGTCAGAAAGAATGTTGACATGACAGACTGGAGGGGTTTACGGCGGGGCTCTACAGAAAGGTCGGGGCCTTTTTTTGTTTTCTTTTCCATCTCAGGCGGACCGTGTCTGGGCAACATTGTTTTCCGGATGGCCGGGCAATCAGCCTGATTGAACGGTCTTCACTGCAAGCACTGCACGTTTCTGCCGACTGACATGTTGATATGCTGTTTGACAGACTGACATGCACAATGACCTGCCAGGTGAAGCAAATGCTTTGGCTCAGGTGGTTCACTGCCATGTTTGGGCATGTTTAAGCAAACCTAATGCTTTGGCTCAGGTGGTTCACTGCCATGTTTGGGCATGTTTAAGCAAACGTGTTGAGAGCTCTGGAGTGCACGTCACATTGCCAACTGACATGTTGATATGCTGTGTGACAGACTGACATGCACAATGACCTGCCAGGTGAAGCACATGCTTTGGCTCAGGTGGTTCACTGCCATGTTTGGGCATGTTTAAGCAAACGTGTTGAGAGCTCTGGAGTGTACTTCACACTGCCAACTGACATGTTGATATGCTGTGTGACAGACTGACATGCATAATGACGTGCCAGGTGAAACTAATGATCGGCACAGCTAGTTGCATGTCTGCCGACTGACATGTTGATATGCAGACAAAAGTGCAGTCAACAAGCTGATTTGACATGTCATGGTGGGGATCACTCGAAGTAAAGTAATTTAGATCTATGTACCTTTTCTGGGGATACTGCACCAGATGTTAAGTGCGCTGGCATGCCTGCAATATTTCTTCAACTTGCCAAGCAAGACATGGGAAGAAAGATGAAGAAAGCGCAGTATTTTGGAGCTTTCTTCATGCAAGGTTTGGTGTTTTCTTCATGCAGCTCTCCATTGAGTACCTCGAGACGAAAGAGGACCAGGCTCCACTCGTGTATGCAGAGGAGTTGCTGAGAAACTGCAACACGCACACAGCATCACGCGGCCATTCATGGCAAACTTGTTGACAAACTACTGCAAAATCACTCATCATCATCATCATCATCATCATCATCATCCTCATCATCCTCGTCATCGTCATCTTCATCGTCATCATCATCGTCATCGTCATCGCCATCGTCATCGTCATCGTCAGTCAGATGAGCTACGACATGGTACATCATGGTACATCATTCAATGTACGTTCAAAGCTTTGACTGGCACCGGCCTGTTGACATTTTCCTGGTGGTGTGTCACACCCGGGTGGTTTGCCATGGTTTCCTCATTCGGTGAACCATCCAGTTCTGATCATGCCCAGCGTCACCATGTGTGAGCGACGTTTACTGTAACCCCATGCCTTCCGTTCACCTTGTCCCTTCCAAATGATGTTCATCGCATTTCATCGCTATTTGCCCATTTGTTGTTTCCGAAATCAGTGCGGTGGGGCATGTTGTTTGACAGTACCCCCTTGGAGTCCAAGTGTGTGCTCAAGATTGCTCAAGTGGGTTTGCTCTCAAAACCATTTTTGTTTTTTGGAAATTGTTTTTTAAACATACTTTCTTGATCTTTCTTGACTTTATGTATCCCTACTACTCTGGTTTGGAGGGATCGGCTTAGGAGGGTCGAAACTCAATGCACCATGGAACACATTTGTTATTTGTTGCCATGTAGTGTTTCTGTGCTATTCATTTATAATGCCATTTCATTAGTGATATATTTGGGAGTTGCGCAAAAGGTTGGCTTTCCACCGCCTTTTGATGCCTTGCGTGTGATGAAGCTACAGTCCGAAAGAGTTTGAATGTTTTTTTTGGAACTGACAAGAGAATTGTGTGTTCTGGCAAAAGTTTTTGCGAAAATCAATTGGGTAACTATTGAAAATTATGAAAAATATTATTTGGTGCCAGTCCAAGTTCTGTCCCGGAAGATAAATCCTGATGGATTCGCAACGTTTCCAAACATATCGCGAAATTTTGACGAAAGTTTGGCAAAGGCCGGGGCCAAAGTAAGGAGGATCAAGGGGGGCATATTCAGATAATTAAGCGCACCATGGGAGATCCCGAAATTGGCTGAGATGCGTGAAGAAAGGGTGAGCAGAGACTGAAGCATTGCAAATTTGTAGCCTTGCTGCCAAGTCGACATATTGTTACCGCTTGGCGGACGCATTTTTTCTAGCATGCCCAACAAGACAAAATTTACTGTAACCCCGCGAAATTTAAGCGTGGGATAACGTGGGGCTAGCGAAAGCTTCGCAAAAGATTCTTTGGCGGCCATTCCCGGGCCTGGGAAAGTTGATCAACTTCCCCACGTATATTTATATCCCTATTGAAATTTCCCCTACAGAATGCTAGGGGTTGACCCTGGTATAAAATCAATTTCCTGGCAGGAGTTTAATGAACACATGTTGGCTTAGTCACCAGCATCTTGTAGAGGGCTGGTTGTGTTGGGATCAGGAAAGTTGAGAATATCTAGTTGTAGAGAGGTACTTTCAATATCTTTCAATCGTAATCTTGCGACATGTGGAAAATGAAACAGCGAGTTGTAGTGAGGTTTCGGTGTCAGTGTGTTGGCTTCATGTAGGTTTTTCCGTGGGATTGTGAACTCATGTTGTGGGGGGGGGGACTGGCGCAGAATTCTGTAGCGGTCAGACAGGGGTTGCCATGAGCATTACGATGAGGGTTTGACTCATGTTTTTGTAGTAAAAGGGAAACCTGCGCTGCACGGCAATTCGTAGAGAAACATTTTTTTGTAGAAAAAGGCCACTGCAAATCCTTCTGTAGAGACTCTGATCCCATTGCATGTTTAGATGGCATGGTGGATAGTCAGCTCACCTTGTAGAGTTAAATTTTCTGCCTTACAGATTTTTTGTAGTCTCCTGCTGCACCTCATTTTGTAGCAACCTTTATTGACAAACTTTCAGGCTTAACATGAAAAGCAGTCAGAATTCACATGTCCAGACATGTTGGAAGCCAAGCTCATTGTGTAGCGAATCTTGGGCGGGGACGTGATTGAAACCAATCTTGTAGATTCTCGTAGTGGACATGTTGCTTGCTTTTGTAGTCAGAACGCAGAAGGGTCGTGGTGGTCGTCATCTAGCTTTCTGGTACTGGGGACGGATAAGTTGGTTGGTTGGCTTTTGGTTGGCATTTTAGTATCATGAATCATGACGCTGACTTAAACCGCAACGGCGGCATAAGATGAGGGCAATTGAAAGACAAAGACAACTTAATTTCTGAGGACCCCAGCTGGGACGGGCAGACCTTAGGTGGATTGGTTGTGCTGCGATGTGCTGAGCCCATAATGAACCATTGCTGGGAACAAGAGAGGGGCATGTAACTTCATGCACGAGTTGGGTACGACGTGCATTTTGTAGGGAAGTAAGGTGGCTTCGTCATTTTGTAGCATACACTAGCTGGATGGGCAGACCTCAGGCACATGTTGCAGTGCACTTCAATTGCGGTGCCCCGATTGTTGGCAGATCAAAATTGTTTTGCCTGCATTGTTGCACGAGCTGAGGGAACTCTCGCATTTTGTTTGAATTCAAAAGGTTTTTTGGGGGAAGATTTGAGATTTTGCAAAAAACAAAACTGCCGCAATCGTCATTAAAGAATCAAACCAGCCTGAAATTCGAAACGAAACACCTCAAGTTGATTTGTACAACGCCAAGAAAAAACACAAATTGACAAACAGAATGCAATTGCCGCAGCATTGACTGTTCAAAACTGCTTTTCAAATGCAACCAGAGGAATGCGCGGCTGTTGCAACTCAGAAAATTTGAAGGAAACGAAATTGGGTGCCCTGGGACAAACATATGGTCCCCCTCTTAATAGTGTGAAGGTTAACTAATATTAACCATGCTAGCATTTTGGCTTTCAGGTTTAGGTCAGTGGCCGCGGAGCAGGTTTAGGTTAGGTCACTGGCTGCGGAGCGTGGGTGACGGTGGAACCACTGGCCATCCGTGACCTCAACCTGGTCCGTACTGGGTTGGGATAACGGTTGGTCAGATGGGGAAGCCTGAGCCTTGGCGAAAGACGGGCCGGAGGGCCAAGGAGGAGCATTGGCTGGGTCTTGAGGAAAAGGTGGTGATCGAGGCCAGCCTCTACAACGACCAAGGGCAGCAACAAGGCCGTGGAGTGATCCAACTTGAACGGCGGGCCTTAGAGGATCAGGAGGCCAAAGATGGGCAGACCTGGCAAGGAAGATTCCTTGCAATTGAGGATGACTATTATGAATGGTGGGTAAACCACACCTATCCGGGCAACCTATTGCCCTTTCATTTTTGTGCTCACCAGGTGACTGCCTGTCGGGTTGCTACCCTCTATCGAGAGCCTATTCACCTGGATGTCTTTCGAATCCTCCCTGATAACACTTATGAAAGCTTGGTTTGGCTGAAGGATGCCAAGAAGGAACAGGCCAAGAAGAAGTTTGATGGGAGGTTGTTGGTTGGTCCTGGGGTTGGGGATGTCGCCTTGGGCAATCCTGAAGGTGACGGACTCGGCCCTGGGGCTGCGGAGACAGGTGAGGTGGCTGATGGAATGAGAGGGATTGAAGGTTTGGCTGCTGCTCTTGGCCAACCCTCGGATGCAAAGGCTGCACTTGCAGCCAATGAGGAATTGAGACAGGCTAAGCGGCGGAAAACCGAGGATGATGAGAAAGATAAGGCAAAACCAAAGGAAGGTCTTCAGGAGGCACTTCAAGGGAGAAAGGCACCTGAGCCTGAGTTGAGCGCCCTTAAGATGAGAAGTGACAGAGACAAAAAGAAGAGAGACAAGAAGAAGAAGAAGAAAAAGAAGAAATCTAAAAAGTCCAAAAAGGATGCGTCAGGCAGTTCAGGGAGTGACGATAGTGAGTCTTCTTCATCATCGACTGGGTCGCTTTTTCGTTTAGCCGCCCTGCCACAGGGAGTGGACAAGTTGCACCGCCTTCATCAGGAGAAACCAGGGGCACTGGCAAACTTGACACTCCGCCGATTCCAGGAACTTCTGAACAGATCGGTCGGCAGGGGAGCGGCCCCAGTGGACGAGGAGCTACCAGCAGTGGCGAGGGCTTACTTGAGTCAGATATACTTGACTCGCCACTCCGAAGGGGCGATTGGCCTCCGCAACCTCCGCGAGTTGAAGACTCTGGCCACCATGGTGGATCACATGGCGTCCAACGACCCCTTGAGGGCGATGGACGTCGGGGTACAGCGGATGAAGGCCATCGAGCTCTTTGTGACCCAGGGGCAATGGAACCAGGCCAATCTCCTCGAGTTGGTGCTGCCGGAAGAGGAGCAACGAGCCTTCTTCAGACAGGAGTTGAAGGCAGCCCAGCAAGAGCACAAGAGCGAATTGAAACTTCAGCAGGACCAATGGCCAGGAAGGAGAGCGACATGGAACTTCACAGGAGCCGGAGTCGGGGGAGAGAAGAGAGAAGGGGAGAGCAAAGACGACGCTCCACCCAAGAACACCGAGGGAGGAGCAGGCAAAGGAAAGAAAGGAAAAGGGAAAGGAAAACGGAAAGGTCGATGGTGAGTGGCCCAGATGAGGTCCCAGGTTTGGAGTATAGACCCATGGACATAGCTTTGAGGGGAGACATGATCACAGATGATATCAGGATGAAAGTGAAGGGGCTGATGAAAGACCCTGAGGTGATTGCCCTCCATAAGTACTTGAAGGAGCTCATGGGGAAAAGCCCAGCATGGAAGAAGCTGGAATATGCATTCTTTGGGATTCTCTCGGATGTAGCAGGTGACAATCCTGAGAAAATCAGGAAAAGGTTCTGGGAAGAATTTCGCTTCCTAGAGGATGAGGCGCCCCCTGGTATCTCACCAGCCGTGTGCCGTCTTTTGGAGGTTGGCAGCCACCAGATTGGGGTTGATCCTCGATCGGGTGAAGGCCGGCTTCTGAGGGTGGTCAACGGCATAGAGGTGAGGGCCGCGGACATGGAATGGAAAAGAGAGGATGGTGTATATGTCGGTCCTCCCCACAAAGACCGCGGGGCAACCATCTACCATCGAGATTTCGTCGGTCAGCTTGACAAGGAGTTAGTGAAGCAGTCACTGAAAGGTCAACAGCTTTATGTCGGCCCAAGTGACTTGGAACATGCATTGTGGTTGATTGACGATTGCAAGTTGGGAAAGAGCACCCACTTTAGCTTGGATGTGTGGCAAGCATTGATGCAAAGAGGGGCAGGCTCACCGATGTCGTTGAGTTTAGTTGGGGTGGTCCTCAAGGTCGGGATTCAAAACCGCCCTGGTGAGCTTGGCAACCTGAGTAGGGCTTTGCCTTGCTGCGCTCTGGAGAATTTTCAGCGTACATCGGTGGAGCTCCTCCCATTGCCTTTTCCCACCTTTGATGATGATGAGCTAGCTCTGGAAAGGGAAGTTGAGAAGGTCTTGATGGGTGACAATGATGTTAGAGGTGAGGGATGGTCCTTGCTGAGTAAGCAGGCCCAAAAGGTTGGAACAAAAACGTGGACGTGGCTGCAGGTGATGGTACTCAACTATTTGTACTGTCAAGGTGCAGGTGGGAGAATGTTGACAGAAGGTATGCTTCACTCCAAGCGACCGACCAAAGCCCAGGAACCAGCTTTGGCCCGGTTGACCAAGATGAGTGCTATGTGGCTGCAGGATGAGGAAGACAGTCGCATTGTGGCAGACTCTTGGGAGAAGGCATCGGAATCATTGGGGGACATGTACACGGGGCCAAACATTGGCAAATCGTACCCCCTTACCTTGGCTGCCATCTTGCCAACAACGCCTGGTCATGGAGAAGCAGCCCGCATCCCACTTGCGCAGGTGGTCAGCGATTCTGTCAAGCCTTTTGTCGAAGATCCGGAACTACTCAGGATCCCAGATGATGAGTTAGTAAATCCACGCACTGGAGCAGCAGTGCAAGTCACATCCCAAGAGGAATGGGACAAGGTTGTAGCTCATTTGGTTGATGCGGGAATGCTGGAACGAGAACGCGAAGAAGAGACACTCAGGTTCCAGGGCAAACCAGTCCGAAATGGAGCTTTCGGTGTTCACAAAGCTTGGGTGCTTCAATCAGATGGCACTTGGCTGAGAACCCTGAGGCTCATCATCAACATGATTCCCGCGAACTCCTTTCAGAGGAGGATGCCAACCAGAGCTTCAGAGAGGATGGGATATGCACCTCTTTGGGGGAATCTCTACTTGCATGATGATGAGGTCATCATATGCTCAGCTGAGGATCAGCGCCACTGTTTCCACATATATCGCCCCGGCTATGCTTGGAGGAGCTTCTTTTCCCTCAACAGGAGGGCTTCAGGAAAGAGCTTCAAAGATGGCAAGGCTGGATCAGCGTACCCAAGGGTAAAGAGCGCGCCTATGGGTTGGAACAATGTGGTGGACTTTATCCAGGACGGGTTTGAGGCCATTGCTCGTGGGGCTGGACTGGCTCCAACTCAAATGATCAGAATGGGGGAGCCGAGTCCCTTGATTCAACTCACAAGTCCGCGAACATTTTATTCGTTTTACGTTGACAATTATGATGAGTTGATGATGGTGTGGAGCACTGATCGTGGTCTTTACGAGGGGAGGCCCTCAGAGAGCCAAGTAAAGTTGAGGGAGAAGATGCTTGAGCTCTCGGTGGGACGAGATCCCCGGAAAGCAGCGGAAGGGGCCATCTCTTGGACTTCATTGGGGGCCGAAGTTGCAGGAGAGCAAGGCTGGGTAGGAAGCTCGAGGCTCTTTCGGAAAGCCTTGGTTGCTTCAAACCTTGGGCTGCTGGTTGGTGGGGAGGTCCGTACTGACTCGCCAAACCTTCAGTCTGTGGTTTCCAAAAATATGCATTCAGTGCAGTACTGTCGTCCATTGGCTTGTCTCTTTGATGAGCTTTATCGAGACATCAACCTACCGGCGCCTCGGTTGATGAGCGAAAAGGCGAGGGATGAGTTGATCTTGCTGACATGTAGTCTTCCAATGCATTGGATGGACCTCCGCATGAAAGTGAGTGGCCAGGTGTATGCCACAGATGCCAGCCCTGAAGGGGGAGGAGCTTGTTGCTCTACAGCACTCAGCCCTTGGGGAACAGCCAGGCTTCATTCCATGACCCATGAAGAAGATGGGATGGAAGGGAAAGCCGCGCGGAAGACTCTGGTGATAGAAGCTTTTGCTGGAATCGGAGGGCTGAAGCAGGCTTTGGACTTGATTGGGTATGAGCCCATGGGAGTGATTGCCATTGATACTTCTCCGGACTGTGGGAAAGTATACCGCCAACATTGCCGGCATGCTGTTTGGCTGCAAGACGTGCAGAAGATCACAGAAGAGAATGTCGTGGAATGGAGGCGGAGATTTCCGAAGGCAACTTCGGTGCTTCTCACTGGAGGCTGGCCATGCGTCAACCATTCCCAGCTGAATGTGCGCAGACAAGGTGCGGATGGAGCCTCCAGCCTGCTCTTGGATAGCCTGATGCAAATTCGAAGTTGGCTTTACAAATGCTCCAAGAAAGCCATGCTCCCTGATTGGAAGATCCTGGAGTTTTATGAGAACGTCGTCATGGACGATCAGGATTACAAGATCCAGACCAAGAAGATTGGGTTTGGGGCTCACTTCTTGGAAGCCGGACAGTTGGGACGATGCCGGCGCCCTCGGCTTTACTGGACGAAAGGTTTTCCAATCATCGAGGGCCAGGATCTCACAGTTGAAGAGCGCTCAACAATTCGGGGCCACGAGTACTTTGTCAAGAAAATCCGGATTGACACAGAACGGCCGCCCATGGAATGGTTCTTGAATGAAGGCGCTAGAAAAATGGAGGAGCCAGAGGATCCCTTTGCCACATTTACCAGGCCCATTGCCAGGCAGCAGCCGCCAGACCATCCAGCAGGGCTGGACCAGGCGAGCGAGAAAGCAAAGAAGCGATGGCGAGGAGATAGTTTCAGGCTGCAGCCGTACCAATATGAAAATCGCAACATGGTGGTTGACATCAATGGCCCTCGCCGGCCGACTGTGGAAGAGCAACTGCGGATGATGGGCTTCCTGTCCACACATCTCACTACTAAGGCCCGGCTCTCCAATGATGTGAAAGGGCAGATGGTTGGCAACAGCTTTTCAGCAATGGCAGTCGCCAGGCTCCTGGTTGGGCTGGTTCTTTCCAATGACATGTGCCAGCACATGGATCTCACCTTGACGCTGTGGCAAGTTTGGAAAGAGAAAGAAATGAAAGCAAACCAGGAGGACAAACCTTGGAAAGTTCGATTCGCAAGCGTGGCTGCTGGGGTACCAGGGGTGGCGAGCTTGCTGCAGCATGTCTTGCCGACTCCTGTCACTCCGTTGCGGTCATGGATTGATCCTCAGGGATGGCTCACCGACGAAGAGATGTTGAGCTACTTGCTGGCCCGAAATGGCACGCATCGCGGGGCTGAGATCAGAGTTGACCTGGGCATGCCTTGCTCAGTGGGAGAGCTGTGCCGACAGAGCATAGACCCTGGACACTGGATCTGGAAAGTCCTCCTTTCATACCAATGGAAGCAAAAAGGGCAGCACATCAATGTGCTGGAATTGGTGGCAGTGCTTGATCTTTTAAGAAGACAAGCGAGAGACCCCAAGTTTCACACACATCGTATGGTCACACTCGTGGACAACCAGGTTGCAATGAGCTGCCTTGTGAAGGGCCGCAGTTCCGCTCGAGCTCTACAGGGGCCCTTGAGAAGGATCAGTGCAGTTTGCCTCGCCGCTCACTTTCGACTCTGCCTAGGCTGGATCAAGAGCAAGTGGAATCCTGCCGATGGGCCCAGTAGGTGGGCCAAAAAACGTCAACGCCATGCCTAGACAACAAGTCTTGGCAAGACGTGGGCAAGTCGAAAGAAAAAAGGAGAGGCAAGCCTTGGGCACGTTGCAGAACCTGGTTGTGAACCGAACCACTAGTGACCGTTACTTTGAAGCCGTTTCACGTTTCCTTTCTTTTCTCAAGTTGCATGGCTACACGTATCCTGTGAATTTTGCGGTTTTGGACTCTAGAGTTTGTGAATTCATCGAGTCACTTTGGCACAATGGTGATCCAAAGTCTTTTGCCAGTGATTGTCTGTCTGGGTTAAGTCATTTTATTCCCCAGTGTAGACGGTCCCTTGTTGGAGGGTGGCGACTTCACGGAGGTTGGACCAGAACAGAGTTACCTGCCAGGGCCCTCCCTTTTACCCCGATGATGGTCTATGCTTTGGCCCAGCTGGCTTTTCGAAAGGGGTGGCGTGATATGTCTGTTTTGTTGCTTTTGGGCTTTGATCGCTTTGCTAGGTCTGGAGAACTGTTTGGCGCTAAGAAAGGGGATTTTGTTTGGAACAGCTCTGAGACACGAGCCGTTTGGTCGTTGCCTTTGACTAAAAGTGGCCAAAGGGTTGGAGCCCAAGAATCGTTGGTGGTTGAGGACCCATGGCTGGTCAAAGCTTTGGTGAATTACCTTCGGCCGTTGTCGCCGGGAGATTTCCTCCGTACCGTTTCTCCGGGCTTAATGAGATCAAGGCTAAAGCTTTTGTTGGCAGAGGCGAATTTGCCTGAAGGTTTTCAGTGGTATTCCTTGAGAAGAGGAGGTGCTACCCACTCCTTCCGTGCATGTAATGATTTGTCTAAAGTTTGTTTTGTCGGTAGATGGAATTGTGTCAAGACGGCGCGAATCTACATTACTGACGCGTTGGCGCAGCTGACCGAAATCCAGTTGGAGCAGAAAGTGAGGCAGAAGCTCCTGAGACTTGCGCAGACGGCGCGGCCCAGTTTCTCTTTTGATTCTTAAACCCCCTGCCTCCCCCCCACTGAGCTCCGAAAACTTTTTCAAGCTGGCCATATCACTTCTCCCGGGGCAAAATGCTTGACCTTGATGCTACCTTCTTTTCAGCCTTTGGCTAGGTCAGGGAGAGGTGGACACCGGTGTCTGGGTGCTCATGTTTGTGGGCTAGGGCCTTGGGGGGTGCACCCATGTGGCCTGCATCATTGCAAACCTCACCGGTGCTTTTGGAAGGCAAACTTGCAATTGCATAAGGACAGTGGTTCATGGTCCTTTGTGCGGTTGCATCTTATCTTCTGGAAGCCTCTTCTTGCAACAGGAGCACACTCGTGCTTTTGTCTTGAACAAATCGCCTTCAGAGCGCAGCGCTGATAAAAATGGTTGATGTGTTGACCTGAGCACTAACATATGGTCCCCCTCTTAATAGTGTGAAGGTTAACTAATATTAACCATGCTAGCATTTTGGCTTTCAGGCCTCCTCCAACCCCTTGCCGCCACTGCTGGGGGACACCGGTGTCTGGGTGCTCATGTTTGTGGGCTAGGGCCTTGGGGGGTGCACCCATGTGGCCTGCATCATTGCAAACCTCACCGGTGCTTTTGGAAGGCAAACTTGCAATTGCATAAGGACAGTGGTTCATGGTCCTTTGTGCGGTTGCATCTTATCTTCTGGAAGCCTCTTCTTGCAACAGGAGCACACTCGTGCTTTTGTCTTGAAAAAATCGCCTTCAGAGCGCAGCGCTGATAAAAATGGTTGATGTGTTGACCTGAGCACTAGTTGTATGTTTCCATGATGCCACAAGAGTACATAAGACAACAAATGACCAATTGACTGAGAAGGTGATGTAAACATTGACAAATTGATTCGCTTGCAGGGGATAAGCAGATGGAGAGGTGCATCAAAAACATAGCCCAACTTGGGCCTCATAGGGCTTGAAGGTAAACCGATTGGTCCAAATTGGGGTTCCTGATTGTTGGTTGGAACGCGGGCCTGTTTTAGCGCCGATCTGGCGCTCATTGCGCGCCAAATTGAGCGCCCGTCTATTGGCCCCAACTTCAGCCCCGGGTGGCCCGAAGTTGCCATTAAGATGGCTCAAGTTACCCGAAAAACCCTTCACAACAGCCCCAAAAACAGCTCCCCCAACAGCAACAACTTTGACAACACTTCATGCAGATTTCAAGTTTAGCCAAAAGCACATAAGTGTTTTGTATGTTTCGTATGTTTTGCATTTGCATTACTTGCATCCTTTTCAAACCACAATTCAACGTACAATTCTTCCAAAAGTGGCGATGGAGAGAGAGAGAGAGAGAGAGAATTCTTCCAAAAGCCGTTGCGCCATGTGGCCCCGCAACATGTCAGCAAGTACTGCCATCAAACAGTCCTACAGTAACGGGTCACACAGCGACAAAAAGACAACGAAGCAATTGAAAGCTTCAAAAGCTACCGCACATGACCAGAACTGGCACCCCGAGACCCTACAGTGCGAGTCAATGTATCGACGCGGCGGAATATACAGTAAGTTAAATGGAACATTTGCATTGATTTGTTTGGCCAGACGTGTTTTCCTGACAGGGTGAAACAGGCATTTGTTCCCACCAGGTTGCTGCGAACGGCTAAACGGATCTTCACAAGTGTTACTGTCAGCACTGGTCTCTAGACGATGACTGCAACCATGGTGTCGCCTAGAAGCTAGCCTCGCAGAAGGAGCAAAGGATCGCTAAAATGAAACAATATTTACAGATGACTTATTGTGCGCACGCGTATGCAGATACAAGGACAATGAAAGCTTACCACCATGCTGCAGACACCGTGCAAATGAGAGGTTGGGGAGAGAATTTACAATCCCAAAACCAAAAGATTGTTTCCACGATAGTTTTCAACGATTCACATTTTGCTTGCCTGTCCCGCGCAGGCTTTGGTGAAGTTTTTTGGTTCCCTACCGCGGACCATGATGACTCTATATCAAGGCATTTCTGGAGGCATTGACTGGTACAACGCTGTTGAGGTCCTTGCACCCGTCAGTCCAATCATCGAATACATTTTCGCGGCCTATGTCTTCTTCACCGTGTTTTGCTGCCTCAACATCATTACCGGAATTTTTGTGGACAACGCCAAAGCCCTGAAAGTAGCTGATTTGGAAAATATGAATCTTGGCTCAACACACTCACAGATGATGAGGCATTTTGCGTGTGTAGGTATGTACATGTATGTAATTGCTTGTGATTGATTGTGATTGTATGTACCTATTTGTGTGCCTGTCTATTGGCACAGCATGCGTGCATGATTTTGTGAGCGGTACCTTAAGGCTTTGTCAAATTCCATAGCCACCAGCCAGGCACCAGGAGGCCAGACGCGAACGGAAGAAATGGATTTCGGAAGTGGCGGAGTTGTTTTCCAAAATCTCAGAGAACACGGATGGCAAACTCACGAAAGAAGATTTTGTGCACCATCTGAACAATTCGGATCGAATTGCTACTTGCTTTCACAAGCTTGGTGCCTCGACATGCAGCTGTGGTTCTGATAGACCAGAGCAGGCTGTAATAGCCTTGCTTTTTTGTGCCTGTACTTCTCAAGTTTGGCATTGTTTCCCATGGCTCTTTGGAAGCTGAATGATTTGGCGATCTTTGCAATCCATTCCGAGACAGCATTTGGGCAGACAGGCAAAGGTCAACACACGCCAATGCTAACAAGAATCAAAAAGATATCTATTGGGGCGTGCGACATCTTAATCGTTAAGAATCATCAGCCTCGACTTCACCTTAATGACAATCACATGTAACCACCATGATTGGTTCGAAGGCTACAGGTATGGACTTGGGATATAAGAATTCTCCCTTGAGCCAGGTCATTCGCATGTCCCGCTTCGAACATGTACTGCACTAATGGAAGACTCTGGAGATTCAAACTCTGTTTTTGTCACAGTTTGACTCTGGAGTTTGAGGAATCAACACTGACACAACCAACACAGATGAGCTTTGGCAGCTGTTTGACTTCGGGGAGAGCGGCTACATTGACCAAGACGAATTTGCAATCGGCATCCCGCTTTTGAACGTGATGGGATGTGATGGGTGGGACAGCCGTTGAAAGTTCGAAAAAGTTCTGGGGGGAACAGAGGGATGCATGTCTAGAGAAAGTCAAGTTTTCTCGAAAAATCGATCAGATTTATGTACTCCACGAGTGCCCGAAAGATCAAAATGAAAGGAAGGTAGGAAGGAAGGTCCTGTGCTTGGTTGGTCCCCTGTCCGCTGGTCCTAGTCCCCTGCTGCTGCATTCCTTTTGCCCCCGGGTCATTTGGTTTGGTACGTTGTAAACTGCATTTTTGGCATTTTCCCAGTTTGGATTTGATGTTTTCAATCCAAAACTGGAGGCTAGTTTTTTTCTCATCCCAACATCTTCTGCCCTAGTTCTGTGAACATGTTTATTTTCAGAACTTCAGTGCTGTGCGCCCAACACCAGGCGTGATTCCGGTGATTGCTTGTATCCTCGATTTGTTAGCCGTTGCGGTTGGCAACTGGGTGACAGTGGGTTAGTTGATGTTTGTTTTTGAGTCGCAATTTGAGCCCTCCTCCCGATCCCCTCCTCCCGCAGTGCGCTTGCCATGGAATCTGCAACGTGTTCTCAACACTTTGCCTGCCATTTTTAGCGATGCCCCTAGGATGCCATTCAGAATCGGAGCAACGATAGCACAAGCACAACCAACAGCAACAACCAGAAAGTGATATATATATATATACAGCTCATATATGTTTTCCGCAGAAGGGTCACGCATTTGAGCGCAAACTTTCCGCACGTCATTGAGACAGTTCTTGTGGTTGTGGAACGCAGGCGCTTCTGTGCGCCATGGCATGCCATGGCGATTCTTTCCTTCGTCAGGTTACGGTCCACGGGCGGTATGTCTTCTTCTTATGTCATCTCGGATACACGCATCTACTACGCATCTACAACGCACCTACACGAACCATGTTGAAGCCAGAAAGGTCACTGGGTCACTGTCCAGGGCCCGCATGAGAACATATGAGAACCATGTTGACAAAGAATGACAAAGACGCTTCCCGTCAGTTGCATCGGTTGCATGCTTTTCCACTCTGATCAAGTCACACTTGCAGCGGTGAGGCCCCCATATGCAACTCGCTATTCAGCGCTAACAGTAAAACACATCCCAAACAAGTGACGATGGAGAGAGAGAGAGAGAGAGAGATCCCAAACAAGTGACTCCAAAGACCGGGAGACTGGGATCATCTGGGCTCTATCCAACACACCCGCCGCGCAGAACATGCAGAACTTAGTTCCTCCGCACAATTTGCCAAGCCTGCCACAAACCCTGCGCACTGCGGCCGCACCTGCCATCACAGAGCCAAACCGTAGAACCCAGAGAACTGAACAACGGAAACCTTCCAACACATTTGCCGTCACCACACAGGAACTACGCACGCACAGGCACGACGGCCAGAAATGCTGTCTATCAGGAAATACAGGCCCCAGTATGCACAATCCAGGCAAGTAAGCAACAGCCCGGTGCACCCAACAGACCGGAAAAATGAGAACCCCCCTGCCACACAGAACCCTGACGACACGTCCGCGGAAAACAAGTGGTCTGTTCGCAAGCGCGCCTGCCACGCGGAACGCACAGGACATAGCAAACGCGCACGTCATGCCAGCAAGAGGCAGGGGTAGCAGAAGCCCAGCGGATAGTTTGCAAGCAATGACCCCACCCCCAAGACCCTAAAGGCTTGCGGCCAGGTGTCAAAATGATAGAAGCCCAGTGCATAGTTTGCAAGTAATGACCCCCCCCAGACCCTAAAGGTCTGCGTCCAGGTGTCAAGGTAGTAGAAGCCTGTGAAGTTGTTTGCAAGTAATGCCCCCCCACCAAGACCCTAGAGGTCTGTGTTCAAGTGTCAAAGTATTAGAAGCCCAGTGGATAGTTTGCAAGCAATGACCTTACCCCCAAAAGAAAAAACTAAAGGTCTGTGTCCAGGTGTCGAGGTTGTAGAAGCCCAGTAACCACCCCAGCCCGTCCCGCACGATTCACAGCACTGGTGATGCGTGGGAAGTCGCAAGTGATCGGCGCAAATGTATATAGGGGTCATGTGCAGTCGAAAGTATCGGAAAAAGGAAGTCGCAAGTGATTGGTTGACCGAGATCAGGCAGTGCGATGCACTGATGCAAAGGGATGCAGAGTTGACAGTCAGAAGTCATTGAAGGAGACAGTCAAAGGGCTTTATTGTCAGTCACGTCAAGCCCTTTGAGCACTTTGTCCTTGAAGGTTCTGCAAGATTTAAAAAAAAGAACTTAGCCTACAATCGCGCTGAGCAGTTACAGTCTTTCAAAAGCAGATAGACCATATAGATTGAATAGACATAGTAGTTCAATGGCCCACAGACAAGAGCACTAGCAGCCAAGGAAAGTAGTTCATGTTTCTTGGTTGTGGTCAATGGGGATGGCTTAGGGTCTTGGGCAGCACTTCGTAGGCCCATGGCGATCACACAGTTGCTTTACGTTTCCTTAACTTTCCAACTTTCACATCACTATGACTATGACAACTTGAAATACAGTATAGTATGATATATAGAACTTAATGATACTTAATATAAGTATCCGATTTACGTGTAGTATCAATAGAACTTGTAGATGGTAGAAGTGTTATGAAATGTCCCCTCAGCGCTGAAAGGTATCAAACAATTTCACGGCCAAGCCCGCAGCATTGACTTGTACAAGCTTCGGAAGGAAATGAGAGAGGCCGGTGATGGTGGGCGGGCGTGTGGACATGACATGAGCCTCTTTGCGGAGAAAGGTGTACGACTTTGTGCTTGAAATGCAACACGTTGGAGCACCAAAATTTCAGAATAGGGCCACGTGGCACCTGTAGGGCGGGTGTGACGTTGGCTTGTAGAATTCCCACGCTTTGCAAAAACCAGCACCCCTCGCAATACTTCCCACTGCGCTTTAACACTCAAGATGCCAAGTCCAAACCCTCAACCAAGAAGTAACAACTGAATATCTTTCGAGCTCTTGCTCATGTGTGATTACTTGACAAGACCGCCGGTCCCATGCCGTGGATCACATTGTTCTTGATGAATGAGCCAGATGAAGCGGACATTGATGTATGTTGATGTAAAAGGTGCGGGGGATGTTGTGGTAAAGGTAATGAATTGTTTGGAGGCAACCTCACCATGTGAAGTCCATAGAAAAGTTCCTATCATGTTTGGGCTTGGCAAATGAGTTGATCCTTGGTTCTGTGTTGCTTTGTTTTTGGTTGTGGTGTTGTTTTGTTTTGGCGTGTTTTGGCATTTGCTTTAGAGTGGTTTGTAATTTGGTGTAATAATGTGTTCCTTCCTCTTTTTGTGTTTTTGTGTTGTCTCATGATTGTTTTAGTTGCGAAATTGGACATCATGCTATGATATTGTCCACCTTGGGAACTGAACTTTACTTGTACATTTACATTGTGGATTTCAGTTGTGCAGTTACTTATTCATTTTACTTGACTTCCGTTGTCGACATAGTGAATGCGCATTGGAATGCATTGGACACTAGGTTGCACCATTGGCCAGCAAGTAGCACCAGTCCATAACAGTCCACTTATGTATCATCATGTTTCATTGTGTTTCCGTCAGATGGATGTATTTAAATTTCTTCAAAGGCCAATCCTGAGATGAGACTTCTCGAGCTGGAGCCACGGCAAGGTCTCGAAGAGCGTGAAGAACATTGTGAGCTCCCTCGCTAGCCTCGCAAACGCGAACGATCATACGTGGTGCTGAATCCAGCAGCAAGAAACATGAGAAGCACTGAGAAGCTAGGAACATGAACACAGAATAACACAGATATACAGAGTCTCAAGGAATCGCTTTTCCCTCCAGGGAAAGTGGCCGTGCAATTTTCACTTGCGTTGGCAACATGCTCTGCGAAATGCTCAGTGAACCCGAACGCCACATGAGTGCCGATGCTTTGTTTTACCCTTCTCTGCAGAACCCGTTCTACACGAGAGTCACGTTTGGCAGCAAGAGTAGCCTTTCAACATCAACATATATAGTTTTCCCCATGAGCATGAGTACACATTTGCTGTACAGTGTTGTTGATTCACCTTTGCTGTAAGTACTGTTGATTTCGCGGATTCAGTAGGCGTACATTTACCAAATAGCTTGTATGGCTTATGCTGAGCGGGCAAATTGTCGGGAGACTAGACACAGTCCGTCACCCACAACAGAGTTGTATAATACACACTGACGTCACCCCCGAACCTCAAAGCCACCCGCAACGTCGGAGTCAATCACACTCAAGGCATCTTGGGGCCGCTTCAGGCTGCTTCACCCCTTTGATTTAAGCACAGATCACAGCATAATTTGTTGGTAATTACTGTATTATGAATTTCATGTTTGACATTTATGTAGAATTTCAATTTTTGTGTATATCACAAACCCATTCTGAACATTCAAGTCGTTTTTGAATGCTTTTGATGGCTGGCGGAGAAGGTCTTAGCTTGCGTTTTTTCGCGTGCATTTCATAGGCTTGCAAGTTGGACAGCTGTTATCAAAGGGGAAAAGAATGCCTTGGACAAAGTTCGAAAAAGGACACATCTATTCTCCAAAAAATCATCCTTGCAAGCAGAGGTGCATGCGCTGCTTGCCCTTGCGGCCTTCCAAAGGAAGGAAGCATGCAGATTCAAAGGCAGACTCCCTTGATTTTTTACGCGGAGCACTTGCGGTCAAAAAAGGGATGCCCTGTAAGACTTTACGCCAATGAACTTGTGCACATTTTCCACTATCAAAGTTCTTGACCACAAGTCACCTGTTTGAGTTTTCTTCTACTGGTAGTGTTCAGCTTTGCGATGCTCGGCACATACTAAAATGCTTGCTGAAAGAGCTATACCCCTCAAACCGGGTTCCATGTAAGAGAGAGGTGGTTGTTAGATAGTTCACAGAGTTCACCATTGTGACTTGTCTTTGTTGCAAAAGCTTTGTTGAAGGACTAGAAAGGCGAAAGAGGGTTCCACGTTCGATGGGATTGATTGATGTCCGCAAGATGTCTCCATGAAATAGTCTCGATAGAAGTCAACGGAGAGCAAACCTATCAGCAGGTTTTCATATAATCCAGGTGGCAAATTATTTGCTCAAATCACATAATTAGAAGGACCTTAAAACTTGCTTGGGACCGCTGCGGACTGCAGCCTCCAAATAATACAATTAGCTGCTCCAGTGCCGCAGAACATAGTGACGTTTCGTTGCGTGATGCAAGGGCTGATTGTCACCTTGGCTAATGACATTTTGTGAGGATGACACGGGCATCACAAACCATTGACATACAAGAGCGACAGAGAGAGAGAGAGAGAGAGAGAGAGTCGTGGACGGATAGAAACTGATACAAGCTGAACCTGTTCTGGTGAACCCCAAAATTGGCGATTTGAACCCAAATATGATTTGATATGTAGGTCTTGTGTGTTGAGTTTGTTGGTGATGGGACTTCTTACTGATAGGGCTTCTTGATGTTAGAATTTGTTGGTATAGAATTTATGGGCTATAGGGTTTATTGGTCAGGGGAGTTGTCGATGATAGGGGCTTTTCCTGATTCCCTATCGGGATTATTGGTGTCACCCTTAGTTGATAGGGCTTGTTGGAGATCGAGCGTGTTCGTGATGAGGTTGATTACGAAACCCAGCCGACAGGCCTGACAGGCTAGACAAAGAGTTTGTTCCTGCGAACGGGTTGAGTAGGGGGTATGTTGGTAAGTGGAGCCCCCAAACCTCGACCTGGGCTTGCTTTTGGACTTCTGGGAGGCACATTTTGGGCTTGGGATTGGTTTGAGTTGATCTTTCGGATTTTGTTTGCCTGTAAACGTTTGCATTGGTTTCTTGAGAAGGTTCCCTCTATGAACTCCCGAGGGTCAGAATGGGTCAGGTTCCTGGAGGTGGTTTGAGAAGGACGGTCAAATATTTTTGATACAGTATGTCCGGGATCACGTTCAATTTTGACTACTACATAGACGCACACACACACACAGACATGGACATTGCATGACATTGGCAGATACTCCTTGCGATAGGCCTGATAATCGTCACTTCTATTGACTTGAGTGTCCTACTGGATGTGCATTGCCAGATCCTAAAACCACACGAGTTGATACGATTTGCACACGGACGCTTCTATTGATTTAGGTGGCTCACTGGTTCAGGACGCCCAACAAAAGATATGGATCAGGGTCCGTTCCTGCTGGGTGTCTCTTGTACCGAATGTGTTGGAAATAATCACTTCTCTTGACTAGTGTGGCCGGTACTGGTTCTGCGCAAATGACGGTTGATGCTCAGTCCACTTGATGCAAATGACTGGTTCTCATTCTTCACACGCTGTTTTGGCTCATTTTTTGTTTTCCTTCCAGGTCATGTGGGGTAAACTCATGACCGATACAACAAGCATATTGGTCATCCATATGAATTGCATGGGACGAACAACAATCCTATACAATCCTCATCCCAATTGTTGGATACAACGGCCGGGAGCCATCGCCAAAATGGAGAATCGCCTATCGCTCTGACGGCTTTGAGGAGGGGATGGGTGTTTCTTGAGCCAGTGGCTGGTGGGTCTTACCTTTACCACATGATCAGTCAATTTTTTAAAGAAATGGTACCAGTACCATTGACAAGCATAGTTGTACACTCAATCCTACCCAAGATAGGATTGACTGGTAAGCATCCAGGCAGATGGGCATGCTTTCTAATATTTAGATTAGTTAACCATGTCATCACAAAAATGTAGCCGATAGACCTTTTTTACTGTGTCCATATTGTTTGGACATGCATGAACGCATATCAGCGCCAAATATGTGCATGAACAAACAAAGTAAGACAATTCTGTTCGGATTTGTCATAGACTGCCTTTGAATTTTTTGACCGCCTTACACGGGTTCACTGTACAGTGTGAGACCCCCCGACCGGTACGTATGTTTGTATTTCACATGTAATTAAATACTGCATGACCCCCACATATACACATATGTGTCTAATACACATACTATGCATATATTTATATATATATATATTTATAGTTATACATATTTATATATATGCATGAATATACCAAAAGATATTTAGATATATTTGTAAAAGTATATTTGAAATGTTTAAATATATTTATACATACATGCGCGGACGTTGGCATGGCATACAGTTTATCCCTTTGCTAAAGTTGGCTGCCAGTCTCTTATCTCATCCGTCTTTGGTTCACCCTGAAACCGCCGCGCTCACCAGGTAATTGACAGCCCAGAGAATTACCAAGAATTATTTGAAGGCCGGACTTTAATAAAATCCGCCTAATGATTGATATATATATATATATATGTATGTATAAGTTTGAACCATTACATGTGAATAAGTCATTTTGGAAGCCCAACAAACAGGGGTCTCAAGTGTCCTTCTGCAAGCTCCTAACAGAAAACTGAAAATAGACATCAAAATATGTTACTGGGAACTGTGTCCTCACTGTTTGCAATTTCAATTCTCAAGCACAAAGACTCGAGAAGGTTTAAGCTTCATTTGAAAGCAGTTTAGAAAGACCAGAATCTATGCGAGACATTTGGAAACTGGGTATTATATAACTGCATGTTGTCAGGGAAGGGTACCAAAGAGACAGAAAGAAGCCGTAACGTCAAAGCGAATGAGGGAACGAGATTTGAGCCCCTCTTTTTCTCAGCCAAAACCATCCTCTCTCCATTCGTGCAGGTGAAACCATTGAGATTTTGATCGATCAATTGAGCCAGGAAACAAGTAACAACTATGGCAAGTGAGGGGAGGAATTTACCTGCTGACCCATTGAGAGCATAACTTCTGAGTTTCCATAGAAAAAGTCTGATGAAGAACTGCAAAGTGAGGAGCACAGCAATACTGAGAGCCGCTGACCCCTCCACCCCTTAGAGCTTGGAGAGTCAAGTCTTAATATTTCAAACAGATACAATGGACCCCATCTTCGTGATCGTCATTATTGTCGTTGTCGTCATGATGATAATCGTTATGACTTGTATCGTCAGTGTCATCATAATGTGCAAATTTACCACCAAGGAGATCATTTTTACCATGATTGTCACCCTCATCGTCGTGGTTCTTATCATTTGTATTTTTCCCTTGCCATTTTTGGATCATCATTCAACCCGCTTTATTGCTGCAATTTGCGCAATGTCATTGTAGTTGTCTCTCGCTGTCTCCTGCCTGCTCACCTATTTCCCAACCCTTTGGTTCTTCCGCTCAAGTGGTGGTAACGTCGCTGGTGCTGTTGATTTCGTTGGTGTTGCAGTT
The DNA here is from genome assembly GCA_009767595.1 of Symbiodinium kawagutii. NCBI lineage: Eukaryota > Dinophyceae > Suessiales > Symbiodiniaceae > Symbiodinium > Symbiodinium kawagutii. The sequence continues at coordinate 12,296 of VSDK01000917.1, read as the reverse complement.
TTTTTGTGGATGTTGTCGATAGTGTTGCTTGCTTTTGATTGTGTTTGTCCTTGTTGATTTGGAGGTTTTTCTTCCTGGTTGTTGTTGCCATGTTTGTTGCTGCTGTTGGTGGTGGTTCTGGTGATGTCGTTGGCAGTGCTCGCGTTGTCGTTGTTGCTGCTCTTATCGTTCTTGTTTTCATTGGGATAATGCTTCTGTTTATGTTACCTTTGCTCATGTACTGGAATGTGTTTCTTGTTGCTTGTTGTTTGTTGTCATCACGTGCTAGTTGTTGCAAGTAGTTTTATAGCTGCCTCATGGTTTCATGGTGTTGGTTCTGCGGTTGTTTTTTTCAGCCTTTTTAAAACAGAATGCAGACAATGATAACAATGTCTTGAAAGAAGCTGCAAGTATGTAGTAAACATTGAATTTGAGATCATGAAGATTCTATTGTCCAAAACGGCTCCTGATACTTATATGTTGCTGCTTTTTCCTTCCATTGGCCTTTTCTGGGCAACGATTGTTTATTGCTTATATTGATCTAGACTGTGTTGGATATTTATGATAGTGGCTTGTCTGGTGAGCACATTTCATGATAGCACTAGAACGCAAAGGTGGGCAGACAGTACATGTTCCCCTTATCGCTCTCTGACATCCCATGACAGAAGGAAATCTACCTGTTGAATATGCCCGACATTACCTTGACGCTCTATTCTCATCGTTGTAAATCACAAATACTTTGTGTTCATGTGTGTACCCGTCCCACATTGGTCCTTTCCAATTGTCAATCGCCAAGACCAGTGCCTTTAGCCACCAAGCAGCAGGACTTTCTGACCTCAGAAGTGTCTCCTCAGGTTCCTACTGTCCATGATGAATCTCTGGCATTTCCGAATGCAAGTGATTTGGGATGATTTGGATTTGACCACTTGTTGGCAACCCATTTTGCTGGTGCTGGGTCGATACGTTCTGAACTAATTTCTGGACTGTCAACATGATCACAAGAAGCTGCCAGAAACGTGCTTTTGTATCGCAGAGATGGCCATGGTTGAATAGCTTTGTGTCCCCCACAAGATTTTGCCAGCATTGATCCTGTTCCACGATGTTTCCTAGCTCCGAGCGACAGTGCGTGTCATTTCACTGCTGCTTCCATGATTCCAATATGCAGATTTTGGAGGCCCTACTTTCACATTGTTTTGTAATGTCAATGTCTTCCATTCTATTTAGTAGAACCTGCTTTAGCCTCGTTCTCAAATTTTGATGTACTCACATCCTTGTCCACTTGTCAATGATGATTCTACGCCGTAGGTTCCCTCAACAGGTAGATCCTGCAAACAAGAACTATCTGTTTGCTGAATATTGACCAAGGGGCAGCAGCATTTCCGAACTACCCCGAAAGCATTTAGTTTCTCATGGGACTTTTCATGTAGGAGAGATTGGTCAGTACATGTCAGTACATATTACCAGCTGAACTTGTCCGGACCACATTGGTTAGAGATGGGTGACAGACATTTGCCTGGATTCTATCAGGTGAGTTGGGTTCCTTCAAGGATTTTCGTAGAGAAGTTGATGGCAACAGGATTCCCAAAACTCCCAAACTCTAGCGTAGAGACTTAATCTTGACATCTCCTTCCGTTTATATAGCAAAGCTATGCATTCTTGGGGTCGGGATTGCGAACTTCCGTTCTACGGCACGGTTTTCTAAGACACCTTTCTATAGAATTCTGTATACTTTCGTTCTGTGATAAATAGTGGCATATGAGCTTACTTAGAATGACTAAGGCATGTTTTCTTAAATTTCAATCTCTGAAATGATTTCTCAAGAAGTCATTCTGCCAGATCGATTTGCGCAGGCCTCGCAAATAACAGTTCGAGTTTTGGATGAACTCTCGAGGAGGAAGTGTTTCCAAAGCCGTTTCACAAGTAAGATTTGGCAACTATATCAAGAGAGTTTGGGATGGTGTTTAGATGGAAATGGTTTGCGCACCCCATATGCATTCATCTCATCTAAGATGCAAACTGGGGTTTGTTTTGTAGCAATCTCTCCATTGTGCCAGTTCCACTTTACCCAATAAATGTTTACATGCTGATCTCCAAAACTTGATCTCAACTACTGTGCTTGGCCGGGCCCCAAAACATGTCTAAGTTTCCAGCTTTTGGTCATATGCAGAAATTATGAAAAACACTTTGTTTCAAGACAGAAATAACATGCTCAATTTTGGAAACTCCCAATCAGTCATTGAAAAGTGTGCGAATAATTGTGTAGGATGGGATGTTCCTGTCAAAACGAGTGCAGTTATTTAGTTGCAAGGACAGCTTCTTTGCCAGTTTATTTTCTCGAGATTCATTTGGCGACGCAAAGAGCAATGAGATTGCTCTGGGTTACTTGTATGAGATGAATCTCACAGCTTTAATTTGTTTCATATTGTTGTGCAGGCTGCATTGGATCGGGGTCAGCAAGGTTCATAAGACTGGCCCAGGCCACCTGCATGAGGCAAAGCAACTGCAGATGCAGTTGCAAGATCATGGATAATTTCACTTTTTCGATGATGGTTCAAGGACACAGTTGAATCAGCGCCGAAACTCTGAGAGACAGGATCCCCAATATTCCTCCTAAGAGTGGCAATAAGCTCGATTCGCACGCAGTACCACTTGAGCTTGTTCAACGGTACATGCTCGCATGAGCTTACTGAGAATGACTAAACATGCCTGCCAATGTTCCGTGTTTGGAAGATTTCTTCACAAGGCATCTGCCAACTCGATTCGCATGAAACACGCAAGAGAATTCTAGCTTTGGATCCACTTTCTAGGAGGCAGTGCTTTCTGAAAGCAATTTCAGAAAGAAGAGTTGTCAATTCAATCAAGTTACGATATGATTTGGGGAGGGATAGCTCTTGCCATTTGGTCCCTCGTAGTTGGAAGCAGCAGAATTCACCTTTCACTTGACAGAGAACAATCCCACAATAGAATGACCTCTCTTACAGGAACAGTTTCTACTTGGCGAAGTACCAAGTTCATCCAATTGTTGGAAACTGACTGTTTCGTTGCTGGCGATGAATTTGGAGACAATTTCGGGAAGCGTGCAAAAGACAAGAATTTTGCTGACAGCTTTGCAGAGGTTCGGTTATCCAAATTTGTTTCTGTCACGTGGATTCACGCGGTGCTTTTACCAAGATGCGAATGTATGAGACCAAACTCCTTGATTGAGAGCCTTCCCGAAGTTGTTGCATTCTCTGAATTTTGAAGGTGAACCCAACTGGTTGGAAGGACTAACCGGCCACGGACCCGGGGTGCGGCACAAAAGGCAGCTCCGGCTGGCCCTGTGCGGGGGTTTACTCCCCTCTACACCGCATGTCGGGGGGTGAGTTGAGGGTGGGGTCGTCCGGTTGGCCGTGTGGGCGTGCGTTTCCAGCGATCCGCGTCACGGCTCGTGTGGACCTCATCTTCACAGCGCCTTCGGACATTGTCCCTTGGGACTTTGTAGGAAGCTATGCTTCCCAGGCCTGAAGATGTTGAGCGCTGAGCCGTTTTCTTGGCTGGGCCGGACACACTTGTCGCGGCCGGGGAGGATTCGCCAGACCACTGGCGAGTGAGTTCGGCTCCGCCACTTCGACCTTCCAGGCGGCGTTCCCAGGTGAGAGGCCTCGGCGCGGGCAGCGGGGTAAAAGAGCGACGGGCTTGAGCGAGGGACGGGGGTCTTGTGGTTGCGGCGGCGGTGGTGGTGGTGGTGGTGGTGGTGGTGGTGGTGGTGGTGATGATTATTGCTTTTGCTGTTGTCGTGGTTGTCGTTGCCATTGCTGTTGCCGTTGCTTTTTGTTGTTATCGGCCTCGTTGCTTGTTTGGCTTAGCGTCCTCCGCCTTTTCGTTTTTCCCTCCTTTGTTTTTTTGCTTTTTCCCATTTGTCCAGCGTACTTTGCCGTCCTGATCAACGGCGAGGCGCCGGGGGAATCATGGACATGACCACCCACTAACCTATGGAAAGAAGCCGGCACAAGTCTGTGAGCAAAATCCGGCACAAATTCATGGAAGTGCCATTGGCCTAGGCTAATTTAGGGATGGGCCCAATCATCTATACACAGTACGCCGCATAGATCTGTTGACATACCCGCCTCGTGCTAATCTATGGACGGAACACCGCACTAATCCTGGAGCAAATCATCAACATGACTCTGCACTTCGACTTCTATGAAAGTGTCATCGCACTAATTTATGGAAGGAACACACCATGAATGTATAAACAACCCCATCAACCCCGCAATAATCATGGACATGACCCTGCACAAATCATGGACATGACCCCACACTTCCATGGAAGTGTCATCCCAAGAATTTATGAATGTAAGCCCAAACTAATCTATGGACATAAGCCCGCACAAGTCTATAAACATAGCGCTGCGCAGATCTATGAAGCTAATGCCACGTTGATTTATAGACAACACCGCAATAATCATGGACATGACCCCGCACTTCCATGGAAGTGTCATCCCAAGAATTTATGGATGTAAGCCCAAACTAATCTATGGACATAAGCCCGCACAAGTCTATGAACATAGCGCCGCACAGATCTATGAAGCTAACGCCACGTTGATTTATAGACAACACCGCAATAATCATGGACATGACCCCGCACTTCCATGGAAGTGTCATCCCAAGAATTTACGGATGTAAGCCCAAACTAATCTTGGGCAAATCCGTGGGAAGCCCGGGCAAAAAAAGCCCAAACTAATCTATGGACATAAGCCCGCACAAGTCTATAAACATAGCGCCGCACAGATCTATGAAGCTAACGCCACGTTGATTTATAGACAACACCCCACTAATCATGGTCATGATCCCGCACAAATCATGGACATGACCCCACACTTCCATGGAAGTGTCAGCGTGCTAATTTATGGACGTAAGCCGGCGCCAATCTATGGATGCTACACTGCACTAATCATGGACATGACCCCGCACAAATCATGGACATGACCCCGCACTTCCGTGGAAGCGTCATCGCAAGATACTATGGATGTAAGCGGGCACTAGTCTATAGATGCAGCACTGCACTAAAGGACAAAAGCCCGCACTGATATGCAATGTAAACATAGCACTGCACAGATCTATGGACGCAACAGCGCATTGATATGCGCACGTAACACCTCACTAATCATAGACATGACGCTGCACAGATCATGGATATTACCCCGCAATTATGTCATCGCACTAATTCATGGAAGTAGGCCTGCACTACTCTATGCGTCCGCACTGATCATGGACATAATCCAGCACAAATGATGGACAAAACCCGCACAAATCTATGAACAGAAACCAGCACTAATCTTTGAGCATAAGCCTGCATGAATATCTGGATGTGCCACTGCACTTTTTAGATATGCACGTTTTAATGGATGTAAGCACATACAAATCTACACACATTGCGCCGCACAGATCTATGGACTTAACACTGCATTGATCTATAGACAATACCGCACTAGTCATGGACATGACCCCGCGAGTGGCGGTGCGGGGTGGTGCGCTCGCGGCATTTACATTGCGCGTCTATGGAAGTGTCATCGCACTAATTTATAAATGTACATAATCCGCACAAATCAAATCTCTGAGCGTAACACTGCACTAGGCATGGACATGCCCCGACACTCAAACAGATACTGAAGCCGTCTTCCAACCGCACAATCTTCGACATTGAGTAGTTAATGAAGTGTTTTATTCTTGAGACTCTGTTTTTTTTGCCTAGCGAAAATTTACTGTAGGCATAGTTTCGGGAACTTAGGTACCTGAAAAATGCTGTGCCTAAGATTTGGGTACACCCCTCAACCTTAACGTAGCTTTTGAGGCCAAAAAAAACTCAAATTAACATAGAACATGGTTACTGTGCAACTCCTGGGGAATTCTGGAAAAGCTGATGGATTTTCAGGTAAACATAGAACTTTTGCAATGCCCCAAAATAAAACAATCATAGAACACAACCAGCAATTAGGGACACACAATTCAGTGTTTCTTTTTTAACGTAGCACTTGAAATGAGGTTTGTGGGTACGGTCACAGAAGTTCCGCGTTAAACTGTCACAGAAGGTAACTTCTGAATTCAATTCCAACCCGTTCCCAACCCATTTCCATCACGTTTCCATCGTGCTTCCATCCCGTTTCCATCCCGTTTCCAACCCATTTCCCACCTGTCAGCAGTGAACTAATCATACTAATCCATCTACACTGACTGGCCATGTTCCATGTTAAAGTGCGTGATTATCCCGTGGGGAGGTGGGGAAGCATACGGTGACAGAAGCATTGGGAAGCGATGATCCAAGATGGGGTCCGGGCCAGATCCAACCCAAAATGATCATTTTTGAGCACTTTTGAAAGTAGAGTTTAAACAGAAAAATGAGATTGAAAAAATCAACCATTTTTTATGATCCAATGAAGTGGCAACAAATGCCTTCGCTATTTTACTAGTCCATCCATCGCAACTTTCCAGGTTCTATGTTAAAGGATGTGAGCCTGCAATGGTAACTTTTGAATTCTGAGTTTGTAGTAAGCCAAAAACAAACAACCAATTCCAACCCGTTCCCAACCCATTTCCAACCCGTTCCCAACCCATTTCCATCACGTTTCCATCGTGTTTCCATCCCGTTTCCATCCCGTTTCCAACCCATTTCCCACCTGTCAGCAGTGAACTAATCATACTAATCCATCTACACTGACTGGCCATGTTCCATGTTAAAGTGCGTGATTATCCCGTGGGGAGGTGGGGAAGCATACGGTGACAGAAGCATTGGGAAGCGATGATCCAAGATGGGGTCCGGGCCAGATCCAACCCAAAATGATCATTTTTGAGCACTTTTGAAAGTAGAGTTTAAACAGAAAAATGAGATGGAAAAAATCAACAATTTTTAATGATCCAATCAAGTGGCAACAAATGCCTTCGTTATTTTACTAATCCATCCATCGCAACTTTCCAAGTTCTATGTTAAAGGAGGTGAGCCTGCAATGGTAACTTTTGAATTCTGAGTTTGTAGTCAGCCAAAAACAAACAACCAATTCCAACCCGTTCCCAACCCATTTCCAACCCGTTCCCAACCCATTTCCATCACGTTTCCATCGTGCTTCCATCCCGTTTCCATCCCGTTTCCAACCCATTTCCCACCTGTCAGCAGTGAACTAATCATACTAATCCATCTACACTGACTGGCCATGTTCCATGTTAAAGTGCGTGATTATCCCGTGGGGAGGTGGGGAAGCATACGGTGACAGAAGCATTGGGAAGCGATGATCCAAGATGGGGTCCGGGCCAGATCCAACCCAAAATGATCATTTTTGAGCACTTTTGAAAGTAGAGTTTAAACAGAAAAATGAGATTGAAAAAGTCAACCATTTTTTATGATCCAATCAAGTGGCAACAAATGCCTTCGTTATTTTACTAATCCATCCATCGCAACTTTCCAGGTTCTATATTAAAGGAGGTGAGCCTGCAATGGTAACTTTTGAATTCTGAGTTTGTAGTCAGCCAAAAACAAACAACCAATTCCAACCCGTTCCCAACCCATTTCCATCACGTTTCCATCGTGTTTCCATCCCGTTTCC
>VSDK01000898.1:719200-730551 GCA_009767595.1 Symbiodinium kawagutii | reverse complement strand
CAACGCTACAAACAAATAAAACAAATATCTTAACCAGCAGCAAGATATACTCCTTGAAGTCACATAGAAGCCCACCGTGTTGGCACCGAGAATTCCCGGTGGCACGGCCCATCCGTCGAATGGTTCCCATAGCCATCCCCTGATCCACCGCCACGTCCACCGCCCCACGGACGCACCTCGCTGCCACCGGAGAACTTGCCGTCCGCCTTCACTTCGCCCCCAGCCATCACCGCCAGGCCACCCTTCACCACCTGGAGCCAAGCCATCCATGGGGCCGCCGGGAGAACAAAAATCCATCAACGCAGTGGAACAGAAGGATTCTTCGCCATAGTTTTTGCCAACCAATGCAACTACGATCCTTTTTGGCCAGGGCTTCCAAGGGGATTGCCTAAATGAAATAGACACGCAAGTCTGGGCAGTTTCCATCTCACAAGCTAATCAACCACAAGTTGGCCAACCACCCAACATAAGCCATCTACATTAGCCGTCATGGACGATTACCACGACTAACCAGCACCATGGCATACCCTGGATTAAACCATCATAAAATCACCAATTAGCCATCATCCATCACCTAACCATCCGTTTCCCATCATCCCCTCATCAAACCATCATGAAATCACCGCTGTCATCAAACCCAGCACATTAATTCACCATCAACCCTTAACCAGTCATCCCACTTAACCATCATCAAACCATCACTTAAGCACGTGGCAGTGGGTCAAAACCCTGTACCCCTAGTTCCCCTATCATTAAGCATTGTTTCCCCTCTTATTGTTGGTTATCATGCCCCATTTCTGGTTGTTTAATATTGACCCATTGCTACATGAACTCACCATCAACCAACCCCCGTCATCAACCCATGGCGGTGGCGCCCGCCGAGGCACGAAGTAAATGGCCGCCAGCGGATCGCCCTGCGTGGCCACGCGCGCGCCCGCGTCGAAGGATTCGCTGAAGGCTGCGAGGGCGATCTGGTCCTGGGGCCGCAGGGGTGGGGTTGGGGTTGGGGTTGGTTGGTTGGTTGGTTGGTTGGTGGGTTGGGTTGGGGTTGGGGTTGGGGGTTGGGGTTGAGGTTGGGGTTGGGGTTGGGGTTTGGGGTTTGGTTTGCTTCAGGTTGGTTGGGATATGTTGGGACCAGATTGTAGTGTCGGAAGTTGGCAGGTACAAGAAACTGGGGCACTGTGAGGGCGATGTGTGGGTGAACATATTGGTTTAGAACTAGGGAACTACCGGTATACAATTTCACTTGAAAGTCAAATTATATCTGATTAATTTAGCAACTTGTAACTAGCAACCGCACCTTGTATCTGGCCTCAGGCCTCTCGTCGATAACCCACCAGCTTCAACTTGCAAATATCACACGGGGCAACATGAACAAATCGTTGGTGGTTCATGGGTGGCTGATTACTCCCAGGGGCTCGTGATGATTCATGGGTGGCTCATTGCATGCAGATGTTGATCATCTAAGATCTGTAAGGGTGCGAGCACTCCAGGGTAATGCATGGGCAGGGCATAAGGAGAACATCATCAGCTGGCCTTTAAACATCACCAACCTGCATTCACCAAGACATGAGGGATCAGCTGCTCAGCAGCAACCATCATTCAAAATCAGCTGCTCAGCTGATCAAGTATCATTGATCAGTCAGTAATGACCCCCGTTGGCCAGCTGGTTGCAAGTGATAAGTTTGTGTAGAGTCATCCGCACTAATTACCCAACATTGACTCGTGATCATCACGAATCATAATTTCCATCAACCCTCATCAGCAATTTGAGGAACAACCCTCATCAGCAATTTGAGAAACAACATGCAAATATTCAGCACGCATTGCCAACCATGATGCAACAGCAGTAGTCCAATCCAACGCAACGGCTGCACCTTTTGCTTCTGATTGAGGCCGTCAAAGACCTTGATCGAGTCCAGGAATTTCAGGTTGTCGGCCTCACAGCGCCGTTGGAGCCGTGTATCGTTGATGTGCATCCCATGCCTATGCTATGCTCACAGCATGTTGCACCCACCTGTGTCCGTACCCAATCCTTAACAAGCACCGTTGGTTCACCTTGCTGCCTGTGACTGCGGATGAGGAGCCAATGTGTTCTCAGCCATTCACCACGCAACTAAGACATTCCGCAAACAATTGGCTACTAGCTTTCAATCATTTTCAATCATTACTCATGAATCGCCCTGAGCCGTCCTGTGGCTTGTCATCCCCCATAACAATCACCAGTAACCACGAGCAACCATTGTTTGATCCAATTCCATGAGCAATATCTTCCAATCAGCTATCCATTTCCCGAGTTCATGAACTATATCATCTGCTCATCTAAACTTAATGACAGATGTATAGATGGTCATGCAGCCACATGAGCCAACGCAGGCCATCACCATCTGCTCCAATGGCTCCAGTGGCATTTCCTGGTCGCACCTGTCGATTCGCTGCATTTTGCGCGAGCACCTGAGGGGAACGCAACGCGTTAAGTGCAGCGGTGGCACGACGCCACGGGAACCAAACAGCTTCAAAGTGTGACAGGTTTCCCCTCGGGGAGGTGGACATCTGGTGCTACCTGTTGTGTTGCCCTCGGCTTCCAGTTACCATAGTAGGTAACCTTTTGTTGCTTGGGGTTGGTTACTTACTAGAAGGGTAACTGGAAGGGTAGGGTTGGGAAAAACCAGGAAAAAATGATAACCTGCCAGAAATTTAGCCGCGGACCTGAGGTAATACCTTGTTACCAGAAGATGGGCCATGCACGGATTGGTGGTTTCAGTGAATGGCTTACAGCCCAACATGAACGAACTGATCTGATTGCTTGATTCCGGCATGTTTGAACCCTATAGGCCCTTTACCAACCATCTCCTCAAACAGGCAGAATTCCGGTGGCCACATAAAGGGTCGCAACTCTCTTGGCCACCACGGGCTGGGAACCGCACGCCAGGGTAGGAGCACCATGGTTTATGAACCAGCGCCTTAATGGAATGAACTACTCCGTGTAAGCCAACTTCCTTGAGGAATGGTGGGGGTAGATATGTCAGTGGGTCGAAAACCCTGTACCCTTGGTTCCCCTATCATGAATCATTCTTTTCCCTATTGTTGCTGGTTTTTATCCCCCATGAAAGGCTGGTTGCTTAACTGCTTGACCCAACTCGCCATTTGCCACCTGCCGCGCCAGGAACACGCGGGAGTTCAAGTTCCTCCTGTGACAGTTCCTCCTGTTGGTTGATATTGGCCCATAGCCCTATGATCACCTGAGAGTAAGGACCACCACCAACTGACCCGACCCACACTGGCTCCAGCCCACCTGTTTGAAGTTGTGCCCATTGGCGCCCCATACACCCGCATCAATCAAGGCTTTCACCGTGGCTGTCCTGGACGCAACAGCCATCAGCAAGGGCGAGGGCCGGGTACCTGGAAAGGGGGCTGAAGCTTGATTCTCTTCAAGTATCACCGATGCCATTTCAGCTTGAAGTTGGTCCGGACATGATATAGAGGATTTCCATACCACCATGAATCATTGGCCAACCAGTAATCCACCATAAGCCAAAGATTCATAAGTTTGACAGTTGTCTACCATCTGGTTTCACACTCCCTGTAGCTCTAAATCGCTCCCCCTTTAAAGGGATTGAACGGGATACCCCTGGCGACCCTCATCGCTCCCTGAGAATCACCAGCTTGTTGTAGTGGCTTCATTACGTTTTGCACGTCTCAGCCATGAAATGACTTGAACAATCCCTGGAACACGCCCGTCCTGGGGCAGTTGTACAGCAAAGCAAGGCCTCAGCACCCGGGCAGTGACGAAGCCATGGGTTGTTCAAAATCGAGGAGCCCAAGTTATGTATGGTTGATTACCAGTTTGAGATCATGATTTTGGATGAATTTTGGGGTAACTTATTTTACAAGTACTATTGCTACCGATGATTGATATTGGATGATTTTGGGGTTACCCCTATTTCGAGATACAACCAAATCATTGTGAATGGTTACCAAACATGTTTTGGAACAATGGTCATCAACGGTAAGCAGGCCATTTGTCAAACAGAATGAGAGTTCAATGGTGGCCGATCATGGTAACCACGATTTGGGCTTGTAAACCGAAATTGAGCCTGTATCAAGCATGTATCAAGCCTACATTGAGCCTATATTAGGCCTAAGGACTTCCCAACAACCCATGTGACATCGGGAAGCACCAACTAGCCACGGGAGAGTGACCTCCATGTGCTGGCACGGATTCGGGGTGCCCTGGGCAACGGGAAGCAACACCAGGTTTCACCATGGGAGCACCCTTCAAGGCTTTGCGGCTTCGTGGCCCCGACAAAAAATATCAGTCAACTACCCCAAGCGACAACAACCTGGGGGCGCATCGAAGGGTGGGAATGGAACCCACTCTCTCAATCACCATCTCGAGGAGGTCAACGAGGCTGAAGGTGATCAGGTGACCCAGCCACTAGTTACCATGATTCTGACTATGACCCACGAAGCACGTGAAGAAGTTTGTACATAAGCCTGGTTCAGAACCACCTTGGTAGATCATAATCAGGGATATCAGCCATGACTACTCAACTTGGGTAGCTGAGCTGACCCCATAGCATATTAATTAATTGTTACTATAGCCATCATTAACATTCATTCGCCAGTAGTTACCGCGATTATAACCCCCATTGTTCCCACGCCACTCATTACCCATTATTATCACCCTCTCTCTCTCTCTCCATCGCCATCCCAAATATTCAGCTAAGGCTCCCATTAACCATTATTATCAACCATTAACCATCCTTATCACCCATTAACCATATTAACCATTGTTACCACTAGTTACTATATAGTAACGATGATTCTTACAACTAACCACGAACTAACTATGCTTGCTATTAGCCATTAACCATGAACCACCCAGTAATGATGGTTAATGGTAACAATTACCCAGTTACTAGCCACTACTATTGCTTGCTATTGGCCATTAACTATTGCTTATATAAGCCATTGTTACCATTAACCATCAGTCACTACAAGGTACCTGAACTGCCCCCAGTCACTCACCACCATCGGCTCGCCTCCAAAGGCCTGGCCCTCCATCAAGGTGTTGACCACGTTGCCTGGGCTGCCACGGCACAGGGCAGCTCCACGGCAACGGAGCTACAGTCAAGGGAGATCCAGAAGTTACCCCAGCCGTATTTGATGGTAAATCATGTGGTAAATCATCAGCTTGTGGTGAAACTGATGGTGGTTAAACATATGGCTTAGTATGATTTACCATATGATGGTGGTTAAACGTATGGTTTAGTGATAATGGTGAACCATATGATTTGCCGTTATTGTTTACAATGGTTGACTATGATGTATTTAGGTTCATGGAGTGTCGTCCCGCTTGGTATGCTTTGGTAAGATGGATCTAGCATTGTGGAAGTTCGGGCCGTGCCATCTTCACGGCTCGGGGACCACCTATGGCAGCTAGGGACGTCACTCCATGGTGTTGGCGTAACGGAAGCTCGTGCTTGCCAAGGCCGCCGTATGCTGAACAGTTTCCACAAGCTGAAAATCAGATTGATGGCTCATGGTTGGTAGGTGCTTATTGAATCATCAGAAGGGATAATGGTTGAAATCATTATGATGAATATGGCAACCAGTACTAAGATGTAATAAAGGTGATAAGAAACAATATCATAATTCGGTCAAAACATGTAATAATCAACAATTATGGTTGAAAAATATGGGAAAATGTGGTTCATTACCGAATTCTGGTAGTTGCGCATAATGATTCCGATATGGCTGGTTAATAGATGGTTAGTAGTCCCAATTCTTCTAGTTACATCTATAGTGTGTTGCCAAGGACCCCCAAGGAGGGATTGCTTCACTAGGGTTGAGGATGGCTACCTATAATAAAGGCAATTGGAAGGCTAGGGAATGGCTGATACTGATGGATCATGGCGCAACTCGTGGCCAGTTCACCCGATTGGGGAGATGATATCGGTGGGTCCCCCTAGCTACAAGTCGATTTATAGGGGGCCACCGTGGTCCCGTACAAGTTATAAGTTTGACTACGCTTATGTCTCCCACAACTGGTAGTCATCCTAGTTAAAAATCAACTTAGTCAACTAGGGGGCCTGCGCAGGGCCCCACATTATACAAGTTTTCAGACCAGCAATTTTGCCACGATGAATCCAGTTCCCCTGGTCAACATTGGTGAATGTCCTACAACCGACCCAAAATAAAACCTAGCCAAATGTTGGGATGTTCACAAATGCTTTTTTTGAGTTTAACACGCGAACAGCTCACTGGTTGATGGTTTCAACCCCTCTGAACTGAACAATATCTGTCAATGATCCCAAACATTGCGGGAACAAGTTTCAAGCCACCAGCTGCTTTAACATTAAATGAGCTGGCCAATACCACCAAATCTGCATGAACCAGGCCTTTAATGTAAAGCCACCACCTGTTTTGATGGTAAATCAGCCAGCTCAGTTCATGCCACAATTTACCGTCAAATCGACCAGTTCAAGACCCAACCCTAGCTTCAACCCCACCGAGAGTGCGATCAGTGACTACTTGAATAACAACCAGTTGTGGTTAAGAGTGGTGCCGAGTATGGTTCAAACATAGTAGGGGTTCCCCCCAAAAAAAGTTGGGCTATTGTCAAAAAAACATATGGGATGATTCGGGGGGTCACCAATTTTAAGAAACCACTATATAGTTCCTTTGTAGCTTAAATAACTGATGACTATGATTAAATACTAGCCATAGTTAAAACGGTTCGAATAATAGTTTTTATGGTAGTCCTACTATCCCTATTGACTTGTCACCAAAGAAATACTTGTTATTGAATCACATCCCCTACTCTTAAAAAAGCAAGCAACCACACACATCTTTCAATATCTTTAATCACGGCTCCTGTTCGCCATCCTGTTTGCTTCAGATTGGAAAATGCTTTCAGTTGGTCCCTGTCTTCCTGTCAAGTGGCCGTTCACGCTCACTTCAAGCGTTCCGCTGTGGGTGACAAAGAAGGTGGTTCCCATCTTGCCCTGTTCCACAATCACGCCTGATGCAACAAGGATCAAGGGATCTGTGAAATCTCTCCAACCTGCACCTGGAACAAGTTGTGAAATGACAAAGTCAAAACATTTCTCGCTCCATCATGGTGGTCTTTCAACAGGGCGTCGCCCATGGTTACCTCAAACATTAAAACTCGTTATCCCATCCTCCTTGAAAACATCTCTGTGACCAATAGCGGTCCAGTAGAACACTTCGAAGGGGCGAGATCTGCCAGCTCTGAGTAGTAGCAGCACTGGGTTTCTCAATGTTTCTCATGGCTACTCTGCGCACGAAGCACAACCAAGGATGGACATCAGCACATTATACCATCCCGTAGTTCCTAACCATCCTGGACAATGACCATCCTCAAGCTTGCTAAACACATGGTAGAGTCCATCGACACATAACCCCAAGCCAAAGGTGGATAGCCACTATCTAAGTGGAAAAGTTGGAGCTGGCTTCTAAACTTAAACAGCTGGCTCTCCAAGTCTCGGCCCACATGTCAAAATACAACGAAAAAGTCCAACAGGGTAAGAAATGGGAAATTCTGGGGAACATGAAATAACCATACATCGGGTGATGTTCACAATATTGATGAGGGAACATGGTAAGTTTTGGGGTCCCATGATTTTTTGCATCACTTCAATGTCATATCACAGATACCCTGTTGCGGCCGAGCGACTTCCTTTGGAAAACCTCAGTTTCCATTCGGTCTCCGTTGGATCTGTGTGACCAAGGGCTGTTCTGAAGGGTATACCTGCGAAGCCTTTGAGGCACCAAGGCACTCGCAACGAAATTAGCGGATGTATGGAGACCTATTAGGCATGCCTTATTCGCCATTGGTCTCAAGCGTGAGGGTCCACGGAATCCCCTCGTTGGTGTCTCATGTCTGTTGGATTGCTGGATTTGAGCCTCGCGTTTTCCTAGGCTCAGAATGGTCATCTTGCTTGCAATCACCCGGATGAAGCGTGAAATGCTCAAGCGAAGCAACTGGAAGTACTCCATAGTCGTCAAGATCGCATCAACCTGTGTGCGCATGGAGCTGCTTGCTGCTGATTTGTTCGGAGACTTGCTGCCCTTGGCTGTGTGTAATCCATCATCGATCCAGAAACCACCCACATTTGATTGGTAGTTCACTAGTTGATCAGCTACTTCTGGTTAAGTTTGCGGCACTTTAGTACTATGCATGTACCATTCTGCGCTAGGGATGCGACTGCCAGGCATATCAGGGGTCAGGGCAACCCATGGTCCAGTCCAGTGAACATGTTTGCGTCAACCGATGGTGGCGCTAAAATCACCAGCGAAAGATTGCCACACATTGCGAATATGTTGGACTCATTCCCAGGAACCATCATCGATCTTCATGGGGTCAAAATCAGCCACATTGAAGCGCCTCTATATGAATAAAAACACCATACCGGAAAGATGTCTCATGGCCATGAGGCCCCCAGACTTGAAGGCTGCCTCTGATAATCTCACAGCTCACTGAGCAATCTGCCTATGGTGATACCAGTGATGCTCGATAAGCTCTTGAGATTCCCAGGAGGTAAACCATCTAGAAGCAAAATGTTGGTTTACCTCTCTCTGCTTCCATGGGTCCCCCCCGAGCCCCTCTTAGAGGAGGCAGCAGATTGGCACCAAAAAAATGGTTGCAAGAGAATGCAATCCTATGGCTATGGATCAAAACCCTTAGTCCCCCTGGTTCCCCTATCATTAACCACCTTGTTTCCCTTACTATTGTTGCTTGTCATCCCCCATGAGCGTTGGTTAATCAATATTGACCCAGCTCGCCCTATTGGGACCAGCGCCATTTTCGGTTGCCAGGCTTTGTGACCAGCCCATACCCCACTTCGGACTGCGGCCTCCGCATCCTCTAAGATGGCACACACTCGGTCCTGAACAGCTTCGATCTACGGCGCTGGCATTGGATTCCCAGCATGCTTGATGGAATGACACCGGCCGGGTATAGGGTCTGGTTCGCCCAATGGTTAAGAGCAATGGTTAACCATTAATGGTAGATAGCAAAAGGTAATAATTGTTAATAATAGGGATAATGATCAGCAATAATGTTACTTTGGGCGTTCCCTTTTGATCCATACAATTCAGCAATAACTGATGGTTGTTTGTACAGCCTTCCCACCTAATGGCGTTTTAACCTTCATGTTCCCAGCAATGGCGTGATGCTAACGAAACCCCCCTCATCGGTTCTGGTGATAGCGTTGCAGGGATTCAGGATAGGCATACCTGTTAAGGAGCCGCTTACTATGGACATGAGAAACATTGAAATGCACACGCGCAGACAGGCATGCGTAAATATGTATGCATATACATGTTTAGAAAACACCAAATATCCAAAAAACGGAATGCATGACAATGAATCACGATGTGTCCCTATCAATGTGAGTAGTACTGCGCTCATGGGTGCAGGTTATATATATATATACATATATAATATATACATGTACATGTTTGCGTAAACATGATCTTTATACATACAAGCATGTTTGTGCATGTTTCCAATGAGGCGAATGAAGTGTTGCACAGTCACTGGATGGCTCTCAATCACTGGTGTGGAGTGAACCGTGGGAGCGCCACCATTTGTGCGTATGATTTACATGCTGAAGGTCTACATGAATAAACTCGAAACCATTGATGGTAACGGCAAATCACAGGCCCCGATGGTCACCACCATCAGGACCAGCTATTTACCACCATCACTTGACCAGAATGATTAAATCAACATCATGATGCGAATTAGCCAAACATCACTAAGTAACTAGCATTGTTCACTTTTAAACCTCACTATTGTCACTGAACTGCTAATTAATCATAGTTATTGTAGGCTAACCAGGTAAAAGACTTATGACTGTTTGGATGATCATCCCACGCAGTAACCATGGTGAATGTACCTACCCTCAGTGGGTTATACCCTTGATAAACAGGATATTTATAAATCTATAATCATGGCAGCTACTAAGTGGGATGGCATCCAAGCAGGTAGTGTCTATGGAATTAACCACTCTTGTTGGATATTATCCCCTTATTATTCCGTAAAATGGTTGTTACCTTGTGTGTGTGGTTTTGCACTTAATCGAGAAGTGTACCAAGTGTCAAAGAGGAATGAACCTCGTTACGTTTTGGCTCAAGGAAAAAAGAAGCTGCTGCGCTTTCCGTGGTGGCTACCAGCCACTGCGTGACCCCGGGGGTGCCCGTTTTACCCCACGAGGGTTATGAGCCCAACTGCTGTGGGTGGCGCCATGGAAGATGCTGCTGAGATGGAAACACCACCAAGTGGTGGACCTGGAGGTGGACCTCAAGTGGGGGAACTGCCACCGGGGGAAACCATGGTGGGGACAATGGGTGGCGTATCCATTCCTGTGCCATCGGATGGCTCTGGGGGGATCAATCCTTTCTGGAGTGAGGCGGTGCGGGAGGAGGCCATGGTATGTTCCATGAGACCAGCGTCGCTGCCTGTGGAGGATGGAGCCACTGGATGTGGTGGTGGAGGGTCAGAGCTGATGGTGGTTAAACCATCACCGGCCAAGACCAGGACCACTCCTGGGGGAACTCCGGAGATGTTCATGGGAGCGATGTGGAGGTCAATGGCGATGGAACACCAACAAATGTGGGAACATAACCAACAGATGGCGATGGAGCTAGAGCACCTTAGGGGGATGGTTCATGGGCAGCCCATGGGCGGAGGAGGAACCAACTGTGAGGGAACCCAGTCTACCCTGGCAACGAAGGCCTTGGCAGCAAGTGAAACCGTGGTAAAAGCGGGTAGGAACTTGCTGGGGGTGGCGGAGAGGGTTACAGGAACAGTGGCGTCCTCTGCTTTGGACACCGTGAAACGGGACCTGGCTAAGGTGTTCGAGGGCACCAAAAAGGAGCCATTGCTGGCACTCCTTGGACCGGAGCCAGCATACCAATGCTTTCGAGGACCGGTTGGTCCGCCAACTACCTATGGACCACAACAAAGTTGTGGTGACGGTCAAACGGTCACTCAACCAAATGGGGGACCAACAGGAACCAGCGGTGTAACAGGAAACCAAGGTGGAGGACCACCTGGCCTGGCACCTGCTGGGGGTGGACATGGGGTGAACGGACCAAATGGACCTGGGGGTTCAGGAGGTGGCCCACCTGGACATGTGCCCAACGGTTTTGGTGGTGGTTACGGTGGAGGAGGTCCACCTCAAGGACCACCATCAGGGTATGGTGGAGGCCATGGTGGTGGAGGAGGTCCACCCCAAGGACCACCAAATGGAAACGGTGGTGGCTACGGTGGTGGTGGAGGACCACCACAAGGGCCACCTGGTGGAAATGGCGGAGGC
>VSDK01000898.1:651897-691725 GCA_009767595.1 Symbiodinium kawagutii | reverse complement strand
AACCGCTCTGTTTCATTGGTTCCCTGCTTGCGACATGTCATACATTCACACCCAGAACCTCAAGAGTTTGTCCAATCATTGCGCCATACTGGGATATAATATGTGATAGACACAAACGCATGATAAGTGAATCATCGGAAGTGCAAAGTGGTTCTGCAAAAGTAATTCGCCTATCCAACTGACTTCATGAACGAAGTGCAGCCATGCCTCAAGCTGACATACCCCGTGGCGAATGCTGCATGAAACACGGGAAGCAAATCAGGGCGGGGCCATCCCGGTGATCATTTCCATCCCTGGGACATCCCGTATGATGCTAATGTTCATATGACCAAATGGCTCATGACCGGGAAATCAACCAGTTGACGATGGTAAAACAACATCATGTAAGCCATCATGGCTCATTGATGGTTTTAATGAGCCGTAACTATCAGCTGATGGTCAATGGGTGAGAATTCTTCGGGAACCAAATTTTGGTGAGTATGGACAGTTACCACTCTTCCTGAGTGTAAGGATGCTTAACTATTCAATGTTACCCCCGGATGATGCTAATCCCTGGGTTGATTAATTGGGGGGTACCGTGGTTTAATTCATCAGAGACTAGTTGGTTAACTGGGGGATACGCCCTATTACTCAACCAGGTGAACATGAATCAAATCACATCCAAATAATTCGGTAGGTGGTTTGATCATATATGTCATGTGATCAAGCGGGGGTATATATGTTCAGGGCCCTTCACCCTTACCCGTACATCAAACCCAACGGCTTTGATTTGGCCACGGGCCGCACCGCAACAGCACCCCCGCGTTCTTGGTGGCAACAGCACGACACTCGTCGTGGTACTGGCTGAAGAGTGAAACTATGAAACTAGGAGGACACCAAAGTAACTACCACCCAGGTAAAGTATGCCATCGCACAAAAATAACATCGGTTTCAATAGGTATTTCTATGAAGAATTCTATAAAAATAACCATTTTCACTAGGTAAACCAGCTATTTCTATGGTGAATCCGCGCATGTCGGGGCAATGTTTACCGGAGACGGAGTGCTTGGTGGCCCTCGCATCTACTCACTGGCTGGACCCCCAGCTGGAGCTTTGCCTGGACTCAGTTTCGCAGGGGCCATGGTTGCTGCGGATGGGTAGTGGTTGCTTACAGCGCTGTTGCGAACCATGGCGAACAGCATCATGAATGGCTAGTGCTGGCGAACTATGGGCTTAATGAGGCTTAATAGCTCATTCATGAATGGTTAGTGGTGACAAACTATGGATTTCAATGGCGAACTATGGGCTCATGCTGCTTGGTGATGTCTTAATGAATACTGATGGCTTGTGGCGAACAATGATGATAGTGTGGTATGGCCCTTCCTTGTAGCCACTGGCTTTTTGACCATCATCAGCGAAGGGTTCTCTGTGGCTTCGATGATGGCGAGTAGTGGACAACGAGGATTGCCATTGCCCAGAACCGATTTACCAGTATCAAGTGGTGAGTGATGGCATCAGCTGAAATTATTGAGTGCAGGAACTGGTTGGGGGGTACCCATCAAAAAAAAAAAAACAATCAACTTCAATCAACCAATCATTCCAAATATTAGGGAAAAAAACGCATATCTAAGGCTACCAGCCGAAGAAGCTATCAACAAACAGATTTGGTGGATATCTCCTGATTCCCTGGTATCACTGCGAAGGCTGATTCAGGGGGCTGTTGGTGAACAGCTGGAGAGCGTCAGCTGCAAAAAGTGTGGGAGGTGGCTTATTACAAGCTGGGTCTCAATGAACCTGTATGAACTCTTGTTGTTATCTATCTCTTGGAACTCATGTACCATCATCAACCATCAACCATGGTCTTTTATATGGATTCCCTGCACCCCTGGCTGTTCACATCCCCCCGGATGACCAAACTAATCTTTGTGGCTATGTTCACCCTACCCCTTTTTATTGGTTGGATGGCAATGACCCGCCGCCCCAGGTTCGCTTCCCGGGGCTTCATCGCGAAGTCGAGCGTCCCAAAAAACATTTTCGCAAGGCAAACGCGGCGACACGCGAAGACGTGGCGTAGAACAGCATGAAACCCATGAACACAGCGGCACGTTCCTGGCAGTGGCTGGATGGATTCTCATGCGATAGGAGGTTCCTCTACTTGCTCATTGTTGAGTATCACTCACCACACCCTGAAACAACCATCGTCACAATGTCGTAGTCGTTGTGATTCAAACACCACGTCCTGGGATGACAACCGTCATACAACCGCCAATGCTTCACAACGATTGAACAAAAAAAAAAAAACAAGAAAGACATGAACAATTACCGGTCCCTATCCCCATTGCTAAACATCATTCTCCGAACCTTGACCGGTTGCCAACGTGCTTGAGACAGCAAATAATGACCAAATAGTCGTCAGTTATTATCCTGCTCAGGTAGATACTCCTTGTTTGATACCTTGTTTGATACATGTACCCAGATCTGAGCCTCAAAATCACTCCACTAAGGGTGAATATGCCATGGGGTCTTCAGGTTATCCTGGTCAAATCTATCACGTGGGCAGCCAAGAATCCAAAGGGCCCCGTAGCGGAAGGACCCAGCCCAGCACATAGCATGCCTTAAAGGGCAAGACTGGCGACTCGTAGAGCCAACAGTTTTGGATCGCCGGACCTAGCGATGGAACATCATATTCTATAGGAAACCCTGGGAAACCATCTATATATATTCAATAAGTGCCGGAGATTATATATATATATCTATCTATCTATCTATCTATCTATCTATCTATCTATCTATCTCTCTGAATCGCCATCTCGAGGAGTTCAGCGAGGCTAAAGGTGATCAGGTGACTCAGCCACATCAACTACAGTAGCTAATGAACGGTGGATTTTCCATTGCCAGGTTTGTCTACCAAATCTACTTTGTTACGAGGCTTGCGCGGGGAACTATATACATCCATTCGTGGGGCGGCAGGCATGGGAAATGATCATTTTTTCCAAAGAAAGTACATCTATATATATATATATATCTATCTATCTATCTATCTATCTATCTATCTATCTATCTATCTATCTATGTTGTACAGGGCACTCCATGCGCAACGCGCTGGCCATTGCCGTAGCTTTGCCCCTCATGACCGTTAAGATGGCCCCCCAAACCCCATGGCTATGTAGGAGCCCAGGTGCGATGATGGCCACAAGTAGAGCAGCCACGGTGAGCAGCGTCGCCAAGTTCTTCAGGATCTCCATGCAAGTGCTTCCAGGTCTGGCCCTGGTCATCCTGCAAATCAGGATGCACAAATCCTTGGTGCAAGGGCACTGGCACCTGCCACCTGCCCGTAGATCAACGACATCACTGATGAATGGTGGAACTATGCAGAATATGAAATTTCCACAAGGTGGCACCCCCAAGTTGTGAGCTACTTAACTCTAATATTCTAATTTTGTATCCGCCCTAGTTGTCCCTTGTTAGCCCAAGCTAGGTAACCTTGGGGGGGCCCCACCTTGTGGCTCACCCATCGCATTTCTCCGCCAAGAGTCTTTGAGGCAGGGAACCCCCACCAGCCACAACGTCCCACCTTCCAAGAAGAAGCGGATGCTCGATGACGCGGCTTCAGATGCCGTCAGCTGGCTGATGGCAGGGTCAGATTCCCATCTCTGACTGGCCGCAAGGTCCATGAAAGCCCACCTCAGCAGCGCCCACCCACGACCAACTCAAGGGAACGACCCAACGACGGAGTCCTGAGATTGCTGGCCTTTCCTGGACCTTGGAATTCCAAGGACAACAATCGCCTTCTCAATAACGTTAGCTGAGCAAAGGGCACCAGGCTCAAGAGGATGTAGGTGTTGCTTATTTTGTAGTGGTCCAGGGGAAATGGAAGAGCCTGTGGATGCTTTTTGTTGGGACCTCCGTGCTTCCGTTATCATGTCAATGGACGGAGGCTCGAACAAGGCTGACGGTTGTCTTAATACTTGGAACTATGTGAAGGAGGCGGTGGTACATTCATTTGCGGTCTGCAACAATCACTCTCTGGCGTTGGGCTACCTGCAATTTCTGGGCCTATACAATAATCTCTGCTGCAAAAGAGTTAGACTCTGAGCATAGGGAGTGAATCGGCTTCTGATAAATTTCAAGGGAAGGTTCAGCGTACTACGTAAATAGGTTGCCAAAATCATAACATAGGGAAGCCCACCATGTGCCGGCAATCATCTCCATAAAGTATTTATAGTACATTAGGTAATATATCAGCCAGGTTTGTCAAATGTGTAAGCAGCGTAGAATGTACAAAGTAGTAGAAACTTTCAGTTCAAAGGAGATCCAAGTATTAGTAACTAAGCCACCCCTGGACACTGGGGCCTCATCTGTTTTAAGGTGCAATGAATAAAAAACCTCCGTTTGATGGTAAATCACCATCTATTCCTGCTTAATCTGGTGGTTTAGGAATGAATACAGGGATGCTCAATGGAATTCTTGATCTACCGTCTACCATTCTTGAGAGCCATCTACCGGGCGAATCTGAAACGCCAGAGGTTGCCCATATCCATGCTAGCCCATGACATGAGATGGCCAACAGGTTGGACACGTCACTGCACTAAGCTTAGGCACATGAGAGGCGCAGTGATACCCAGAGCCCAGGGTGTGGTGAAGACACTTTGGCTCAGATCGTGGACTACCAAATCCAGAACCTCCAAGCGAACCAGGTTCTCGAATGTCTCTTGGTTCCCAAACCACAAGTTCACCTGAGTGGTTGAGCCAAAGCACTCCACTGTCAACCTGTGTGGGAATTTTCTCCGCCATTGATGCTGGGAGATCCATGTAGACCCTATTTGCTGGTCAATCGCAAGAGGGGGGTGTTACTAATGCTGGTTGATGGCTTAAACCACCGCGCCATGAGCTAATACTATATAGTGAAAATAGAGAATTTCCATCATACCACCAGACAAGTAGCGCGGATCTACCATTCAAAATTCATGGTTTACCGGTTGCAAAATGGCACCCAAAATCGACAGCAAAAACAGCAGAGGAAACACCGGACCATCACCGGTGCAAGAATTTCCAGGAGGGGAGTCCCCGTACCTCCCAGCAAGTTCCAGTGAACAAAATAGGGACCAACTGGTTGGGACAATTGGCTACTACTCATGGTTGGTCTGATGTTGATCTGTTGCTGCTCATACCCTATCAGCTCACTGACGGTAAGTTGTCAGCAGGCAAGTTTGAGGCCACTACAAACCACCCCCCGCGATGATTTACCATTTCATGCCACCTATATAACCGTCACTACCCATTGTGGTCATCAGCAACCATCCTCAATTGCCAACCTACTGCCAACCACTATTAGCCAGTGCTTCACCATCACCCCCCAACCAATAGCAAGCCTCATTTGCATTAACCAGCTGGTAGCACCTATTCACCATCATCTACTACCATCATCAATCACCATCAACCAGCTATGTTCCAGCTATCAAACAGCTACTTTCACTTGGTTGACGAACTGCCCGAAGACAATGCACCTATCAAACAGCTATCAAACAGCTATCACCCAGCTATTAACCAGCTATTCACCAGCTATCACCCAGCTATTCACCAGCTATTCACCAGCTATCAACCATCATATTCCGCCGCCATTTTCAGCTCCCACGGATCCCTCAGCTCCGGCTCCCCCCGTAGCATCCATGGCATCCAGCCGCGTCACGCATTCCTTGACCACCTGGCGGTCGCACATCATGGGCTCCCCCGACGACGGCTCGACGTGGTCGTTGTCGCAGCAAGCGCTGCGGGTGACGTCGAAGGAAATGTCCTGCAGCTGACGCCTCAGTCGGTGGTGAGTTCACTGCCAGGGGCCGACCCGTTGAAGGGGTCGCCAGGTGGTGAAGTTAGGTTGATATTTCATGGTTGATGGTAATATGGCTATGGGTCAATATTAACCAACCAATAATGGGGGATAATGACCAACAACAACAAGGGAAACAATGGTTAATGATAGGGGAACCAGGGGTACGGGGTTTTGACCCACTGCCGTATCAATGACCTGTCAACTATCAATGAACTATCAACTTAGCATAAACATGTATCAACTATCATCAACGAACTGGTACCCCCTATGTTAAGAATTATTGCTTGATAGTAGTCAAGAATTAGGGTAAGTTACCTGCTCAACTTTTAAGTTATTTCACTAGGCCAAGGGTCCACCAGTGCTTAAAACCTGACAGCCCACTGGTACCAGAGTAGAACACCCCCAGTTGGCTTAGTTGGATTTATACTGAATAATGGCCAATTAAAAACTAGTTATGGTTATGGTTACAACCATAATTGATGTCTGAAACTTAGCATAGTTTGCAAGGGCAACTACCAGTTAGGGAGGTAACACTCCGTAGGTCCAACTCCATGGCGCTGATGGCACTACCTGCATCGATGTATCTTCAATGCATCCCGTGAACCTGGGGAACCTCAACCTGGGGACACCTACGGCCCTATACCGTAGCATAAAGCTGCTACCAAAACGGTGGCGTTGTGAGGCCACACGTGGCACGGAGCTAGGTTTCCTATGGTCGACAGCTGCTCTCAAGGATTCTCAGAAACTGATGAAATTGCGTGCTTCAGGTGAAGCCTGTCCCTTTTCATAGGCTTCTGTTGATTATATTTATGTTTCACCATCTTTATCCATTTTTGACATTTCCACCGACCATCATTCAGCAAAATCATGCATAATCAACCTCATTGTAGCTCACATATGCTCACATTGCATATGCAAAAACGCTCTCAGGAAGGCAGCCTCTTTGTCAGGACCCTCCGAGCGCCTCATGATGTCCAAATCCCGGAAGTAGCTGCGCAACACGAAGACCGTGGCGTAGCCTACCTTGGTTCCAAGCCAAGCCCGGTCCTAGGAGGGCGATTGCCCCAGCTTATAATGATGACTGCTTGATTGCGCATGTCAATTGCTGAATTAGTCCTGGCTGGAACCAGGCAACATTCCTGGGATGAGCCATCGCTATATATCATGGCAACCCAAGCAATCAAAGATCCCCAAACTGAAGTTGATCACCCCAGAATACCCAAGAAATATACCAAGAAACGACCAGGCCGCACAGGACCATCAGCGCAGCGGGCAGGATGAAAGAAATTGCATGACCATTCACGGGCGCTAAGATCAGCGGAATCGTGGCGGCCACCGCAGTAAACCAAACACCGATGGACACCGGACCCAGAAAAATCGGTCGGATCCGAAGTTCCTTCTTCTGATCCGATTTGCTCTTGAGGAACGCTGCCAGCTCGAAGAGACACCACAAGCGTTCCTGGGTTGGTTTCAAGCAAAAGAAATGATCCTTGGTTTCGATCCTCATGAAAATGGGCTTGTCAACCAACCAAACATCCCAAAGCCTAGGGCAAATAAGAGAGTCAAAACAAACCACCAACCGGTATTAGTCTGAGCATTGTTGGATATTCTCTTATGTTTAACCAACATTGATGAAGTGACGGTCCTAACCCCCCATAATCCGTATAAAACGTAATAACCCTAGAAACCTCTCCATATAAATCCTCAATCAACCTTAATGATCCCCGATAAACCTTATAAAATCCAACAAGAAAATCCCGGATCAACCCCCCCAAAAAAAAGCCAGGAAAAGAGTCTCTATCAAACCACCTCAACCTCTGGACACTCTCAGGCAGCCTTATTTTAACCAACAGGCACTTAGGGCGCTAGAAAATGTCAATCAAACCACCTCACCCAGGTTCCGTCCAGGTTGGGTCCCACAGAATCAGCATGGAATCCGATCGCTTCAGCAGCCCAGCGAGGCTGAAGATCGCGTTCGCCTTCAAGGCGTGGTCGCTTTGACCTTGGGCGGCTTACAGCACCACCGGGCGAATGGTTGAGGAATGAGCCGCGCCTATTGAATGTCAGATATGTCAACTTGCAAATGTGATTAAAAAATCAAAGGAAAACATTTTCTTGCTGGTACTGGCTGCCATTCTGAGCCGTTAAATATTTATTGTGAAGCATTCTTAACTCTTGATCAACCCTTGACCATTGAGGTTGGCCATCTCAGCATGGGCTCAGAAATATCAGCTCTACCAGGACACTGATGCAAATCCGGTCCAAGAAGACCCGGGTTCGAGGGCGCCAGAAGATGAAGACTAAGCTGGTCACGAGGAATCCGGAGCACAAACACCAACAGGAGTACCTGAGAAGGCTTGGATGAGGTTACCTGCAGCTGTCGGGTTGGTTTCCTGCGGGTTTTCACCGCAAAAAGTACAAGGTGGCTGATCATTCCTATATACTCCTCCAACATATGTGGATTGTCAGTTACGAACGGATGCCAGGGTCACCCTCTGATCCTCGGTCGCCCCCACGGGCTGAGCATGGCACAGGGGCCTCTCCCGGTCACGGGTCAGGCCCAAACGGTCATGTCATGTTTCTCGTGCTGATGGAACATGAATGATAGATGGAGAGGTTCCCTAGAATCTATAGATCAAACTTGAGATCGATAGATAGGTAGATCGATAGATCGATAGATCAATATTGACAATCTAACAATCACGCTTAGATTTCAATAGCTGGTTTGTTCACAGCACCCGGTTTTTCGGAACTGCCACAAGTCTGGCAAGTTTCGGCTCAAGCAGCTGCCCCAGACCTTGGTCACCCCACGGCTGTGCCGCCTTGGTGCTGGTGCCGTCCATCCGCTGCCCGCTGGAAGCCTGGCGTCACATGGAAGAGGTGCAGCAGCATGGCCGCCAGGGCGGCCAAGCTGCCCAAAAGGAAGGCCGCAGCGCCGTTGTAGAGGAAGACCAAGGTGATGATCTTCATCCTGACTTTCATGAGGATCAGGGTGAAAAAATCTTTGGGAATTAGATTCATATTTGATCATTTGGGTACCATCGTGATCTTTGGGAATTAGCAAGGCGGATTCTTTAACTTGATTTTTTGGAAGGTATAGCCGGTATAGCCGGTATAGCTGCCAATGAGTGATATTTACATCGTTCGTATGCCTAGTGAGTGCTATTGATTGTTGCCAAAGTGGCCATCTAACAACTATAGTCCTAGCCAAGGAGCATCCACGGGACTGGGCTATGGATGATGAACTTTTAGAGCAATGGTCACTGGGAGTGACTGGTGATCTCTCTCTCTCTCTCCATACAAGGTGGGGCCCCCTGGCTATAAGTTGATTAATAAACCATTTAACTATAGTTATATCTACCACAACTAGTAGTTACCCTAGTTATAAACCAACTTAGCTATCTTGGGGGCCCCACCTTGTAGTGGCTGGTGATGAACTTAGTTTTGTGTAAGTTGAGCCAGCGCTTTCTGTTCGGACATGTTGAGGAATGCCAGGACTGCTCACTGCGATTCATGATTCAGCCATGCTCACTGGGGGACAGTTGTTTGGACAATCCTAGCTCTCGCGAGGCACTGGTTATATCTATAGTTGCATGACAACAGCACGGACAAGTCCATACTCCGGGTTAGGATAATAAGCTTCGTGATCACTTAGAAAATAACACCCATACCACTGGTTGGTTCGATAGACAAACGCTTGGGACCAACCAGGTGGTCTTAACCATTAATCGATTCATGACGAACCGGTGGATCATACCTTGGTGGAGTCCCAGCCGGTGGTGTGGCTAGTTGTAGGCTAGCTTGAAGCCTCTAGAAGCCTACCTACCTTTTTATGATCTAGAGCCTGTCTGGCTGGTGGTTGAACCACCCCTATGCAAAATATGCTTGTCAACCAACCACTTGTTAATCAAACCACCAACCAGATAGGCAAAATAGAAAATGGGAATTTTGGTGATTGATGGTTGATAACTAATAGAGAAAAAAATGGCAATCAAACCACCAACCAGATAGCTGTTTAACCATTTATTAAAAGAAAGATTTATTGCCAGTAACCTTTAAGATGTGTTCTTTTCTATGTTGTGTGGTTGCAAAAAATGATCCCAAAAGTAATCGTAAAACATTGCCAACAGCATTTTTGAAGCTATTTTCGCAACGCTTTACGCAAAGTTGGGAAGTTCTATGGTTTGATGCTTTCAGGGTATAATATAGCATTTATGGCAGTTTATGGTTTGATGTTTACTATGGCGGTTTCGTGGTTCTACTTTACAACATAAATGGTTGTGAAGTTGTGATCAAAGTTTCCGAAACGCACCTTTGACAGCAGCTGCCGACAAAAAACACCCCATGTGCTTGCGAAAGGTTCCTCCCTAGGAAGTCTTTGGGGAGGCTTACGGTGGATTTCACCAATCTTGACCATAAACAAACATAAAACAAGCCGGTTGTCCGTGAAGAAGTCTACTGGGATATGTCATTCAGCAATATTGGTACAGAGTGGTACCCCCTAGATAGTTTACTTGGGTTGTAACTAGGGTAACTAGTAGATATAACATGAATTACAGTTAAATGGCGAATCTAAACCAACTCACACCCTTTGGGGTTACCATGGTTGCCATGTTGAGATGTACACAGCATGGTGCAGCTCTTCATAGGGCGGCCACCCCTGGAGACCGAGGCTCTGGTATTGCCCATGCCAAGAATGACTCCAAAAGGTCGAGATCTTCTCGCTCCTGCCATGGGAATTCACTTCCCAATGGTTGAGTCGTGGTTGATGGTTGGTTGGTGGTTGGTTAACGTTGGAAGTTGATGGTTGGCCAATGGTAGCTTAATACTGTATGAATACTACTCAATAATGCTTGGTGAATGGTTGGTGGATTAATGTAATAGAGAGAATCCTCTTGGAAGGCAAGAAGAAACAGAATTGGTTAACCAACCCGCTCCCAGCGAACAGGTCTCAATGACTGTTCGTTTGTGCTCTCTCAAGAAACGTACTCAGTGAAGTTTGCTCCCAAAAAATCCGAAAAAAACTTTGCTCACAGAAAAGTTTGCTCACAGAAAGCCACAAACAGGTCCAGTGCTCCTCTCACTCTTGAAGTAGAGATCCGCATCGGTCCCCACCCGCAGCGCCAAAGCACAGCGGTCAAAGGCTTGATGCGCCAACGTAACTCTTAGGACCTCAGGGTTCGTGACTTCCATCCTCGGTGCCAAGGCATCTCACCTGGGGATGGTGAGATGCATCAGCCACCTTGAAACCACCAAGCGCCATGTTGGATGATAATCCCAATCTACCATCTGGTTTCACCACTTCCTGTAGCTCTAAATCGCTCCCCCTTTAAAGGGATTGAACGGGATACCCCTGGCTCCGAATCGCTCCCTGAGAATCACCAGTTAGCAATCAAGAATATGCCGAGTGTTGTGGTGAACGTTGGTTGACAACATGTACACCATCCATGCGGTACTTGTACCCCTAGATCGTTGACTGCAGTTGCATCTTCATCAACAACTCAAGTATAGCCGGAGAGATCCCAGCCTACAATCTCATGGAAGTCAATGAATGCTTGACAGCAGCCAGCCATGCTGGGTGAAGATCAAGTTCCAAAACCATCATTTGAACCAGTAACCCATATCTTGGAGTCTATGAATTCACACCGTTTTTGAAGGTTTTAGGGGCTCATGGTAGGAGTTGGGATGCTACAATAGCTAAGGCTAGCAAGTGATTACTGTCAAATCTCAACCGTTCTCATCTGTGCGGCTTACGAGTTGGGAACCACTGCTACCAGCCGTCACCTCGTGATGATGCTACCCCATGCGATGGTAACCTGAGAATGGAAAATCCCAGCGATGCTTTGATAAATTCTATATGGGCCAAGGGCCGCCCTAGGTACCGAGCTCCCTGTTCGGATGTGAGCTACTGATGCTTGACATGGACCCATCTCTCACCAACCAATCTACAATTTGGCTGTGCCACTCCTGGTAGTTCCCCCTTTCAAGGACCAGTGGCCGCGACAACCCTGGCTCCTATGAATCACCACGGGTACCTTGGGATATCATCCCCGCTTGCCATGGCCAAGCCATGTCCCGAGCATCCTCGCCACGCTTTGGGCCACTTTGGGCGTCAACGCCTCTGCGGTCATGGCGATGAGTTCCCTCTTAAACCCGCATGAACCATAGTTTAATATTGATGGTTGATTGAGCACTAATATATGGTGAATTGATGGTTGAGAATTTGTCTTGACAGTTGATTAATGGCTGATGAATCTATGTTTGCTGAATAATGCCCACTACTAGCAGCTATTCCCAATGGCAACCTCATAGGCATTAGTAGGTGCAGGTATAAAGTAATCATAGACATGCTTAACCCGAAGTCTCATCAGTTGATTGTTACCAATAGGTTGTGGTAGTAACCAACGATAAATCAAATAGACTTGTCAGTATGCCCAGTCCACAGCTTGATTCCGGAATACCTACCAGCTGCAACCGCACAGCTACATCAAACTTGTGCAAATGCAGCTCTAGGCCAATGTCATTCGGGTGTTTCTCAAAATAAGGGTACCCCAAATCATCCACTATTATCTATTAATGATTTATAGTTAAGCCTACCATTTTGGGAGGTCCCCTTTCTGAGAAACCCCATTTATAAATACAGCTTCAGGTAAACATTGGCCCGGTGATGGGAAACCCACCATAGATGGTTTGCCACTCACAAGTGACTAGATTGAACGCAACCAGGTCAGGAACAGCCAGGAGAATCACAATAAGTCATAGATCCATTGGGTACAACATGGCAACCAGTTGCAGTCACCATCAACCATCCTGAAGAATCAACAACCCTTCCATTACTGGTTGGTGGTTTCAACCCCTATGACAAATATGAGTCAACCAACCAAATGTCTTAACAATTACGAGGGAAAATAATGCATGTTTCAAACCACCAACCAGGTCATCATTCGCCAGCCCTTCAGCATCAACCCATGGCCCCCATGGCACCCAGCAAGCAGCGCAGCTCCTGAAGTTTCAGTTTGATCTCATCCATATGCCGCAACTCTGTTGTAGCTTCGATGCTGTGCGAGCTGGAAACGCGGCTATGAACGCCTGGGGAACCACGACGCGAGGGTGGTACCATGAGGGCTGGCAGTTGATGGGTTGATAGCGATGGCAAACATAGGGACCATGATGGCTCGCATGGGGTGAATGATGGTTAGACTTGATGGTTGATGGTGGGTCATGATGGCTCACCTTTTTTGAGACCAGCGGTTGCATAGGTTGATTGTGATTCATGATTGATGGGTATACTAGCTTGTGAATAAGGGCCAGTAGTGATGGCGAAAAGCTGGTGAATAATGTTGAATTTGTGTATAATAGCCGGGGAAGAATAAGTTCAAAATAGTAAATAGCCTGCAAAATTGGTTAACTATGTTAGTCCAGTGTTAAAATCATTGCTGCAATACCCGATTCAGTAATGGTGAATATCAAAGCTGGCTAATGACGGTCCAGAGTATGGGTAATGATCGCACGACTTATTCTCAATACTTTCAAATGCTGGCTAGGCATGTGATTGTGGATGGCTAGTCATATGGTCGATGATGGCCAAGAAAATGGTTCAGAATTCATGGAAACCCATCCTGGGATCTGCTGCGTCATGATTACCCAACATGGTCCTACAGTAGGTTCGTGGGATCCCTGTCTGAAACCTAACCCCACAAATAACTGGGGCTGATCAATTGATGAGAGAACGGCAGGCCCTCGGTTTTGCCCAAGCATACCGCTGAGCCTTGGAATGGTTTGCGAGCATGCGCTAGTTTACCAAAAGGCTATTGTCATTAAACCATGCTGTTAGTGTGGACATCGTCAACCAGTCTTAATTAATCAATGATTGTTGGGATATGATGAGGGCAACTATGGCTTAACAGCATTGACAGCTATCATATATTGTCATACCATTCCTAGTGTCGCAACTTTGTAATGGTAACACAGCAGCTTTCACTACAATTGCTAATGAAGTGAGATAAGGGTCGGACACTGTAAACCCTACAACTGCAAGTATCAATCTACGAAGGTTTCTTCAAATGGGGGTCCCCTCAGCCATCGACTTGCTAAATTGGGTGTTGCTGAAAAGAGGGGGTACACCGAAAACATGTTTTGAAACCGTTTGTAGTGATAAACCAACCTTTCTATTGGGGTTTCCCCATGGCTTTCGGAACGACCCATTCATCTTGAGTAAACTCATTAAACTTCATGCGTTGTGGGGGTAGGGCCCAGGCTTGAGGAATTTCGGTGTGCCAAACCAGCACCAGGTCATGAAATTGAAAGTGTGCATAAACACCCGTATTAACCACTAGTCATGATCTGCAAGGTGGGACCCCCTGCTATTGGCCCGGTTTATTCACCTTTACTTGCCCATCACTTAACCGTTACTTAACCATCAGTTGACCATCGCTTAACTGTCACTTAACCACGGAACTGAGACTTAACCATCATTCAACCATGACTTAACCATCAAATAAGCATCATAAACCACCATGTAACCACCACCATCTAACCATCAAATAACCATCAACCCAATAGTATCCGTTGACTCAACCATCAAATACCCCACTAAGAATCATTCATCTAACCATCAGTTGCCTCAACCATCAAATAACCACTCAACTGTGACTTAACCATCATTCAACCATGACTGAACCCTCACTTAACCATCAGTTCACCATCAAATAACCATCATATCCAACCCCTCCTGACTGCCCCCCATTGCAGGCCCACCCCAACGGCGCCAAGTGACTGATCCGTCGCTGCGCCGCGGCTTCGCGTCCGCCACGCTGCGGTCCCTCGTCCGGAACCGCGGAAGCGGCCTCCGAACTGCTGGAGCTCTCCATGGCGCTGCCCAGCGACGAGAGCTCCAAGCGATGGGTTGGAAAAAAGGGCGGACAAGGGGCTGACAACTAACCATTACTAATAGTAACAATAATAGTAACAATAATGGTTAATAATGGTTAATAATGGTGGTTAAAATTATTAATACAATGGTTTATCAACCATTAACAATGATGGTTAATTACTTATGGTTATAATGGTTGATAATCATGCTTAATAATGGTGATAAACAGAGATAAGAGGATGGTAAGCAATGGTTTACATAGGGCTAACAACACTTGTTCACAACTAGTGGTCATTAAAGGTTAGCCATTTATTGACAACAATAAATGGTGAGCCCTTCATGGTGAACAATAATGGTTAATTGGTAAGCAAAGGTTTATAATGATATGATGGTTGATAATGGCATAATATGCGGCCGAATATTACTTTTAGATTGCCGGAGTTTTGACGGTTGCTCATATAATGGTTGATAATGGTTCTTTGAGGGGCTAACAACTAACCAGTACTAACGGTTAAACAATGTGCAACAATGGCTCACAAAGAATGGGTAAAACCAATGGTTAACAATAATGGTTAGCTGTTTACAACAAACCATTACTGATGGTTAAATACCAGCACTACCAACCATTACTAAAAATGTAAGCTTACAAATGGCTCACCAGTTGGATAAGCATGACTGACCAGCTAAAATGTCGCCCTAGAATGGGTAACAATAATGGTTAGCCCTTTGTTAATAAAGGGCTTTGCAAATCATTCACAAAGACGGTTGAAAATATGGTCATAGTTAATCATAGGTAACAACAATATTGTAACAGAATGGATTACAATAATGGCATGTGCTGGGTTGAGAATGGTTGGTAAGCTTGGTGGTTTGACAATGGTCAACCATGGTTAGTAATGGTTATTTAATAATGGTTTGTGAATGGCTAATGTTGAATGGTAAGGCAATGATGGTTAACAGATCTTTGCAAATGGTGCATGAATGGTCAACAAATGTTTCTAATCATGTCGATTTATAGGAGGTCACAACGGCAAATGGTGGTTTCGCAACAGTTTATAATGACTAAACATGTGGTAAATGAATTGACCATGATCCATAGTTTTTCAATAATGGTTAATGATTATAAAGAATGGTTTGTACATGGTTCGAGTAATGATTTCTATGATGGTTTAAAGACGTTGACCATGGTGTACCATGCTCAATAATAATTCATAATACTTAATCAATGGATACATGGTAAGTAATGGTTTACAATCATATAATATGGTTTCTAATCGTTGACAATGGTTATTTGACGGTCCAATGAGGGTCAAGAAAGGTTACATAAGTAGTGGTGTACAGCTGTTAACAATGGTTAACTGGTGGTAAAAAATGGTTGGGCAATGGTTTACAGCGATTAATAAAGATTACAGGTATGAGAATTATGTCTGTATGTGCATGTAAATTTCCAACCCCTTGTGAAGAGCAAAGTGCCTGACAATGACTGCTTGGTTGTAAGCTATCCCAAACGTAGTACTCCAAGCAGTCAACCATAAAAATGCTGAAAACCACCGGCACTAATGCACAAAAATCTAATCAGTCAACCATGCAACTGGCCAATGGGCTAATAATGGTTGACAATGTCTAATCGCCACTGTTAATAATGGCCAATGTTTGTTGCATGTCCTATTTCAGCACTGCAAAGTGAGCCGAAAAGCTGATCCTGAAGAGGTCGGGATGATGATCAGCGAATGCCTCGTCAATGGTCAACTGTGGGATAGGTACGAAGAATACCAGTGAACATGATGATGATCATGACGTTCTGGTCATGGTCATTGACCAGTCATTATCTCATACCAGTGATGATGATGATGATGATGATGATGATGATGCCTGAGGATCTGATCCTCGACATTCTTGTCAAACCGAGGCTGCAAGGCAGTCTGCTTCCTACTGAGACTGCAACACTGAGGTGGTTCGAACGACTCTTCACGCTCGAGGCATCGTCGTTGATCCAGAGTTTCTGGCCAAGTGGGTCGGGTGAGGTGCACGCGAGGGGCCAGCATCCATGGTTGATGGTTGGGTGGAAGGATGGTTGATGATGGTCAATGATGGTCAGCGGTGGTTGAACTAGTGCTTCTTAATGGTTCATTGTGGTTGATAATGATGCTCGATGATGGTTAATGCTGACGGCTCATGATGGCTGATGGTTCATGATCATGGGTAACAACAATCAGTGGTGATTAGTGATTGGTTTGGTCACTTTTTTTTCAGAAAATTGGTTTCATTTCATCCGCGCAGGAATTGTGCTACAGTTCTCTGACCATGTGAAGTGGAATTGTGAAAGGCATGTTCCTTGCACATTCCGATCATGGTGTGCACCCTTGAAAATCTGCCATTCTACAATAGCCAGCGACAACACAGCGGCGTAAACTCTTGTATACTTTTCACAGGGGTATGTATACTACCATTTGGTGAACGGCCACTCCTGGTAGCTCCAGATGGCTCCCCCTTTAAAGGGCCAGAACAAGATACCTCTGGCAACTTAGCTCCCTCCCAACCACGAGCCAGAATATCTGCCCATAGGTTTTGTCATCGATTCCAGGCGCTTGCCAACTACCTGATCCAGCTTAATCTGGATCCATGGCATCTCTATGATCAATCCAGCTGTTACGAAAGGACCTACAGTTGGATACCAAACCTGATCCTTAACAGCTCAATCTCCACCTGCAAGGTGGAGCCCCCAAACGTTCTAAGTTTAAGATTCGCCATAAGCTAGTTGTAATATCTACCATTTTGCCTGGTAGTTACCCTTTGATGCCCTTAGTTATCCACCAGTGATCCCCAACTACCCTTCGCCTGGGAACTGTTGGATAACTGTACCAGTGTCACTGTTGGGTAGTTACCCTTTAGCTATCCCTGGTACTACCAACGCTTCCCCAGCACCCTGGGATCGCCGTTCAAATCTCGGCGTCGCAGCCTCAAAGGACAAGGGCAACACCGCGTGCTCCGTTGGACCCAAGATGATCTCCACCTCATCGGCGGCCATCAGCAACTCGGCCTCGGGAGCAGCATGCATTACAAAGGTCTGCAGGAACTTAACCTGCTAAATAGTTACATGTAACCTCGGTTACATGGGCAACTTCTTAGAGGGACTTTGTGTGAAATTAAGCAGTTTTGAAGATGCTGGTGATGGGTGAATGGTGGTTAAAAATCCAAAAGGCACAAGAATGCTTGTGAAAATAGTGTTTCTTGTCTTTCATGGTGCTTAAGTGGTAGTTTTAGGATTTTTTCCATGACGTAAAACCAACTTTGATGATGATTGTGGCTGTGAAAATGGTGGTTTTAGGTCATTATGGTGTAGTGTGATTACCGCTGGTATTTTTGGCTGAGGATCCATACGGAAACCCAGCTGAGCTTGACAAACGGAAATCCGGCCGCACCAAGGTTCACATTATATCCTTTGGATAGATGGGATTGGCCCATCCCGACAACATGCTCGGAAATGACACGAAGAATCACCGAGAATTTTGAGGAATTCCAGAGCATCATGGTCAATATGTGTTTTTTTCCAGTTAAACATGGTCAATATGTGGTTACTAATCTACCATCTGGTTTCACCACTCCCTGTAGCTCTTTGGCTCCCCCTGTAAAAGGGCCATAGGGATACCCCTGGCTCCTTAGCTCCCTGAGAATCACCTGCTAGTAATAGTTAATCAATGGTGGCGAATAAAAGTGAATCATGTGGTCCTCTGCACCCCCAAGTGTCACTCGGAGCCAGCCCAAAAGCCAAAAATGTAATTGTTAATCATGTTTAAAACTTAATAAATTATGGCTAATGATAGTTAATCAATAGTGGTTAATACTAGCTAATCACTCATGGTTAAACAATGAACCAGGTTGATTAACTATTATTAACTAGTATTCTGGACCATTAATGGTTATGTTTGATTAACCATTATTACTAACTATTATTCAACTGAATTAACTATTCTAAACTAGGTTGATTAACCACTATTAAGTATTTTTAATCACTCATCATAGT
This sequence comes from Symbiodinium kawagutii, assembly GCA_009767595.1. NCBI lineage: Eukaryota > Dinophyceae > Suessiales > Symbiodiniaceae > Symbiodinium > Symbiodinium kawagutii. The sequence continues at coordinate 673,020 of VSDK01000898.1, read as the reverse complement.
TGAAAAATAGTTAATCAACCGATTCATCTCCCGAGGACCTTGGTTGAACCACCCACCGCTGTCCACATCCCCCGCGGGGCACCAAGCACCTGTGCTGCCCAGTGGCATCCGACTCCGCGGAGGCCACTTCTGCGGCGATCTCGCGCATGCTCTTGCGGCGGCGTGATCTGCCTGCAGGCATGGTGAAGGTCGTGAAGAGCTTATGAGCCCACTACCATTTCACACCACTACCATTTAGATGCTCCTTTAGATATTTAAATGATATTTACCAGTGAATCATGGTGTGAAATGGGTTTAGATATAAACTACTACCATCTCACACCACTCCTTGTAGCTCCTTAGCTCCCCCTTTAAAGGGCTTTATGAATACCCTTGGCTACTAAGCTCCCCCCAACCAACAGCTAGTAAAGATTGATTCAATTCAATAAGAATAAATCGATCCAGTTGGTGATTGAATGATTTAAATGATTGGATGATTGGATGATTTAGTTTAATGTTTAGATACATGTTGATGATTCAATGATTTGTGGATCAATCCTTGGCCAAACATCTAATCATTCAAGTTTAGTTGTTCAATTGAATGATCATGGTTTGGAGAATGAATCAACCACTGAAATTCAAACATGCCTTGACCAAACCCAACAACTAACCATCAACTACCCATACATTGACCATAATTTCATCATGTAAAATCATTAATTGACCATTCACCATCTAACCCTGACTTAACCATCCATCATATAACCATCTAACCATCACTAACCATCATCCAACCATGACTAACCATCACTAACCATGGCTTCACCATGGCTTCACCATGGCTTAACCGTCCATCACTCCTTCCCCCATCCGTCCCAGGCGCCCCCCGTGCCGGGAACGGCGCCTTCCACCATTGCCATGGCCGCGCCCGGCTCGGCACGCGCCGCGCGCTCCGCGGCGGTGGGGCTGCCGCCGGCGGCGGCGGACACGGTGCGGCGCAGGGAGCGCGAATCCTCGGGAGGCCTGGCCAGGGAGAACGGAGATTTTTTTTGGAGGTGGAGAAATGACCAACAATGATGGTTCAGAATGGTGATTAATGATGGCTAACAATGATGGTTAATAATGGTTAATAGGTATAGGTTCATAAGGGAGAAATGACGGACAATGGTGACAGATGAATGACGGTTATAATGACGGTTAATCAACACTTATAGTGATTGATGATGACCAGTGGAGAAATGACCAACAATGACACTTATATCAACTAAACAAGAATGGTGATAAGGGAGAAATGACCAACAATGATGGTTATGGTGATTAATGATGGCTAACAATGATGGTTGATAATGGTTAAGAGGTTCATAAGGGAGAAATCACCAACAATGATGGTTCAGAATGGTGATTAATATGACTGATAGTGACACCCTTATTTGGTTAATAGTGCTGATTAATGATGGTCACTAGTGACACTTATCATAGCAACTAATGATGGTAAATGTAGTGAGTTGTGATGGCTAAAGTGGAGGAATCAACAACAATAATGGTTAATGATGGTTAATAGGTTGATATGGTGTTTAATGACGGTTAAAGTGGAGAAATCACCAACTGATGACTGATGGAAGAGCTTGTGGATAGAGGGCTGATGATAGTCATTGAATGGATAATCCACCATCAGTAACACTTATAGTGATTAATGATGGTTGATGTGGTGTTGAATGATTATAAATGATGGTTAAGAATTGCGATTGTGAATGACCAACTTCTAGATGCTGAATATCTAATGATATTTGATTCATGATGGTGAGCACTTGTTATGGTTGAAAATGGTTAATCAATCAACATACCTCTGGCTGGTGCTTTCAACCCCTTATGGAACACATTATAGTTTACAAAACAACTGACAAGTAAGTATTAATAGCTAATTATCGGCATCAGGTATAACTAACTAACAAAAAACAAGCATGATCAAAGCAGACTGAGTATCATTGAAAACTGAGTGTTATTGGAACATGATCAAACAGAAATCATTCAAAAATGGTTGCTCACCACCAAGAACGAGAGGTGGTTGAACATTGCACGCTGATGATTGAGTCAATGTGGCCAATGATAGTTTTTACCTACTAACTGATACCAGTAATTTGTAGTGCTCAATGACGGAGAGTTGATTCATGATGATTTGGTTATTGTTAGTGTATTCTTGGTTAGTGATCAGTTGATTATTCTTAGTTCAACATTGCCTAACCATTGGTCAATTATTGGTTCTTTAATTCTCAAAACAAGACGGTGAGTTCAACCGCTGCCCACCTGGTTGGTGAAGTGCCAATGGCAGGTTACACCAGGGCTGGTTGTGAGCAATGACATTATATGTCCAGGTCGACCGTGTATATAGTAACTGGGTCAACCAAAATAGTTATATACATGTTGATATTGTTAGGACAAGGGCTGGGCCAAACATCAACATTCAAAAAACTGTCGCAGTTATAGTTGATAATGAATAGAGGTTCATGAATGCTCATGATGATCATATAATGAAGAGTTAATGGCTCATGACAATTGTCGATGGTGAATACCCTGGTATATAATAGGTACCAACAATGATGCTTGTTGGTTGGCTGGCTGGGATCGTCATGTTTGGAAGCCCATGGCCTTCAGGTTCTACGTATTTGAATTCAACCAAAAGTATCCATGATGCAACCGAATCCTCACCAAACATTGCCAATGAGACCAATCGAATTCTACAGGAATCAATGAAGCATCATTGGCCATCACTGTCAATGATATGGTGATGTCGCAAAATAGGGGATCCCAACGAACTCGCCGGCTTACTACTACAAATGGCTAATATAAAGGATGATTCGAAGGCACCCTACTTTAGAGAAACCACCATATGCCTGCGGGCCAAAAAAACAGCACGCAAACTACTCCAGCTGGATGTGACCCACCAGAGCTCACAAGTCCCGACCTGTTGGTGGCCCCTGGCTCCATCAAACCTCATCATCCAACAGAGCGCATCTGGGGCATGTGCTCCTATGTCGCAGCTACACTGAGGTCAGTCTGGCCAAGATTAAGGCACCCAAAATGAAAATCGTGGATAGTTTTTCTTGGCTACTGCAAGATGGGTGTACCCAACAAATCCAAACATTTCCAATTCATATATACACCATCAAGTCAAGCCCAAAAAATATGGAAGTATAAGAGCATGTGGAGCACCATACGAAAATTGGCTGCAATCAAAACATGAAGCCAAGATTCAATTTCAAGGGCTGTTTGAGAACTCTGAACATTGGCAACTCCAGATTGTTAACATGTAGAGTTGAATGACCCCGCTTCCTCCCATTCCCTCACGCAACAAAGATCCACCTATCAATGGCAACACCCACAAAAAAGGGTAGTTACATTCACCATGGTTACCCATCCAGCTACTAAGTGGGATGATTCATCAGTTGATATACCATCTGGCTGGTTGATATATCATTAACCATGGTTTTCCCTATAAAATGGTGGGCTCTTATCCCATCTTATCCCCCATTACTATAACATTGACCCACAGCCATCTCAATTGCAGCAACCGGTGATACCTATCTCTGATGCTGCCATCACATTTTCACCGTCGCCCTCCGGGCGAGGGGGAGCGGTGCCACGCTGCTGCAAAACTGCGCAGTGGCAGGGGTAGCGTCGGTCAGGAGTCCCAGTTCGGTCACGACGGCAGCACAAGCATAAGTAGGCAATTGCCAAACAAATAATAATCAAATAATCATAAATAACCATGAAAAGAATAATCAAATAATCATAAATAACCATGAAAAGAATAATCAAATAATCATAAATAACCATGAAAAGAATAATCAAATAATCATAAATAACTATGAAAGAATAATCAAATAATCAATAATCAAATAATCAACAACTCAATAACCATACATCAAATAATCATAGAATAAGTAATAATCTATACAACATACATCAAATCATAGAACTGGTTGGTGATTGAACCCCCCGATGAAAAAAATAGTCAACCAACCATGTGTCAATAGTGAATAGGGATAATAACAAAATTTTGAAACCACCAACCAGAATAGAACATACATCAAACAATCATAAATAATCTATATAGCCAATTATAGCCAACACAACTATGCAACAACCAAGAATATGGAACACACATCAACCAATCCTTAGCCAACTATGACCACAAGCGCACCGCCGCAGGAAGCGATTTCCCACCGGAAGCAACGCAAGCACAACCGGTTGGCGAAGCCCTGCACTGGGACTGGGTCCAGGAACTTTGAGTTCGCATCTGCATTTGTGACATCTGGTACTGCAGCAGCATCTGTTGCCTCGACCAAAACGACGGGTCATGGGAGCAGCGCAGCGATGTTCACAGCTGACTGGATAGAATATGCTGTTGTGGATGACTCACCTATTGGGGATGGTGATTTTCATGGTGTTTTCTTCATGAATTCATGTATGGTGATGTTAGGTAGATTACTGAAGTCATGTAAAATGGAGTACATGACACAAGCACACGTGGGAAAACTTGGTGCTTTGGAGACTGGGGCTGCCCTGAGAAAACTGGCCATTCTGGTGGTACCCCCTATGGGCAGCAGCCAGCCATGGATGAGAAACTTCCTGACCCCATGCCCCGGTCCCACCAAGAAGACTGGGTTCATGTGGACACCCGTAGTATTAGCATTTTTTCTTCAACCTGTGAGGTGCCAAACACTATCAACAGCCTAGGAAGACCCGAGGAGGTATGTGTTGATAGCCATGCGGCAACAGCAATGATTCGGAATCCAATCACGGACACTGTCTCTGCTCGTTCTGCCGGTACCCTAAACACCATCCCCGGGAAATGTATTTACTTTACATGAAAACTTATCCAAAGAATTGCTGCTATGCCACATCTTGCTAGCTTCTACCGCGTACTGACTTGCAAGTACCAGAGTTTATGCAACCAACATGTGCAAATTGCGTATGAAAAAAACCTGAGAAGACGTACAAAACGGTTCTACTCTGTTCTGATGGTCATGATAAACCATGACTGTGAGAATGTGCTCATGAAAATAAACAAACCAATGCCCACTACGCGGAACACCTACGTGTGATATGGCTGTACGTCAAAACGCGTATTCTAGCTGTTTACATCCGAAAGCCATGACCAAACTAGTCTGGCTGTCAGGATGTGCACTATCGCTAATCACCAACCGTCGTTTGACATCGTTTCACCATATGATTAAAATGTTACCCGATGTTGCCCATCAATTATGAAAATCATATCAACTAACTAGTAATGATTTGATTGATCAACTGGTATACCAACAATTACCACCAGTTACTACAGTAACCCTAGTTGGATGTGACCTTGGGCTATAACTGGCATGTAACCATGGCAAGTAAGCCCATAAGGCAGGTGAACAAAACCCGAGCTCAAGGTGCAGGGTGCGGGCCCCCGAGTTTGCTAAATTTGTTCATAAGTAGGATCACTACCAGCTATGGTCGATGAAACCATTGCTGAGTGGCTGATGAATCAACTTACAATCAGTATCAACCACTACCAACTATTGCTAATCATCACCAACCCCACTTGACCATACATTAACCACTACTAACCACCATCAACCAGCAGTAACCCCAGTTGACCATACGGCTCAGCCTGGCTCATCCGGTAGTCGCCCTTGCAGGGTCCCGGTGCCCGCCGTGCTGTCCAGCCCAGCCCCGGCGCTGACACGCCAAGTCGCTGCCGTGCCACGTCGTACTGCGACATTTGTTGCATCCTCGGTGCCAAGGTAGGACCACCAGCCGTGGTCAAGCGGTGGTGACGACGGGTCAGCCGATGGGGTGGCGATGCAACGGACCAGTATGCAACCATCTTTTATCAATGGTTAATGGTCCATTAGTAATTAGTGACCATTTTTTTTTACCGCTTGCAAATTGCAAAAAAAAAATGGTCACTAAGTAATAATGGTTGAATAGTGATGGTTAATTAATGGCTAATTGTTGAATGATGGTTGAGATCATGGTGGCTCAAGAATGGCTAATCTCATGGTTGAAATAGTGGTTGAGTCTCAATCTAACGGTTGAATAGTGGTTTTTTCCCGGGGCTTCTCACCATTTGCGCTGAGTGGCCAAATCTCATGGTTGACAATGGCTGACTGGCTAGCTGAGAAATGGCTGAAGAATGGCTGAGACTGGCCCATTCAGGTATAAAGTGATGGTTGCTGACGGTTCATAGTGGGTAATTAATGTTTGTCAACAATGGTGGACAATGATGGTTATGTAGTGGTCCCTAGTAATTAATCAATCATGGCAAATAAAGTCAATGTTGTTCTATGGCAATTTTTTACGTGAGAATTGGAGATCCACGACAATCGCCCCCAAATCATTGATGTCACCGTAGAAACTTCAGCCACCAGCCCAGCAACGCCGCGGGTGGAAGGTTCAAACTGGTGTCCCTTATAAATCTGCCGTAGCCAGCCTACCTATATGATCTTATGCCGATGGAGCTGTGGGCGTTTTCTTTTCTCAAAGCCCGCTGCCCGTGGTAGAAACCCATCTTTTTCACCCCTAGTCTTCCAGATCAAGCATGTGTCAAAATAATGCACAATGGCTCCCCGAAAGTAAAACATATTACTTGACACATGTTTGATCTGTGACAATGTCATCATGTCGCAATGTCACCCTTGCTTCAGTTCAGTGAAATGTCTGCAAAGCAGCACTGACTGGTGCGATGTTATCAACATGCATATGGCAGTGAGTCAAAGTCCTGTAATCCTGCTTCCCCTATCATTAACCATTATTGTTGCTTATTATCTCCCATTATTGGTTGGTTAATTTTGACCCATAGCCATAGCTCGACCACTTAACACCATGATGTTGACGCTCCCCCGCCGCTCAGTCGGGTCGCTGGAACTGCTGCAACTGCAGCTGCGCCATCTGCTGTGAGAACTGGAGTTGCTCCTGGGGATGACAATAGGCACAAGCATGCGATGGTTCACTGATGCTTAATAAGTCATGATGACCAATAGCTGGTTAATGATGATTATAGATGCTATTCATTCATAGCATGATCATTAATAACTCGTGATGACTAATTATATCATATAACAGCTGGTGGATGATGATGAATAGCTGGTTCAGGATGAATGGCTGGCGAAGTGATATTTGAATATTGATTCTGACTGATGGCTAATGATGATTAAGAGCCGGATAACAGACCACGAAACCCATCTGGTCGACCCCAAGGACACTCTCCCAACCGCGAGGGCCATGTAAAAATCAGCACCACGAATCAACAATCATTCAAATAATTTGCCGGGCAAGCATCTATGTCTGATGGGCTACATACGTTGGCGGACAATAAAAATGCGAGTGGATGCCAGTGGTTGCGGCCACGCAAACAATTTTGATTAGTTGCGGGCCATAGCAAACTCACTAGCTGGTTCATCGAGAAAGCATTCAACCACGAATACGTTGAATGCTTTAGACTTGCATTGTCCATTACTCAACACACCAAAAAAAAAAACACCAATCTCACCAATTCGTGGAAGTAAAACCGCCACCCAGGCATTCCATGGCGGCCTTTTTAGTCATACTCACGCATCAAATCACTCAGCATTGCAAGTGAAAAGACCGCCTATACCCACATTTACCACCATCTACCTATAGAATGCCCCAGCTTTCTTAGGTAAACATACAAGGTGGGCCCCCCCAGTTATAACTTGGTTAATAAGCAATTTAACAAGCTAGTTATATCTACCACAACTAGTGGTTTACCCTAGTTCTAACCCAACTTGGCTATCTTGGGGGCCCCGGTCCCTTGTAGGGTATCTGGACGTGTCCGCCATGAAACCCCTGGACCGTCCAAGTGCGGTTCCCAGCGTTTATCGGGACGGTCTCCTTGTTCCAAGGCGTTGCTCCATATGATGCGGGTTCCTCCTGGCTCTGGCTACATTGGGGGATGCGAGGTGGTCATCAGCATTTTCATTGAGATCTTTATCTATCGTGTTTCTTATGAAATGTTGAGATACTAGTTAAACATTCTATAAACTTGATTTTTTAGTTTGCTTATTCACTTTACTCATTTCATTTTAAAATAAAGGATCCTGATTGACATTATTACATGTTTGTTCATTTTATTTCAAGAAATGGTCAGTTCTTTGTACAGGTGTGACCAGCCATGATTTTTTAGCTGATCCAGAGTTGGTTCCATCACCTGGTGTAGCATGTCATAGTTGTTCGTTGATGACAAACGTCGTCTTGGTCAAACCATGGTAGATCCTCACTAATAGTAACCATCATCAGTTTGTCCATCAAAATGGGGGGCTGATTGACAATACTCAGATTGGCATGGCAGATTGTTACCCCAAACATTTACGCATTTCTTCTTTCAACCCACTCATGTAGGCAAATGCCATGCCTTGAGCATCTGCATCCTCCCCTACACACTGCGTAGAAAGGGAAAACCATGAAGCCACTCCGCTAGGCAGAGCGCTAACAACTTGCAAATCACTGGTAGGATTGGCTTTCTCTACTTGTGGACGTGCCATGTCCAAAGCGAAGGTAACCTTTACAGTCACGTTATGGTCCCCACTATAAACCTTTGATTATCAAGAAGTGATGGTGATAATAAAACATAAGAAAAACTAAGTGCGACCATTCATAAACCAAATTGAATTTCCAATCTTTCCTCGAGTTGACCCATTGAATTTCCAATGTGTCCGAAAAAAAATCATGATTTTCCATGATTTCCCATGATTTCCCCACATTTTCCCCCCCAAAAAATGCCGATTCTCCAACCATTTCCCACATTTTCGCCCGGAAAAAATGGCAGGTGCAACCCCCAGCACCGCGCCGCCCCGGCGCTCGCCCTGCCCTTCGGCTCCACGGTGAAGGACCGGCGCTGCACGTTGTGCGGCGGCGAGCTGCTGCCCTCGCTGATGGTCACGGAGCGCTGCGGTGTTGGCGCGGTGAGGAAGTTGGACCTGTGACAGGAAGTTGGCTGGTGAAACCCAAGAAGTTATGATGACAAGTTGGGTTATAACTAATAGTTACTAACTAACTAGTTAGTAACCATAACTGTTGGGTAATCTAACTAGTTGGTTATGGTTATAAACCAACAGAGTGTCATGACCTGCCCGGGGGACCCAACAAGTTCTTAGTCAGCAATGATGATGTGGGCCAGCAATATCGCAATAATAATGATGATAATGTGACAGGAAGTCATGACCTGGTGAAATCCAAGAAGTTATGATGACTAGTTGGGTTATTATTGTTGGGTTTCATGGGTAATAACTAATGGTTGCCAACTAGTTGGGTTATTACCAACTAGTTAGTAATGCCCAGGTATTATCATGACTAGTTATGAGTTTTAATGACTGGCTACAACGACTAGTCGACTAGTTATGAAGGTAATGAAGTTAGTGCTATTGTCCTGATCATTATTGTCACAGACTTGTAAGTTGGGTTATAAAACTAGGCAAGTACCAGCTGTGGTAGATAAAAGGTGGGCCCCAACAAGGCTAATGGCTAGGGTAAGTACGAGTAAGCTGTGACTGGGCACTAGTACGCTACGGTAATATATCACCGGCCCCAAGAAGGATTGGTGGCTCATTGATGGAAAATTAGTGGGCAATTTATGGTTCATAGTGGTTGGCCATGGTTAATAAGAGCCCCTGGTAAGGCATAGCTGTTGTTGTAGACCTAGGGTACTGTAAGTACCAGTTACCTGGTAGATATAATAGTTACCTTACCTGATTCACTAACTTATAACTGCTGGGGGCCCACCTTGTACACACCGTCTACTACTTGGTAGTAGTGATGGTCGATTCCATTTTCACCCCCAAAAAACCCAACCAACAGGGACCCCGTTTAGGCCCTATGTAGTTGAGGGCATGTCATTGCCATAAATCTTTCTAGATCCTTTTAGTAATTAGTTGCCACATGCTGTCTGGCACCAAGAATTTCGATGTCTTAGGGCCTTTCCATGAACCATAGGACATTGGGGCTAGCCGGTGTCCGTACCTTTGTGGCATGTCATGGGGGTTGGACAAGGACGACGTCAGATAAAGCAGCTGTCCTCACCATGTTAAGACCCAACCCAGTAAACTATCCCATGGTTGTTGTGAGAGCTCAACACCAATGGTTCATAATGGCTTAACATATTGGTGAATGATGGATATACAATTACCATTGTCCATGCAAACTGCTATAGTTAAACTACTAGTGGCTAACATGTCGCTGTGGAAATTAGCCATCAGTAGTGGATATATGGTGGTTTCTCAAAATAGGGAACCCCCAAAAATGGTTGGTTGGTTTCTTGTTTATGAATGTTCATAACTGATTGATATTGGATGATTTGGGGGTACCCCTATTTTGGGAAACCACCATTTCCAAACAAACCCTGATCACCAGTGGTTCATCCATGTTCATCAGAGCAAGGCCAAGCAAAATCCCTCTCAGGTGCACGTCCGGGCCCCATGGTTGCAGGCGGCCCGGTGCCTTTTCAAGGCAGGGATCTGCGGACCGTCTTGCCCTGGCACCTGCGAGGGATGGAAGGATCTGTACATCCAGCAGTTCAACCATAGCTAGGTGGTGTAATTTACCACCAACTATACAGGGTCATTGATATGGATGGTCCATGAAGAATAGCTCAGGATATAACTATTTTTTTCCAATTGCACCACTCAATGTACAGGCGTGCCATGTGTGGAAAACTCAGGATATAACTCACCAATGATTTTCAATACTGGCGGATGCACTTGGGATAGATCGGACATACGTGGGATCAATTACTTTCAAGTCCGTAGCCATCGCAAAGAAGTCCGTCCCCGGGGGGCCCCCAGCCGCTGGAAAGGGATGAGCAGCTCTGCATGCCTGCTGGAAGGAACAAAAGGTTGTCAATAGGGGCTGGTTATACTTATATACATGACGAGACATGGTGACATGATGATTAATGATGCTTGATGATGATTCATGATGATGCATGGTTGCTCATGATGCTGAATGATGATGGTAACTGATGGTTGGTTGTCTGTATGTCTGTCTGTCTGTCTGTCTAGCTGGCTGGTTGGTTGGTTGGTTGGTGAATTTATGTGTTGGTTCGTCGTGTTTATATAATTGGTTTGCCAAAGATGGCTAATGATGATTCAGGAGAACTGATGGCTGATGCTTCGTGATGCTTAGTCCTCGTCGTTGGTCATGGTCAACCGTAGTTGAATATGAGTACAGCTAGTAATGATTGATTATGACTCATCCTGGTCTGTTCATTTTGTCTGATCCCAGAAGATGGCCTAGTGACCTAGTGAATTCACAGTGTCACTTCTGCTGAGCCCATGGTGTGTCATCACCCTCATTAATAGTCAGCCATGATTAACTATGGTCATCGCCAAAAGCCACACATAAAAAAAGCATCAAAAAAACATCATTCAACAAGAACATTCACCAACCATCCTTCCACCCCACGAAAAAAATCCATCACCAACCATCATTCAACAAGAGAAATCACCCAGCATCTCCAGCCCAACATCCTTCAACCAACCCCCACCCCACCCAGCCCTCAACCCCCACCCACCCCACCCCACCCAGCCCTCGCCCCCCCCAGGGGCACCTGCAGCTGCCGCGACTGGCGCCGCAGCGACACGCGCCGCACCATGCGTTCGCCCTCGAGCCCCGGCGGCGCCGCCGTCTCCGGCGCAGCCCCGGCACCGGCCCAGCAGCGGCATGGTGGCGCTGCGTTGCGCCGGCACGGCCTGGCGGTTGGGAGGTGGGTTGGCTGGTGGATGATCATCCCATTTAGTAACTGGCTAGTTACAAACCAATTAAGGGTATAACAAGGTTACTTTGGGTTGTTTCTACCATTGGTTATGTTAGTAATCATGGTTATAACTTATTTATCGTGGGTATATCCTGATTATCAAGGGTATAACTAGTTTAGTAGCTGGTACTTGGATGATCATGGTATCAAGGGTATAACTTAGGGTAGTTACGAACCACGGTTACTCGCCGTGGGATGATCATCCAAGTAGGTAGCATGGTCCATTCACCTGATGGTTCCTGAAGTGGTTGGTAGCCGGTTGATTTGAATGGTGTGTTACTTCACCTTATGGTCACCCTGAACCGGTGGTAGTTGGTTTGACTAGCGATGTGACTTTCATAGTATCATGGCACCATTCAAAGGCACGTACCAACTCGAGGTAGAGTTTATTGAGGTATGTTTTGTGCGTGGTGACAGTTCCACTGTAACAAATATTTGAACAAGAAACTAATGATGGTGAAAACCGCATAGTGATGCAGAATGCATATGTGACATTGATTTTCATAGTCTCATCCCCATACAGGTGGAATTGCAGGCAACCAAAAGTTGAGCAGCAGACCGACCTGGAAGACTCATGGTGCTGGCATATTTTCCTATCTTGACCTCGAAAACGAAATTGTTGCGTAGCTAAATCATCCAAACATGAAGTATTTGGAAATTGCTTGAAGGGAATCGCTAGAGTCCAAAACATTGCGAAACCATTTTTGATTACAACTATCCTTGGTGACCACCATGAAGCATGTTAAACCATCATTGACACTTGATGAATGACTTTTTGCCACAGTACAGGCCCATATTCATTGCCGACCATGATTTATCAACAATGGCCAAGCCATGTGTCAACAATTCTTGGCCCTTGAGAACCACTATTTCCCATGATTGACCATCATTAACCATTAATGAGGCACTTCCAACCCTTACAAGCAAACATTCAGTGATTATTAAGAGACTACCAGCTAATCCAACCATTCCTTACTGTAGTTTTTATTACTCATTCAACCCACTACTACTGACCAATATCAACACATCATCATTAGCCTCTGCCCTGCCCTTGTTATCACCTGCCACAGGCGCAGAGCCTCCGGCGGGCTCTCGGAAGCTTCTGAAGAGGAAGAGCTGCCTGTCCTGAGCGATGGTGGAAAAAGGTGGTGGCGAATGGTTGACGATTTGGTTGCAACCGACACTTTAGGGATTTCAAGCTACCCCTAGAGCAACATTGTAGGATTTATAACCAGGGTTGATCAGTATCAATTATAGTCACAGGGTTGACTTTGGGGTTTATAAGGGGGTGCAACCAAATAGCTACTATGGTTCCAAGCTACCAATTGTCTAGCTCTCTCTCTCTCTCTCTCTCTCGCCATCGCTTTTCCCTTATAGAAACGGCTGGTTTCCCACCGTTGCAAACGGCTCCGACTTCCATCAAGCAGAGGGGGTAGCTAATGGCAGCTCATCTAACCAACTAATTACTAAACATCTAATCCAATAATTGATCATGAGCTGTTACTCAGCTACCAATTACCAATCTAAACCATTAAGATTCAACATCCATTAATTGATCATGAGCTGCTACTCAACTACTCATAATCCAAATCATCCTCATGAAACTCAACAGGCAGCAACTACTACTAATCCAAATCATCCTTACGAAACTCGACAAACTGCCATATGGCTGTGGGTCAACACCCCGTACCCCTTGTTCCCCCTATCATTAACCATTGGTTTCCCGATTATTGTTCATGATTATCCCCCACTATTGGTTAGTCAATATGGATGTTTCTCAAAATAGGGGTACCCCCAAATCATCCATTCATAGTGTTTTTCATTATAAGCCAGCCATATTGTTGGTTGGTTATTATCCCCCATTAGTTGGTTGGTTAAAGCCTTGACCCAGCTCGCCACATGGGTTCGCTACGATCACAGCCGTCACCCTGGCATCTCAGATCACCGAGGTGCCAAATGCCCTCAGTCGCATCTAGCAGGGCCTGCCGTGTGCACCAGAAATCAATGCAAGACCACCACCGGTGACAACCAGCTCAATAAGTGGTGATTCACCAGCAACTGAGGATCAATTAACCAGCAATTGAGGATCAATAAGCTGTCAATAAAAAAAGCTCTATAACTACAACCACTGGCTTTATTAATAGCTGGATCTCCCAGTGATCATAATCACCAATCACAAGCTGGACATCATTATTCAATACCTGTTAAGCATGAATCTAAGTCAACGTAACTGTTCGGAAGCGGCACAAGCCACCGTTGACCAGCACTAAGATCTGTTAAAGAGTCTTAAGCATCATCAGTCATTGATCAATATTGGCCATCATGGACCCTTGCTATCTAGCCTTGGTAGATTTTATGGTCCCTCATGGCAGCAGCACTATACCAAACTAATGGTAACAATGAAATATACCAGATTTCTGAGCATTATGAACAATTTCATTTTGACCATCATCAACCATCAGTTTCATTGGTTATTGGCCACTATTGACTGGATCTCAACATAATGATGGCAATCAATTAAGCGATCTTCGAACTTTCTTAATCATCATTAGCCACTATGAAGCAATATTGGCCATCATCGTCAAGCATTATTTTCAATCAGCCCGCAATGTCCGCTTTTATCCATGATCAACCAGCCCAATGATCCTCTTTCATCCATGATTCATCAGCTATTTAAGCATGTGCTTACCATGACTAATCACTATCAACAACCAACCATAATCGCATGCTTTCTGTTTGCCTCAGCCATTGCCAGCCACATTTGACCACTATCAACCATGATTTGCCATGATAACCTATCATGAGTGAGTGGTAGATGGTCCATTGCTAGTCATGCATTCGTCGCCAGCATCCCTAGTAGCAACAATAACTAGTAACAATAGCTATGTACATAGTCAACAGTTGTTGTGAACCATCTAGTATTGGCTATCACTAGCCACTAAATTATACTCATGATACTGACCATTGCCCATGATTTTCAACGAATCAATCGCCATTCTCAATTGACGGATCATAAGTTCACCATCAGCAACGGGTCTTATCCGCTATAAACCATTACAAAACCACTTGCCATTTGAAGCCATCATGAATCATTATCACAACCATCTTTATCTCACCATGACCGGCCATCACCATAGTTGATTAATTATCCTTCTTTGAGCGATCATTGCTGCAAACCACCAAATAGCCATCATGGCGTTGTCATTAATGCACCCGGATTGATAACCATGGTTCCTTGCACCCTATAAGGGAGCTGAACTAATCCCTAGAACCCATGGTGAACGTTCCCAGTAAGTAACTTTAAGTGGACATGGCACATCCAAGTGACCAATATGACTCACCACTATGACTGACCACTATGACTAGCCACCATGACTAGCCGCTATGACTGACCACTATGGCTATGACTCACCACTATGACTAGCCACCATGACCAACGACTACTTGACCATCATTAAGTCATCATTAACCACCCTGACCCACCACCAACGATCCCATGACCCGCCCCTGCAGCGCCTGCACATCCTCAGGCACTTCCGAACAGAAGATGCCAGCGCTGGGAGGGCAGTGGAGCGTGGCCGCCAGCGCCATGGTGAGCGTTGAATGGTCAACTGTGGTGCTAGGGGAACCTGCTAGGGGGAACCCAGCTGCTAGGGGGACCTGGTAGGGAGATGTAGGGACGTTGATTCAGCTGTATCCATTGTATCAACAACTGTTGTTGAATCCCTCTACCAGTCTATTGTATTCAACCTACCAGCTTGATTCAACAACAACCTACCTGTATGGATCTAGTCTACGCTCGTTGTTGAATCAAGCTGACTGGGGATCTCCCTCTCCATCGTCGACTAAAGGTCTCAGCCAGGCATCTGGTAGCTGACTGGGGATGCTGTTGAGCTGTTGGTCAGGTGATCTGCCGTGAATCAGTGGATGCATTTAAAATCACCAGGGCTGGCTGATCTAACCACTGGGATCTCACCGGCTGGGGTTGATCAGGGAGGTCCTAGTTGTGGAACCAGGGGTAGTGCTAGTCTAGTGGCAGGCATGGATCTACCACTGACCTACTTGTTCTCCACCTATGATCACGCAGCCTGGCAGCTATTTTTTTGATCCAAAGTCTGCCTGTCTACCTAAGTGACGACACTTTCTGCCTATCTGAATGTCATGGCTCAATACGTATCAGCTATCAGGTATCAAACGTCAATTTTTCTACCAACCGCAGCCGTCAGCTGGCAATCCTCATGCTGGTGCTTCTTGTTGCTGGCTATGAACCAAAAATTGACCGAATCTTGACCCATCCGGAATCACAAGAGTGGTCAGCATGGGCCAGCCATCATTAACATCCAACCATATTTTGTAGCGATCAAGGATGATCAAGGATATCAAGGGGCGAATGAAGCCAAACATGTTTAGAAGTCCAACCATCAAAAAGTCAACTCCTTCCCTGTCTTCATAAAACATTTCCACCGGAGATGTGGCAGCGAAAGCGCGGCCAGTTCAATGGCAGCGAAGGGGCGCAGCACGTGTTGGGTGGCCAATCATTGGGCCCAAACCGCTGGACAGCAGTGATGGAACCAACATGAACCAACCAGAAGATATGCTGACCATGACTTGAATAATTATGGCACCATGATGGTAATATGTCCATTTTACCAACAATGCTAACCATGACTGAACTAAATATCCTCGCCATGACTTTAGCACATGGTTCGTATACCAAATACGTCTCGGTCTCGCTATGACTCTACTAATCCATGACTTCTCCTTTAAAATACCCTGCTCCCTGGTAGTACACTCCCCCTGGTTGAATTTGTAGGGAATGTTCACCAATGTTTCAAGCCACCACGTCCCCATCCGCGGGCCGGAACTACTCGCCACAGCACCCTCTGCCCACCTTCCTTCCTTCAAATCCCTCTGCTACTCAAACACTTCGCCCAACATACCTAACAAGCCACCTGCACTTGTCGGTCGACAAATGATCCGAACAGCACCCTGCGATGTGCACGAATTGAATTGCAGCGGTGTCCTCATCTCCTTCGTCATCTTCCCCGACCTTAGGCAACCAAGGGAGCAGACCCTCCCTAACTGGCTAGTATTTGGTATGCATTTGGTTCAAGAACTTTCCCGGTAGCTCCCAGCCTCGCTCCCCTGACTTCCATACAGCTCTTTAAAGGGCGGCCCCCCACTGGCTATACCACCGGCTCCTGGCCCTCCCAAACAGGGACTGCCCATGGAAAGCCCAGTGGCCGCTCCGCCAATTCGGGCTTTGTTCCCCCCGGCAGCGATGGTGGGGCCCTGCGGTGATCCCAACGGCTGGATGGTGCGGTGATCTGACCATGGCAGTCCTACCAGGTGGGGTCCGAAGCCCTACTAGTGCTATGGCCATGGTGCAAAGCCAGTTACTGCAGATGTTATAGCCACTGAACTAGCGCTATTGCCAGTAACTAGTTACTATAGTCACATGTCAACTATCAGTTCCTCAGATTTCCGAAGTGAAAAACGCACATCCAACAGGTATCCAACAGGCGCCCAACAACCGGCTCCGCCTTTCCGCGCGTCCCCTCGTTTACGATCTGCTTCCACATCTCCCTCCTGACACCACGGCACCAGGCCATGCGACGGGCATGGTGACATCCGCGAAGATGGATCCATAGAGAAAAAGAGGGACAAACGAACAGGCAAACAGATCGATATGCACCAGTCCCTGCCACCCTCCCGCCAAACGGACGCATAGATGTGCATGTAAAAGAAATAAACAATCCGACAGGTGTGTAAACAAGAAGGTCATATATGATGGAGATAGGGAAGCACAAAGGCGCGCGTTTGTCCAAACCTGCTGCCAGCCATCGAGTTGTCCATTCCACTCGGCGCAAACCTGGGTGAAAATCCTCCAACAGCCGCCCGCAAGGAGCACCCGCCGGCAGTCCATCACCAAGACCCCTTGCTCATCATCGTCATCCGGAGGATTCCTAAGCAAGCCGCCCACGCTGGGAAAGATTGCTTCTGCTGGAATGATTGTGATTCTCAGCTTGTGATACCAAGCAGCCGTTGGTGGCACCCTCTGGTAAACTAATATCATATAGCCTATAGCAATGGAAAATCACTATTTTTCATTACGGAAACCCTGGAAAAGCAGCTATACATGGTGGCTTATCCAGTGCCATGTTAGTTCACCCAAAGGGTAACAGTTTTCAACCAAAACTTGATGTTGAAAGGTCATCACTTGGGAGAACAAAACGTCAACCTTGCCTCAACGTCTAGGTCAATCATCCCAAGTCGAAATACGAATAGCCTGCCCCTATCTCTCTGCGCTCCATTTCTCCCGTGAGACATGGTCAAAATGCAGAACTTTGGACGTGCTCATCAACTATCTTAAATGAAGGCCATACATCCAGAAAATACAAGCTGACCATTCCTTCGAATCATCACTACCATGGAAATGCCAACTTAAAAAAACATAGCAATATCATATCCAGTGTATTCCAATGTCTCAAGCATCATCAACGCCATTGCATCGAATCGAATTCAACCAATGGCCATCTCCTTGTAAAATCTCACAGTATTTCAAAACATCCTGGCTCCGGAAGGCTTGTTGCTGCGAGCATCTGAAGGGATTCGGTGACATCCGGATGCTTCTGCGGATGTTGGCAGCAGCTGCTTCCTGCTGGCGGTGGCACTTTGATGCACTCTCCAGGTAGGGTCAAGCTGGCAACAAACACCAGTCTTGAATGGGCCCATCAGTACTGAAGTTGCGAGTTGCCTTGGTTGCATTAGGTTGCCATTATAAACCGTGATTGATTGGTAAACCAACCGTTTCGATCACTGAGGTTGAGCAAATGTAGCGATGAAGTTCTTTGAACGACTCACCAGAATTCGCCCCTCAGCCCTACGCACATCACGACCACAAGCCCACAGTCCACATTGAGACATCCGCCAGCCCCAGCCCGGCCTGCCAAACCCATGGCGATCTGAAGCCCCGAAAATCGCTAGCAAAAACGTGTCAGAGACCCCACTGCCACGTGCGGCTGGTGGATGTGTTGCCAGGTAAATCTGCTGGTGAAAGGTGAATCTGTGGCCGCCATGATATGACTTTGACCCAGCTGCTGGAGCCCAAAAGTTTTTCGTGGATGAGGTGCATCCCGCAGGAGCTCAAATTTATGAAGCAGGCGTCTCATTAACCATCAGCATGAGTGAAACAAGAGCAGCTACCACAAGAATCAAACAAAACAAATGCTACTAGTAGCCATTCTCTATCATCTATTGATGGTAGACTGATGATGGTTGACCACTATTGCCCATGAACAGTAGCAACACACACAACTTGGATGGTTCCCACCATTGCTGTAATGTGAGATTCACATGGATAGACCTACCCCAAGAACCTGCCGTTGGCATTTCACTCGGATCTCCCACCATGCGCACCACCGGATGATCCATGGCCACGTAAGGTGATGTGTCAGCACTCTCTCTCTCTCTCTCTGTCAGGCATGACTGCCAGCAATCGTCCCAATGGGACTCCCGAACTGCAAAGCCTTACCTTTGCCAACCCCTTCTCCAGGATCTTACGTGGCTCTTGCTGGTCTTCTGTTTGTTGTTAAACGCTTGCAAACGTGAAGGTTAAAGATCATGGTATATAAGCGGCAAACTGGCCAGAAATGGATATGCAAACCAGCTAGACATGGTTTGCCAGTCAACCTCTTCCGGACTTTTTTATCAATATCCCTCCCGCGGGGCGGGGTTGCATGATGCCGCAAACATTCATGCATGAATCATGAATTGTACAAAACACATGAACATCATTGGCAAATGTTCAAGCATCGGCATATGAAATCATATTTGTTCATGGCAGCCACATCACAATATCATGGGTTGAAAAGACTGTAACCATCACATACCATATGGTCCTGGTTGATAGATGATATAGTCACTAACCCCATCCAGTTAAGCAAGCATTAATTAGCATCCTATTAGCTGCAGACCTGTGAGAATACCACTATATGACTGGTGAGTAGCTGGTTCTTTACCACCAAATGTCTCATAATCCATGCAAACTATTTCGCTAACAATTATATAACTACTAACCATTGATAAACATCAATACATATGAAACCCAATCAATGGCACCAACCATTGCTACCATTTGGCTGGGCCCCTCCTGGTAGCTCCTGGCCTCGCTTCCCCTTTAATGGGCTATACATCGGTACCCCTTGCTCCTGGCCAGATTATGAGACCACGATATCAGCCGCAATCAAGACCTGCCATCGATCTCTGCCTTCGCCTCCGGAGCACTTAAGGCACGCCTGAGAGGATTGGATGGTGATGAGTTCAATGGTTAAGAATGAAAAAGCTAGTGAATGGCTCGTTCGTAGAGGTTGAAAAGCTGGTTTATAGTTAACAAGTTGGCTCACAAGCTGGTGAGTAGTTGGCTTTTGATAAATCGGTAGAGGGCTGTTTAATAGTGGTTCACAAACTGGTTTATAGTGGAAACTAATTTGGTGAACAGCTGGTTTGTAGTGCTTACCAGGAAAAGTTGTTAGTTTAACAGTCAATAGTGGTTAAGGAGGTGTTCGATAGTGGTTACAGAGCTGGTTCATAGGGGAAAACAAGCTGGCCAATGTTGCTTAAACAGCTGGCTTACAGAGGTTCATAAGCTGGCTTGTAGTGGTTGACTAGCTGGTTTGTAGTGGAAAATGATGTGGTTAATGAGCTGGTCAATAGCCGGTGGATGGTGGATAACGACTGTCTCCAGGATCACGGCAGCAGTTTAACCCCAGAAAGAAACAGTGACGACTCTGGCGTCGCATGGCTCGTGGCAGGCAGACTTTTCGCTGCGAGAAGGTTGGAATCAATCAGAGAAGAAGGCGTTTTTCCTGGGCATGGCAGGTGACTGATGCGAAGTGGTGGGTCATGATCATTGGGGCCACCTGACCGACCACACGCATTCTGTGCAAATCAAGCAGTATAACTCCAATCATCATGACCTTTCTTGGCAAAACCATCGCAGTAGTAGAATTGTTAAGGAAGTTGTGTGGGTGTCAACTAGCCTTATCCGTTGATCCCCTATTTCTAGTCATTCTTATCCCCCCATTCTTTGCCATAATTCAACATCTTATTAAGTCTGTTAAGTCGTATTCGCCACTAGATTCCGAATTACTAGCCTTTACTAACCATATTTAAGCATTATTATCCCCTATTCTGAACCTATCATTCACCTATTAGCCATGATTCACCACATTACTACCCCCATGGTTGGTTAGTTAATGATCCACCATCCATCCATCCATCTATCCACATTACTAATCATCATTATCCCCTATCAATCCCCCTTTCTTTCC